>CM023955.1:11400150-11542974 GCA_013407115.1 Glycine latifolia
ATATATATATATATATGTCTAAAATTAAATACAATGAACATAATATTATGTTAATATAATATTTTCAAAAATATTTAAATATCCTATAACGGTTAACAATCATAAATTTTAACTAAATATCCTCTAACCTAATGTTTCAAATCTAAAACTTATATATTATTTAACAACTAAAATTATATAAATAATATATTAAAAAAAGTAAATATATAATAACAAAATACAAACGATAAATAATAGAAAATAATTAACTAAAATATGTTCATTGTATTTGACAGAATATTATGTCTATAATTAAAATATGACTATCACTTATAACAACCTAACAATCATAAACTAAAATAAACATCTATCCTATAACTTAACAATCATAAATTTTAACTAAATATCCTCTAACCTAATTTGTTTCAAATCTAAAACCTATATATTATTTAACAACTAAAATTATATAAATAATATATTAAAAAAAGTAAATATATAATAACAAAATACAAAACATATATAATAGAAAATAATAAACCAAAACTTACCTATTATGTTGCACACTGAGAGAGGGGAGTCACTTTCAGAATTTCAGAATGAGAGTGGAGTGAAGGAGTGATGGATGAAGGAGGGGAGGTATTTAAATACTAGGCCACATAGACTTATTTCGCTGGGGTGGCCAGCGAATTCCTCCACGCCTGTCACATGTCTATAACTGCTTTTTTTTACGTGACCGTTACACGTATTTCGCTGGGGGGCCAAGTGAAATACGTGGAGCGCGCCACATGGACTGCTCGTTTGACCGTGTATTTCGCTAGAGCCTGTAGTGAAATATGTGGTCACCAGAATTGCGTCACGTCAGCTCATCTATTTCACTGGACTGCATAGCGAAATAGGCCACGTGACAGTCTAGTAAAATTTACTGTGCGCATGCCATTTTGACCAATTTTTTTAAATAGCGGATAAAACTTAAGGACACTAAAGAGTGTTTTTGAAGGAGTGTTAAAAAGTATGTTTCTATTACTCTTAAAAAGTTATTTTAAGGATGTATCAAAAAGTAATTTATTTATAAAAAATTAAGTAAAAAGTAATTTATTTTAAAGGTTTAGGAATGGTTGTATCTTGGATCACATGTAGTCTATCTTCCTAGCTTGCACAGAGTACTCTTTACATTGGATCACATGTATTTTACCTTTAATCTCTCTGAATCGGTTAAAATGTATAAAAAATGAAGAAACTGAGTATGTTATCTGCTTTCTAAAAAAGTTGAATGACCACTACAACCAACCAACTACTTACACACTCCACCAACCAAACCAACCCTAATTTTCAGCAAGTGCAACCGAACATGTGTGCCCCTTTATTTCTTTGTTTACTATTTCGGATAGGGTATGCTAAAGTGATCAATGGTTTACTCTTTACCTTCTACACAAACATGCAGCATCAATCAATTCTTACTTTTTAATTCAATCCCAATGTACAAATTCTCCCACACCTCCTTCTGATTGATCTTTGGTACTTTGGTTGGACCATTCTTCTACCAATGTAATAGATGTAATAGATAGACATTGTGCCACTTTTCCATATATCAAATACAATGTAGAATTTAATTTGTGAATCACATCACCTAACCAAACAAACCAACCTCCCCTTCCCCACCTGTAATACCAAAGCACATCAACCAATATTTGATCTTATCCACATAGACATACTGGGCCCCTTACCATTTATCAATGCTCATCAGTATTTGCTTACCATTGTAGATAATTATTTTGCATATTTGATTGTTTCCTATGAAAATATTAGGAATCATAAAATAATGTTTTTCATCATTACATAATAATAATATATTCTATTGTAATGTTTTTACTATTTTATTCATAAGGCGATTAACCTGAGAAAGATAAGATTTGTTAAAAAAAATAATGTATTTTTTTTAAATGAAGAAAACATTACTAAATTTAAAAATGAAAATATAATACAAGATGTTCTCGTGCTTAAAAATGTAGACTCATTTATAATATAAGGTGGGAAAAATGTTGCTCTTTTATTAAAAAAACTAAATGTTATATTGATCGATAGTTTTGTTACCAATTTTATGGTCATTTTCCAAGACGATTCGAATCTGTCAGAGAACAAGACCCAAATCTGTTTGAAATTGAATCAAAATAACTGGTGATTTACAGAAAACAGTTGCGGCAAGGGATGGAACGGATCATCCAATGAACATGGTGCATCCAAACCCCTGATAAGAACTTCAACTGAAGCCCAACAAAATGTTGTGACCAGTTCAACAGCTTTACCACTTACTAATATATTATTTTGAGCTATACTTCCAAGAGTAATAGCCGCTAATCAGAACAAGATACAGTCTTCAACACAAGAGAAGCTTTTTCACAAATTTCTGGTATATTTATGAACTTTCTTCATCTACAAGGATAATAGAATCATTGCCAATTCCAAGGTCCATAAGAGATGAAGTGTCGTTGTCAAGCAGCATGGGAAATGGAGAACCCTGCAAATATAAAGACATGTAACTAAATCAAGAAAGGATATTCCTTTTTTTCTTTGTGCAGAAATGATGCTCACTGCATATCTTGAGAGAAATAATCAAGTATGTTTTTGAAACATATCAGTTTGAAAATTTTTGCATCAATCAGGGTAGATTAAAATGATTTTTTATGACTCTCTCGAGTTTCTGCTTCCCATTTAAGAAATTTTGAATCAGGCAAACATGATGCTGAATAGCACATCTTATTCTTAATAAAAACAAACCTCTTCTCGAAGATATAATTTTAGCTTCATGGACTTCAGCTTAAAAAAGCTTTCGCAGAGAAATTTCAGCTTACCGACCTGAGAAAAACAAGGTAATCAGAAGGGTCATTTTAAATCTTGACATTCTGAACATTCATTACTAGAGTAGTATTGATATTCAACTGTAGTTGTTGCTGGCAGCTTCTTTGTCAATGATGGCTTCTCAACCATGGATGCTCCAACACAATTCAGAGTAATAGCTGCATTAATCTCTATATCAAAATTAAAGCTATTGCAAGTTCAGAAAAAGAAGTCAATGCACAAACTTAACATCCATAGTCCATACACAATAATCCTGAGCTGATTGTTTGTGGGACAGTAGCTCCAATTGAAGGTCTTTCATCCTCAATTCCATGAATTTTCTTAAGCTCGTAAAACCTGTAATGAAGTGCACCAGTATATTCTCAAAATGTTGTTCACCATGAGATAGAATTTAATTGATAATCCCATCTAGATCCAGTTTCAGATCAAGTCTATAGTAGAGAACTCTTCTAACATGTGTTCTGTGTAAAAAAAAAGACCATTTAATTAAGCATTGTAAAGCAGAAAAGATTCTACTGAAACAATCTTAAAGGACCCTTGGTGAGCACTAAGTGTCTCTCACATTAGGTCTTTGTTAGACCCTTGTTAAGTTTCTGGTAAAAACAAGGAGGCAAAAGTTTTGTGTCTATCCTACATGCAGTCCATTGGTTCTGCAGGTTGGAGCAATATCTCACATCCTCAACGGTGTCTCTCTTTACCTGAGCTTTTTTGAGTTTTTTCTTGTTACTTGCTATATCATTATTTTAGATACCTAGAACATGTCATGCAAGTGGCCATCTAGTGCCGAAAATGTTTTCCCAAAATGGCAGTGAAATCAACATACAAGTTTATATAATGACACTACTCAATATCATATGGATATTATTTGATTGTTGCCAAGAAAAACTAAAGGAAGCTCAGTATAACAAACTACAGAAAAGGAATCATTTTCTTTCAATTTTTAACAGTTGACAAATTAAACCTATTTTATAGCAAGGTTTCCTTCACAGTAGCTTGAACATATTTCCCAATTACTAGGGAAAACATTCAACCAAGAAGGGCATTCTGTGCTTTTTGTTAGCAGACCAAATGAACTACACATTGGACAGTGGAAAGCCATAGAGATCACAATCACAAGTAAACTCATAAAAAGATAAAAACAAAATAAAACAAACCTCACTAAATATGACTCAATCACTCCAAATATTTTCACAATGTTGATTAATATTAAATATTAGTATAAATAGAGGTACGTGGATATTTGTATCACAATACCTAAGAACTGAAGGTGTAAAACCTAGGTTTCCTTTTTCCTTTCTTCCTCATAGTACTATGATTCCTATGGATTGAATTCCCAATCAAGCTTTTTCACTAGACTCAACCAACATTTTTAACTCAATTTCAAAATCCAAATATCTTGAAGGACCTGAACTGTTATTACATATTTGCTCCTTTAATTCCATCAGAACCCAGAGTTATTATTTTATAAATGCATATTCATCATCCAGCTTTCAATAGCCATCACAACACATACTGAACATTAATGCTAGAGCAAAGGTTTCAGATACTATTTGCCGGTATGAATTTACCTGGGATGCTGTTTGATTTCTTCAGGACTAGCATGCAACCTTGAGACCACAAGCCGAGCATACCTGCAAAAGAATTTAAATAATCTTTAAGAATAGAAAGATGACGTTGCTTCAGACTAAACTCTAATTAGATGTAAACCTTTGAACTCTCAACCTAAAAGGTAAGCATGGTTGTAAAAGCTCACATATCTCATGTATAAAGATTGACAGAATACAAAAAGGGTCCAATAGCCAGTCCTTAAAGAGGAATCTAACCACAAAAGTATTATTTCTTGATAGTGAATGCAAGAAACAGATTAAATTATTCCTCACACAACAATCCTTGATTTAAGAATTATTTGTGACCCAATGAATCAAAAATCTGAATATTGCATGCTTATGGAGTAATCAGCTTCAAACACTTCTAGGTATATGCAGCAGTGGTATTGGTACAGGAAACTACAAGCTGATCATAGAAAGGTTCTGGAGGCTGTAATTTGTCTTTAGCAGGGTTCTTACACAACTTGCAGGTGTAGGTTGGATCAATTTTATGTCTTATTCCATCATCTGCGTACAGTTTTGGCTGGGTATTCTGTATTTGTGATGTTTGCTGTGCATTATCTGTCCCTGTGAGACTAAAAATTGCTTGGGTTTCTATAGTTGCAGCTGCTAATGTGAGACATGGCCAAGAAAGAAAAGCAAGCTAACTGAGACAAGTTCTAGGAAGGAGACACCCTAAAAAATGGAGTTAATGGATAATTGATCGAAAGTTAATGGATATAAGCAATTATATTCCATGAAATAGAATTATCTAACACTAAAAGGCATATGACCAGCTTTGGAAAGGAGAGGCATCCCACAAATGACCCACAATCCAAGAAGGAGATGGCATCTTTCACACACAATGCTAAGAAGGTCATTCATCCATATGACCCAATGGAATGACAAGGATCGGAATGAAATTTCACTGAATTGCACGGTGGCAAACAAGCCAGGTCTCCAATGAATTATTTAGTCCAAATAAGCATAAACGTAATATCAAAACCAAACAATTAGAGAGCACAGGAGCAACACATAAGTTCAAATAATCCCTGCAAACATATACTAGCAGGTGGAATTGAACATTCATAAGATAAATTCAAGAATAACACTAATAAAAAAGCTAAGATAAAATACATGACAAAACAATACACAGAAATAATGGCCATAAAGGATGCTTCCGACTTGCAATTGCCAAAAGGGTATATATAAAGCACAGAATTTTTAGAAGAACATACCTAATCTCAGAGTCCTTCCTTTCACGAGGAGTAACCTGAAAGGTAAAACAGGTACGAATACATTACATTTGGTTAAGGAGTATATAAAATAAGCAAATAAACAACAGAGATATCTTCTGTCATACCTCACTTCCATTTAATATCTGAACTTTTGCTAAACGAGCAATCAAAACAAATCTTGGAACTCCACCTCTTCCAGAATCAGTAATTGGGTTGTCAGAAAGCCTGATATCCTTCATTGTTATTGAACATAAATAATTAGAATAGAATCTACCATCTGGAAAAATCTGCTCTAAAATAAACCAGTGAAAAAGAAAAACAAAGAGAATGGGGAAAAAAGAAACATTAAGGAAGAATGGTCCCTATGGCGATGGGCAAAGATAAGTCATATCATAAGCAAGTTAATTTCTCTCAATTTGCTTAAGCATATGTGGCACAACACACACACACAAAGGGAAAAACTGAGTCATTGCCAAGAAGTAGAGTAGAGTAAGGAACAAATATTTGCAACTGTCCGTTTGAAATGAACTGGTTCAAACTATTTTGGGGGGTTTCTTCATGGTGCTCAATAATGGATTTTTCAAAGAGGTTCCGATATTGGATATGCAAAGAGATTAGCAAGTGTTGCTTTGTTTGTATGTCTTTCTACTGGTTCCTGGTTTTTACTTTTCTTGTTTTTCTTAAGAGGACATCCTATCCTCTTCTCCAGTAGATCAGTATTCTCCACCATAAAGTAAACTACAGTAACAAGTCATAGTGATATGACTCGATAGTAATTAGCTAGTTTCAATAGTTATATTTGGGCTTTTAAAGTGTTAGAGGTAAAGAATAAGCTTAAATAGGAGAGGGTATAAGAGGAGGGATTTTGATTTGCTCTCATTTTGGAACTAAGCAGGCTCTGTCGTAGGTAGGGGAAATCCTTGGATCAATAATTCTCTCCTTTGTTCTTTGTAATTCATTCACCAATAACAGAATTCTTCTTTCCTTCGTCTTTTCTCTGTTTTCTCACTCATCTCTCTGAAATATCATGCCATGAGCCAACTATCTCAGAAGCTTAAGTTGTTGGGTGAAGACACATGAATGATTTCATTCATGTAAGTACTTATTGAGAGGTTTATCCAAACAAAGTCATAGCAGGCAACAGTCCTAGACTCATCCTTACAGATGCAGCAAAGCATCCATGCCATGATTATAAATAAATAAAAAATGTTAGTATAATCAACACTTCACAGTATAAACCTTACCACCAAATTAGGAAACAAGTTTAATGAGTCAACAGAGGCCAGATCACCAATGCTGTTATTAGCTGTATGATGAATTGAAAGACTTCAGCTGGTATCCACAATCCAGATTGCATTGCAGTATGTTGAAAATGATACTTATCAAGAGGAAAAGCATAATATTACCCAATAGAAGGCAGCGTAAGTTTTGAAAGGGTTTATAGCACGTTACTTCTGATTCATACTGCCCACCATTATCAGGATAAAAGAGAGAACTCAAACAATTCCTGTTTAAATAAAGCTTCTCCAAACTGAAACAAAATATACCAAGTACAAATAAATCAAATTGAAAGACTCAATAACAAATTAACCACAAGCAGAGGCACTGTTCTAGGGAAGGAAAAACAGAAACAAGAAAGAAACTGAATACTTATGGCCAGTTCTAAGATACAATCAGTTCCAGTGATACCGGTACCACCTGTGACTTTTAACCACATTTCACCATCATGCTAACTGTTCAGACGGAGAAAAACGAGAAATTGTGTGAACGAATCCTTGTGTCTTGACTACACAGCAAAGGATCTTATTTACAATTACAGTCATGCATACAGTGGATAGCAGGCACATAATTATACAGCTCATAATATCCCTAAATACAATATTTCCCAATCTACACAATATATTACATAATTACAATACTCCTAACACTAACACCAACCACTCACAATAAGTAGTTAACTGAAATGGTAACGACTTAAACTAAATTGTTAAGTAGTTAGATCAAGTCATAACTGATAATTTTATGTTTAATAAACATGGAAGCAGATTTGGTTATTAAAGTTAGATGTGCTTAAAAGCTAAGATAGCATCAGTTCCAACTGGATTCAGCACTGTCTTCTAGAACTAAACAAAATTTTGTCTTTACCAACCATCTTAGCTGAGAAAGCTTCATGATTTCCTTCCATTCATTTATACAATTATCTTCCAAATTCAACAGCTGCAAATAATGAAATCCCTGAACTGTAGAGGATGAACTGGGCTGAACAGAAAAGGAAAATTAGAGGGCTTAAAAATGCTAGTAATTATATTATAAAGTTGATCACATATTGTAGAGCAACATAAAAATCAATCATGAAAGAGAAAACCTAGTACAAATGGATTATTTCCATCCTAGAAAAAAAATTAAAATTTATTCTATATTTTAATGTCAAAACTGATATATTATTGTAGGACATTGAAGAGGTCAGTCAGCCAGATAAGAGAAAACTCATTCAACAAAACATCTCAATGTGCAACAGCTCTTATAAACTGAGAAATACTGAAGATAATACCATCATTTGAGGAAATCTAGTGATGTGGTGAACCAAAATGGGAGAAGGGGAAGGCCAGTTCTTCAGGTGCCCCAAAATGAACATCTTGAGGTACTTAAAAGATTGTGGCATTCCAATGTTTATTAAACTGCTCTCTAAGTTAGCCAGTGGGCTATTTGGGGGAACACATCTAAGCCTACAGCTTCTAACCTATTTAGCAAGCATATTGAATCAAAGACAACATACCAGTATTCTGCTTATATTGTTTGCCATTATATGTAGCTCTTCAATTGTTGCCAATGATTGTCTAAGCAGCTCAACCTGCTCAATTAAAAAGAAAATATTTAGCAAATCCTATTTATACGTTAGGGAAATTTATGCTAGAAACACAAGTTGACAAAAGATAGAGGGAACCTGCTCCCAATCTACACCAGTATTATTTAGAACCACAACTTTGATGTTTTTCAGTAACGGAAGCTCTGAGTTATACGGTGACATTAAGTTGTTAGATAAGTTGATTGTCCTCAGAGCAGGTAACTGTTCACAAATTGTGCCAACATCCTGCAAAGAGATCAATTGAAAAAAAAAAATGGCAAGTACCCTCAATCAATCACTAACCAAATAGTTGGCCATACAAAATAAGTAGAAGGGGAATTTTCATGTTATTAGTGTAGCATTTTTTTAATAGAAAAAGGTGATAAAAGAAAAAAGAGGGCAAGGACTACTATGCACATAACAAGATACTCTCCATAGAAAAACATATCAAGTTTTGGCACAAGTTTGAGAAAGCTTATCTCCCACAAAGTAATTGTATTTTTTCTCTCTTCAAAAGTTCTATTTGGAAGCTTGTAAAAAGAAAGTTATTATTTCTCCAAAATAACTTGAATCAAACACAAATCATCAAAGTTCTTGGTAAAATTTGCATCGAAAGTTGAAGAAAAAAAAAAAAAAGAAAGAAAAAAGGTAAACAAGAAGCTGCAGCTGTAGCCAGGATTGAAAACTAGAAAAAACCCGGTAGCAGAACATACCTTCCACTTTGAAAGAAGGTTCCCAGTCAGGTCAAGTTCTTTTATATCTATCAACAAAAAAAGGTGGTTAAAGTGCAAGGATCATGAAGAATGGCAGCAACCGGTGGAATATTTTTCGATAAAATTCATGGGGAAATTGAAAATGCTTGGGGGATATCAAAAAAGAGAAAATTGCAAGGGAACTCATTACCCGTATTGAAATTGCTTACAGGATGGAAGAAGATATAAAATAAACAAAGTTTCCAATTATAACTTATGGTATAAGCAACTAATTCACTGATACTGCAATTTAATCCCAAAAAATAAAACAGAATCACTGATATTACTAGGTTGATGTGCATTCATCTTCATATTAGCAAAGAAATGGGAGTGTTCTAGAATCAAGCTTACTTGGCACTGTATTATTAATGTGAGATGGGATTCCAGGGGAAATAATGCCCATATATGACAATGATACACTGGTTAACTCCTCAAATCGACTTAGCTTATCATAAACTTTATCTTTACCCAAAAGTTGAACAGATACTCGCTGGTTGCTTGTTGAAAGGACATACATATCATCTGCACAAACAAAAGAAGAAAAATTACAAATTATTTTCCAGGTTTTGTCGGTGTAATGCATAGAAAAATAATTGTACAGAAGAGAGACTAGAATGTAAAAAATTATTTTTGAATAGATGGTGTGAAATTTTGAATAGAATAATGGATACATTCTCAATTCTTAGCCCAAAAGAAAAAATGAAAATATAACTGACAGAACATAAATTGGTCTCAAGGCTTCATATCAAATCAACTTCCTAACAGTTTGGAAATAGATATATCAATAGGCAGGAAGAGTATACAGTTCAAAATTCAAAATGAGTAATTTTCCACGTGTACATTTCTTAAGAGGATTTTCTCTACCACTATTACTTTGCATAATTTTGAGAATTTATAATAGTAAAGTATACTTACAAAATTATAGCACTAATTAAAATCCTGCACCATGCAACCAATTTCACAGTGGTTTACAATAAAACCTAGCATTAAACTAAATGGTATCCTCCCACATGTACTCACATATTCAAGACATGTCAACCTCCTCCACCCAAACCCAACAAAGAATGAAACAACAAAAGAAACCAACTGCAGTAATAGTTTGGTAACAGGGCTAGAGAAAATAACTCAACTACAATGAGTTGACTTCTTTTCTTTCATCCCAAAAATTAAAATGAAGTCATTTTCATTCTCACTCATGGACCCGAAATATAAATGTTTTAACTACAATGAATTTAAGCCAGAGATATACCCTCTTCATCTTCATCTTTTGTAGATTCACTTTTATATCTACTTTCAAGAGCTTCCAGCAATGAAATCCCTTGGTTCAGATTGTGGGCACGAACAAATGACCCTGATCTTTCTGACTTTGCATGAAAGTACCGGACATCATTGATGGATCCATCATGTTTGCCTTCTCCGTTGTCCCAGTCAACTCCAACCCATGCATCTGAATAGCCTTCTACAGGCCCCACATACTTAACTGTACCGATTCTCCGTGAGTCACCAGATGCATGTACTCGTTGGCCCACCCAAAATTCATGTCTTGGCTCTGGGGATTCCTGCATCTTTTGTTAAAATTGGCTGAGAATTCCTCTTACAAAAACATGCAAGGTATTAATCCCAAATGCAATTCAACAAATCATAAAATATGTCCTTAACACAACAAATTAGTAAACAAGCCCATTATCATTCAATATGTCTTCAAGTAGACCTAGCAAGAAGACAGAAGCACTTTCCAGTGTCTCGTAAAACCATCCTACATGTAAAACCTACAATTTTTTTTTTCTCTACACACAAGTATCAATGCTATGTGTTAGGAAATTTGAGCATGTAATTGCATACAAGGTCTAATAAAAGTCTTACATATTGTCTCTATCTGAATTGTATTTGTTTGCATGCATAAATTAACCAAAACATCCAAAATCATTCCGCCATTAGCTCAATTAAGAACTCAAAAAGAAAGAGCAGATTTCAATAATCTTAGATCTCCAAGACTCAAATATCAAAGAATCAAAACCAGTATCCAATATGGTAGTTAATATCGTACATTCGCGATATTTATCGCACGATTCGATACGATTCCAGCTGCTACCGATAAAAGCGGAGGTTGTCTCGTTTTTGTTCCTGAATCGTGGTTGAATCTCTGTATCAGGGATGAATCGCGATTTCTAGACTAATCGCACGATTCTTCACCGGCGGCTGGTCTCGCGATTCTTCACCCTGTCCAGACTCGTCGGAGAGCAGAATTGTTGGACACGCCGCACTGGATCGCAGAATCGTGAAGACGAGCGTGCTTCCACGTCGCTATTTTCTTCAGCCTTGACAGACCGGAGTCAAGGTAGTTTCAAATTCGCGGTTCCTGTAAATAATTTAGATATCTTTTTTCAAGACAAAAGGTCATTTATCTTATTTTATTGGTTTATTTTGATTTTTATCTTTTAAAAATTTAATTTATTTATTTTTATGTTATTTTTTGTTTCAATTTATTTTTTGAAAAAGTTATTCTGGTCATTTTTTATTTTTTTTTCAATTTAATATTTCGATTCATGACGCGATTCATCATTTAAGAATAAATTTTAAAAAAAAGAAGTGGAGAGAATGAAAAATAAAATAAAAATTATTTTAAAATGATTAATAAAGTCAATATTAAATAGATTAAAAGACTAAATTAAATAAAAAATAAAATAACGATTAAAGTGAAAAAATAAAATAAAAACCAAATAAATTTTTTGAAAAGACAAAACACTAAATTGAAAAAAAAATATCAAATTAAATTTTTAAAAGATAAAAAATTAAACGAAAAAATATTTTATTTAACCTTTTTTATTTTGCATTAAAACTCGAATGATTTTTAAATCTTATAAAAAATTGAAAGATTTCGTTGAAACTGTTCGTTTGGAAATTTTTTGAAAAGCGAATGATAGATTCTTCTCTCAATCGGAACAATAGGGCCGTTAGAATTCCGTCTTATTTCCATTGCATTAAACCCAACTCTTCTTTCTATGTTTTTTTTTTATCTTTATTTGTCTTAACTCTTAACCTTATATGTAGAGGTTCAAGGTGGGAAGTCTCAATGGAGGGACACCAATTTTTGTATTTATTTTTATATAAATATAAAAATTTTATATAATAAATAATTTTAAATTATTTAGTTGAATTGTAAAATGTAAAATGAGGTAAGTTATGAACATAAAATCAATATTATCATCAACATCACTTTTAATTTAAGGTAATTAGAGTAGATCATAAATGAATCTAATAATAAATATAAAAAAGTTAAAAATAAAAAAAAGAAGGGTGAAAAAATAAGAAAAAAATGAAATAGAAAAAGACTAAAAAAATCATATAAAATACATAAATAATAATATATTTAATATTCTACTAAATTTATAATTTTTTTCATTTCATTCTAAGATATAACTACTGTCCATCTCTATAAACATAAAATAAAATAATAAAATTGAAACTTTTAAAAAATGATAATTCTTTAATATTGTTTGAGATAATGATGAGATTGATCTTTGACGACCTTAATAAAAGAAATAAATTACTTATTCATAATTATTCAAATATTGTTTCTCTTAAAAAAATTGTTACAAAATTTATTAATAATCTATTTATAATTAAAATTATTTAAAACAACTATAATTAATATTATTCCAAAAATCATTATTAATACTAACATAAATAGTTAATAATTCGTAACAAATTATTTCAAACAAAATAAAATAAATTAATCTAACTTGTCAGATATTAGATTTGCAAATAAAAACATGGATAAATGTTTTTCATTAATTGGATTATATAATTTTGAAATCAAAGACTGAGATTTTTCTTTCTCTTTCTTTTCGAATTTGCCCCCCAGCTGCTCCTTCTTTCATCTCCACCCAATAAAAACCACGGCAACCCTCCAACCATGACTACCAAACTACAGCCACCGACAAACCACTGTTGCATTTTTTCTCTTTCCCCTTCAGGTAAACGACACTAACCATTTAACACTTCATGAATTTTAATATGTGTTTTTTTTAATCTTCAAATTCTTCGTAGAAAATAGTTCTTAATTAATCTAGATTTCATTTAGAAGATAAATAAAATTAAACAATTTTTTTTATCATAAATCAAACTTAAATATTATGCAAATAATAAAACTTTGATTTTAACACATTTACTCATAACCTATCACATGATTTTCAATACTTTGCAAAAACATTTCTTGCCCTTTCCTCTTCTTATTTTTTCAGACTCTCCAAACATTTGTGCTAACTGATTGCTGTTTTTCTTTCCCCCAAATATTTCTAATTTTTCTCAAATTTTCAGAATTTAGCTAATATAAAAAAATAGAAGTCGTGTCGCTTCAGAATTTCGGATTGCATAAAAAAAACTTGCTCAAGCCGACTCAAATATATTCTAGAAAAAATAATAAGCTTTTTTTAAAAAAATTATATATTACAAACACACGATAAAAAAAATCAACACTAAAAATAAATAACTATATTTTCTTTTACAAACAAACTAATAAATACATTTATGTTCATATATTTTACATAATCTCGTACAACGGGTTTAAAATATAGTGTGCGTATGTTTTCACTGTAACAAAAAAATGTGTGTTTTGACTTATGATAGAAGAACAATCATTTTAACAGTGGAGAATTTATTAAAGTAAATACAACTTGTTTTTAGTAAATAAATAAATACAACCTTTGTTAACAAAGCTTTTTTCTATGCACGTCTTCAAGAATTCAACCTCTACTAATAATTTTAGAGAATTAAACCGAAACAAAACAATTCAGTTAACAAAATTATATATTACTTTTAAGCTTACCAAAATTATATTTACTATTTTAAAAAAGAGAGAATGTGATTAAATTAAGGGTAAATAGTCATTTTTTTCTCTGAATGTGTATGATACTGATAAATTTATCTCTGAAAATGGAAATTCAAATTTTTATTCCTAAAAGTGAAAAAATTGTGACAAATTTATCTCTCTATTAACCTTCGTCCATTATCATTAATATCGGAGACGAATTTGTCATTATCTAATGTTGTTATAATATAAATTTTAAAATAAAAATATGAGATAATACTTACCCAAAAAAATGAGACCCAACTTGATTTTGTCATTATCTAATGTTGTTATAATATAAATTTTAAAACAACATACAAATTATACTTATTAATCAATATTATACTTATTATTATTATATTTGTTTTAACTTATGCTTGTTTTCTTAATTTTTAAGTGTTTATTATAGTTTTATACTTATAATAACTAGAAAATGAAGAATATAAAGATTAAATTATATTTTGGATAGAGAGATGATAAATTCATTCCTAAATGTAAAAGTGCTAACAAATTTATTTCTGAATATTAACGGTAACATACAAAAGTTAATAGAGGGATAAATTTGTCACACTTTTTTATTTTCAGAGACAAAAATTAAAATTTTTATCTTTTAAAGACGAATTTATTAGCGTTCTAGAACTAAAATGAGTATTTAACCTTAAATTAAACTCGCTTTCGACAAAAGAGAATGTGATTAGTTTTTTTTTTAAAATTAAAAATAAAAGGGGAAAGGATTAGGTGGCTTGATTGGATGCTGAGTGGCACGTGTCGTTGGACACATGAAACAGAAGGCAACAAAACCCGTGTTTCTTCTCATCATTTCATTCCTTTTCCCTCGGTGGCAGCAGTAGCAAACGCACACCTCAAGCAAAGAGCAATCTCCACTCGAAGCAAAGCGATTCAGAGATCCAAGCTCAGTTCTTCAACTCTCTGATCTCAACTTCCACTTCAGCTTCACGAGCCATGGCCAACGACGATTGCTGCGCCACCCAACTCATCGACGGCGACGGGGAGTTCAACGTCGCCGGTCTCGACAACTTCATCAGAACCGTCAATCTCGCCTCCTGCGGCCTCTCCTATGCCGTCGTTGCAATCATGGGACCTCAGAGTAGCGGTGCGTTCATTCCTCCTTCGATCTTCCACTCTTGCCGATTCCGATTGCTTGATTTACTTCCCTCGAACTTGTGCTGTGACTCTTTTGTGTTTGTTGAGCTTGGATCGATTAATTGAAGTGTATTTTTCGAGTTTAAGTTTGCTCTGAAGTGGAGTGTTTTAGTTAGTGATTAGGTTTAAATTTAGTTGTCTTGAAACTTGAAAGTGAAGTTGAGATGTGACGCATTCATGGATTAGGAGAAAGAGAATATGCTACAGAGTGATGGCGTTAAAAATAAATAAATAACTCTTATAATTGGAGATGCTATTGCTATGTCCGTTTCTGATTTTACAGTTTTAATATGTTATCAAGTTTCGTTAGCTTTCTTCTCTCTCTCTCTCTCTCTCTCTCTCTCTTATGGACTTGTGTGAGTTAATATTTTAAGTTTTTTTTGTGAACAGGGAAGAGCACGTTAATGAATCATCTTTTCCACACAAGTTTCAGGGAGATGGATGCTTTCAGGGGAAGGTTGGTTTCTGAAATTATTGAGATGCTGTTTTGGGCAGAGAAAACTGAATGTGTTTTTGACGTTCTTGCTGGCAGTTATGTTTTAGACTTTTAGTTTATTTAACATGCAATTGAGTATCATGTTGCAGATCGCAAACGACCAAGGGCATTTGGATAGCCAAGTGTGTTGGGATTGAGCCAAGCACAATTGCTATGGATTTAGAGGGCACTGATGGAAGAGAGAGAGGCGAGGTAATCAATTCTGGATTAGAAGTTTATTTCATTTTCTTTTATTTTCTGTCACCTAATGAGATGAGGCTTTTGTTGTTTGTTTTATTTTTCACACAAGTGATTTTTGTCTATGTATAAAACCTGTAATGTTCACACCAGTTTGGTGATTTGTAAGTCATTTTAGCCTCCTTTAGAGCATCTGATAAGAATGACTTGATAGTATAAGAAAATAATATTATTTCTTAACACTTTTGACTGATGACACATGATAGTATAGTCTTATCTGATCAGCTCTTATAATATAACACTATCATCTCATGAGTGCCAGGATAAGACTTGATATTGAGTTTTTTTACTGCCCTGTCCTTTTTTCTTTCTCCCTTCTCTTTGTCATCTCTTTCAAACTCAAACTCGGATCTCTCTCACTCAGCAGTGTGCCACCCTCTCCGATCACCAGTCCTCCACCACTGGTTTCCATTTCCCTTAGTTTGACTGGGACATGTCTAACTGCTTGGGGCTTTTAACCTTTCTACCTTACACAACTCCTTTATAGAAAACATCTCAAGCTCTTCACTTCAACTGGGATTTATAATTAAATTTTTTTTTAGCGATGGAGACATTAGTAAATTGCAGTCCTTCTTGATTTTATTCAACTCTATGCACTTCTTTTCCAATTATCTTAGGAGAGTTTGGACTTTGGTTCTGCTGCAATGTTTTCTTACAAATTCCATTGTGGTTTCTTTTTCCTCCAACTGGCAAAGGTTATTTTTTGACAAGCCTAGTTGGAAATTCAAAGCTACCTTCAATTGTCTTGCAAGATGCTTCCCTTTCCTGTTTTTGTCTATAAATGAAAATTTCATTGCACTATTATAAATATCAATATGCCCTGACCATATCTTTAGTCGAAATTTTGAATTGTATGCTACCAGTGCGCCTTAAAGCTGGTTCTAGCTTCATTTTTACCGACAAATGTACCTGTTCTCTTTCTTTGTTGTATGTACAACTCACTATTGGCTTGCTTTCTTTTTCTTTTTAATTATAACTCAGGATGACACTGCTTTCGAGAAACAGAGTGCTCTTTTTGCTTTGGCAATATCAGATATTGTTCTGATAAACATGTAAGTTTTTAGGTCTAGATTATTGCTTTATAATTGATTGAATGAATCAGATTCTGGGCGATCCTTGAAGGTATTATGCTTGGCTATTTTAAAGTTTCTTAACAACCTCACACCCCTACATTTTTGTGCAGTCCCTAGAAACTACATTGCTTAGCTGAAGTCTAGTTGCAAATGCACATCTTTCTGTCTAACTTGGTGTATTACCTGTTTGTTCTAGTAACTTGTGTTTTAAGATAATCTTGTTTATTGTCTACCTAACACTTGGTAATTAACACTTGGTAATTAGGATCACTGACATTGTATACCAGTGAGTGTAGGATGGGATACAATATATTCTGTAACGAGAGGTGCAAAAGGAGATGATATGCATAACCTTTTTTCATATTCTGTAGATGTGTTTTCCCAATTTTTTTCTTCCATATTTTCTTTGAAGTCAAATTAGTAATCAGATTTAATCAGAAAATAATAAGAACACCGTTTCATGGTTTATGGGAGCTTACATTAGACTTATGCAACCATTAAATCCATTTTGGACAATATTTGAAGATTTTATTTTATTCACAGGTGGTGTCATGATATTGGTCGAGAACAAGCAGCAAATAAACCTCTTTTAAAAACAGTTTTTCAGGTAGTTTATATCCATGGATTACGCTCTGGTTGGGTATTCAATATTTGAGTTTTCGCACTTTGATCCATCTTGTATTTCTAGGTCATGATGCGTCTATTCAGTCCCCGGAAAACGACATTGCTTTTTGTTATACGTGATAAAACAAAGGTCTAGAATCCTGGTCCTTTCTTGAGAACGTACACTTTTGTGATTTCATGCTATTCAATGTTTTATCATGTTTCTGGCTGTCTATGCAGACCCCACTTGAAAATTTGGAGCCTATTCTAAGAGAAGATATTCAGAAGGTGTGATTCCCATAAAATCTTAGTTTTTCTTTTCTTTTCTTTATTGTGGTTTCTTGTATTTCACTATTTCTTCATCATTCGTTCTTACCATGATATGAATTCCTCAGATTTGGGATGGCGTTCGAAAACCCCAAGCCCATCTACATACTCCTCTTAGTGAATTTTTTAATGTAAGAGCTATCTATCTCACCTTTTCATGTGCCAACTGTTTATGTATATATTATGATATATGATTAATGAATCTTCAAATGAAGGTGGAGGTTACTGCTTTGTCAAGCTATGAGGACAAGGAGGACAAGTTCAAAGAGGAGGTACCCATTCATGAGATAGTGCATTGCTTTTAGAAGTTTGTGCTGGGATACTTTTTCCTTGTTCTGGAGTGATCTCTAATTTCTATTGCTTTCAGATCTGGTTCTTCTGGTTGATAGTTTTCTGCCTGAGTATTTATGCAAATAATGAAATTTTGGAAACTTTTGTATTGAAACTTTTCCATTTTGGGTTCTTTTCTTATCTTGGATATGGTGTGGATCATAGTGTTGCACTTATTCATACAGGTTGCTCAATTACGGCAGCGTTTCTTCCATTCTATAGCGCCTGGAGGTCTGGCTGGTGATCGCCGTGGTGTTGTGCCTGCTTCTGCCTTTTCTATTAGTGCACAACAAATATGGAAAGTCATACGGGAAAACAAAGATCTTGATCTTCCAGCTCATAAGGTTCCCTATTAGCTTATTTGTGGGATGGGATGTAACAATGGTTTGGTTTTCTTATCATTTGCCATTTTATTTAACAGGTAATGGTTGCCACAGTGCGTTGTGAAGAGATTGCTAATGAAAAACTTAACCAACTACGCTCTGACAAGGTGCTCATCATTTCCTCTCTATTGTCAGTTGCTTCGGTTATTCTTAGAATCAATCATCACATGAATGAATTTGGCTTAGGGTTGGTTGGAATTGGAGGAAGCTATTGAATTGGGTCCTGTACGAGGTTTTGGGGAAAAGCTGAGCTCCATTATTGATGCCTGCCTTTCACAGTAAGTTCCAGATGCTGGTGGACTTTTATTTAAGTTGAAGAAAAATCTATGTTCAGTAACTACTTGATTTGCTGATTAATTTAAGTTAAGTCAACTTTTTTCTTGTCCCTATAATTCCTGTATATGTTTGAGTGGTTGAAGTATAATAACTTTTCGAATTAAATTAGGATGCATTTTTCATTTTTGGTTTACACGGGGAGGTCTTCATTGCTTTGCTAAACTTCTTTATCCTATTCAGAGTTTTCATGACATAAGTTTGTTGAAACAGAATATTATTAAGTATTAAGAGTTTTCATGACAATCTTTCTTTTTATATGCCGATAATACCTGCTTTCAACAGATATGATGAGGAGGCAATCTTCTTTGATGAAGCTGTGAGAAATGCAAAACGAAAGCAATTGGAATCAAAGGCTTTGGATGTAAGGCTGCTGGCTGTCCCTTTATGATTTTATTTTTGAATTTTAATTGAGCCGTCATGGGCTGTTCTAATAACTTAATCCTCCCTGAAAACCTCAAGCAAACTGAAAGAAGTCCTTTTTATGTTTTTTTTTTCCTTCTGTTTTTTCTTTGGGGGGGAGGAGGGGAGTGAAGTACAGCTGGGTGGATAGAATTCCTTTTAGAATTACAATATTGAAGACTGAGCCAAAGAGGCATGAAAATGCAACTATATTTTCCAATCTTTGAAATGACTACTTGAAAACAAGCTTTGAGCAGAGCACCAAACTAAGGCAAATGGATGCCCTTGAAAATTTGGATCTTCTGCTCCAACCAAATAGTCTGCACTGATACAATTTTGGACTTACTCTTTGAAAAACCTAGCAACCTATCCAACTGCAGTTGTCAAACTTCATTTAGCTAGTTTAGCAACCTAGCAAATGGATATCGGGTTCTTAAAACATCATCCTACCACATTTGCTCTATGTTTTTATTCATACTGCTCTGCCATGATTCTGTACCCAAATTTCTCAAAAGTCTATCAAATAATGCAGAAATACTCTATTCAAGTGCACTTGCTTAATGATCAGAAAATATAAGTAGCCAAAAACCACCAAGGACTGTAGTACTGAAGTATTGCTGATAAGGACTTCTAAAGAGAGAGTGTGTACATAAAATTCTTGTAATTATACTCTTTTTCTTGGTGTCAACTTTGCAGCTTGTGTACCCTGCTTATACAACATTGTTGGGGCATATACGCTCTAAAGCTCTAGATGATTTTAAGACTAAGCTGGAACAATCACTAAACAATGGAGAAGGGTTTGCTTCATCTGTTCGCACTTGGACTCAGTCTATTATGCTTGAGTTTGACAAAGCATCTGCTGGTAATAATCTGCTATGATTCTTCTCCATAACATGTAACTGTGTTGTAACTTTATATGCTTGTTTGAGAATTACTTCACAATTGGGGTGCCAATGCTAGCTTGAGTTTCCATTTACTTTATGAATTTGTATTAGGTGTCATCCTGTCATTTTGGTCTTGATTGTTTTACATTCCCACTCAACACTTACATGGATGTGGATATTTGAAGTGAAGAAAATTGACGAGAATCACTACTATTTTATAGGATTTAGATCCTATTCTGCTATGGTTTACATGATCCAAATTCCCAAGTATTTGTGTGTAAAAGAAATATGCAGAATCTATTGAACATGATATGCAATCTTACTTTCAGTACATAGTCTTAACAAATATAAGGGCAACTTCATATGGTGAAGACTGAAGATCAAGGGGAAAATAGAATAGTGCTTCTGATATTACACATTGCTATGATGCTGCGTGTTTGTTAAATTAATGGAGAGAGTTTATTGAGTTTGGATGATCTCACAAACATTTGTCACAAGAGTTCATATTTAAAATACGACTTAGATTGAGTTATAAGAAGAAAAATGAGTGCATCAGCCCTCAAAGGATGCATAGTACTACGAGTCTCTTGTTGATTTATCCTATTTGTGTGTTTGAATTGGTGATAAAAGATAAATTACATTGACCCTGATATCTCATGATTTTTTTCCTTATTTAGTTAGGGTTATGATTAGTATAAATAAGGGTTTGTGTTCTAGATTTTATGAACGTGACATGATTACATTGCAATATAGCTCAAATGCTCAATTAATATTGATTCAATTTTTTGTAGTCTAAACTCAACATAGTATCAGAGTGGTATCATCCACTGGTAAATTTTTCTGATGAACTTCCAGCGACCTGCTGGCAAACTCTGGGCTACCTTCAATTGCCAATGGCCTTTACGGATAACTTTTTAAGCACCTTCTAGAAACTTTCTGGCAATCTTTCCAGTTAAATCTTCTAGTGAGTTGTCCCCTCTGGTGAATTTCCAATGACTGTCAATCTCCAATTACTTTGTTCAGTAGCCCTGTTTTAGTCTAATCATATTGGGAAAAACCCATGTCCCACATCAGCTTGAGATTAGGCCAAGATAGAATATATAAGTGGGGGGCAATCCTCACCCCTTAAGCTAGCTTTTGGGGTTGAGTTAGACCCAAACCCACATTGTAAGAAAACCCTATATAGCATTTTCAACCAAGTTTGGTGGATCCCTTAATATTTAAAAAAGGGTTTATTTATAATTAGTTTATAGTTTAGTAAGCTTTAACTTGTGGGGAAGTGTTAGAATAATGTGCAGTTCAAGTAACACGTTAAATGTGTTTAGTTTTCATAGGAATTAATATTTGGAAAGTAGAACCCATTCACTCATTGCCTAGGATATAGTCCCCATATAGTCTATTAAGAGTCTCTATATATAGATGTTTTGCATAACCTAGGACAACATAATCAATTTCACTTAAGCAATTCCATCCTATCTCCCTTTCTCTCTATTTTCTCTTTTTATCACCCTTTAAATTCAGCAGTTTCTATTTACTTGCTTTAGAATCACTTGTTCTCTTGTATTGAATGGAATCACTATTTCTGTTTTGTCATCATGTAAATTTGTTTTTTAGAATCACTAAACTCTCACCCCTATTTGTTGATTGTGTTTAATAATATTTGCACTTTCCAGATGCTGCTGTAAGACAAGCTAATTGGGGTGCTTCAAAAGTGCGAGACAAACTTCATCGTGATATTGATTCACATACTTCATCCATGCGCAGTACAAAACTGTCGGAGATAACAGCTAATTTTGAGGTAATGTTGTCGTTGCTATACAAGTGATTAATTGGTTGAGCTGGGTTATGTTTTCTTAATTCCTGTTATTTCTATCAGTCACTAAAATAAAAGTATCTTATGCAGAAAAAATTGGCCAAGGTGTTGACAGAGCCTGTGGAGTCTCTCTTTGAAGCAGGTGGAAAGGACACCTGGCTTTCAATAAGAGAGCTACTTAAACGTGAGACTGAAACTGCTGTATCAGAATTTTCTGCTTCTGTTGCTGGTTTTGAGCTGGATGAAGAAACAGTTGAAAGAATGCAACAAAGCTTAAGGGACTATGCAAGAAAAGTGGTGGAAAATAAAGCAAGAGATGAAGCTGGGAAGATTCTGATACGCATGAAAGATAGGTAACTGCATTTAAAGATATCTCGTCATTTATTTGGTGAAATTTGGGTTTGAATTGTAAAATGTGTATAAAAGTTGATTGACTATTGAATATTGATGTTTTGGAGCTCAGGAGTTGTATTGATTGAAACAAGACATGAACATGATACTCTCTCTTTTTTTTTTTTTTTTGCATTCATTGATGTCTTTGGTTAGGGTAGAATGCCAGTGCTAGAGTTGAATACAGAAGTTTCTGTCTGTTACAGTCATAACACTGAGTTGTTTCAGCATTTTATTATGTTCAGCTTGTATACATAGCAAGTGTTTCCTCATTAGACATGCAGAGGCAGAAATTTTGCATTCATTTGATTAAAAGTAGTGAAAGACATAAGAAAGTCTTAGGAGAAGCCATTAAAACAGGACCTTGCTTTCAATGGGTTTACTGAGATTTTGGTTTTGATTCATGTAATTTATCCCATCAGATGTGACAAGGCTTGGTTATTATTTTTGTTGTTGGCTGTTTTCATAGGGTTCAAATGGGATGCTATATTTGAAATTGTGACAAAAAGGTATCACTCAAGCTTAAAGTAAAATTTAATTGCACAGCTATAAGACCTGTGATGTCCTATCATATATGGAACTGAATGTTAGGCGGTAAAAAGCCAACAAGAGAATAAACTCAATGTAGTAGAGATGAGAGTGTTGTGTTGGATAAGTGGACACGTTTAAACAAGATAGGATTGATAATGAATATATTATAGAAAAAGTTGGGGTAGTACCTATGGTTGAGGAATGGTAGAAACTAACTGTAGGTGGTTTGGGGCATATGCAATGATGACTTGTAGAAGCCGCAATAAGCAGAGTAAATCAGATGGAATGTAGCTCAATTGTTTGAGGTAAAGGGAAACTGTGACTGTCACAAACTATAGGCGAAACCATTAAGAAAGATTTAATGGTCAATAGTTTGTAAACATGATTTGCAATAGAACATTATGACATTGTTTGTTCCATGTTTGCTGACCCTGTCTGGAAAAGGTTTGGTTGTTGTTTCCATTTTTTTTTTTGTTTTGGAGGATGCACTGTACTGTATTTGTATTTCATTCTGTTATGATGAAAGAAAATGAACTATTCCAGATAGATGTTCAGTTTTTGGATTAGTTTGGTGGCTTACTGACTTCTGGCTTTCTGTAATATTTTTCAGGTTCTCTACAGTGTTCAATCATGATAATGATTCACTACCTAGAGTTTGGACTGGGAAGGAAGATATCAGAGCTATTACAAGGGATGCTCGTTCTGCGGTAATTGATAGCAAGTTCAATGATAAAATTTTAGCTTACTGATACATAAAATTATATTGGAAATTACTCCTTTTTTAAGCACCATGTAAAATAACTTCTGCTGCCATGTATCAGTCGCTGAAGCTTCTATCAGATATGGCTGCTATACGCTTGGATGAGAAGCCTGATCGCATTGAAAGTGCACTTCATTCATCTCTCATAGATAAAACTAGTGCTGCAACATCTTCACAATATCTAACTAGGGAAGCTTCTGTAGATCCATTGGCTTCAAGCACATGGGAGGAGGTAGTATATAGTGATATTTGTGGTTCCTGATTTACTCTGTTAATGTTGTAAAAAATATTATATTTGATAATCTATATTAAATGTAGGTTTCCCCAGAAGATGTGCTTATCACTCCAGTGCAGTGCAAGGCTTTGTGGAGACAATTTCAGGGAGAAACTGAGTATACAGTTACTCAAGCTATTTCGGCTCAGGTAAAATCAAATCATATAATATCATATCATATTATATTACGAGAAAAAGGGTTATACACTGACAGTGTAAAAAGTTTTACATAGTCATCCAATTACAACTCATCATGTATAATAATTATTTATAAGTTATTCAAACGGTAATTTGTGATTGGATGACTGTGTAAAATTATTTTACACTCTTAGTACATGGACATTAAAATCATATTATATTATATCATATGCTATATGTTGTTGTTGTTATTATTATTATTATTCCTGTCTACTTATTCTGTTTGAGATATAATAATTAATAACCATATGCGTGCCTTAACCTTTACTTGACAACTTCTCTGTACCCATTTGCTCTTATTTTAGTAGTTTTCTCTATTTCTATTTAATAAAAATAGTAAATCAAAAGACATTCAATCATAATTATCTTTTATAAAAAAAAATATAAAAGATTAAGTTTTAAAAATTAATAATCCTCCATTAATATTAGATCAAATTGAATCATAACAACAACTATTGATTTCAATCTGATGACTCAAAAATGTTGAAATGGAGATTACATAATTGAATTAGATCAATGGCTATTATGAAGTTAAAATTTTAATCCAACGGTTCTCAAAGGTTCAAGTGAAGTTTACTTGTCTCTTTTTTTTGTCCTTTTGTTTTATCTAGCTGCAGACTCTATGAAAATGTCATTCTTGTCCTTTATCTTTGCTTGACATTTATCTAACTGCAGGCATACTAACAAAGGTACTATCTCATTTTCTTTTTTGGTGTGGATTCAGGAGGCCTACAAGCGGAGTAACAATTGGTTACCTCCTCCATGGGCAATAATGGCAATGGTCATACTTGGTTTTAATGAATTTATGTTGCTACTAAAGTAAATATCACTTTCTAAAATCCTTAACTTTGATTTTTTTATTGTTTCATTGGACACTTTTTCCAGCAGTTTAATAATTAAATTTGCTGACTTACATTTGAAACAGAAATCCTCTCTACCTGATGTTTATATTTGTTGCCTATCTACTCGGAAAGGCCATCTGGGTACAAATGGACATAG
Organism: Glycine latifolia; assembly: GCA_013407115.1. Lineage (NCBI taxonomy): Eukaryota > Viridiplantae > Streptophyta > Magnoliopsida > Fabales > Fabaceae > Glycine > Glycine latifolia. The sequence goes on from CM023955.1 coordinate 11,425,453, forward strand.
CTGGAGAGTTTCGACATGGCACTGTGAGTATGAGTGGACTTTTACCTTTCCCCAGCAATGGGATTGTGTCAAGATTCTGTGATGGTTTTTCTGCCCAAGTGAATGATCTTACAATCATGCTATGTGCACACACTAATTAGGCCCATTGACATTTTAAAAAAAAAAAATTCACAACATTCTACGATGCAAAATTTCTGCTATTCACTAAATATAAATTTATTGAGTAGGATTTACTTAGTTCAAAATTTTATATTTGTCTAGGTTGACTTTGTTTTTGTTGAATGCTACTGTAAAAGAAGCAATGATAAATAAAAGGGATGATTGAATATCAGCTACAAAAGTGATTAGCATTGTCTGACTTTTGTTAACGTTTTGGATATACTGTTTGCAGCTGCCTGGACTACTATCCATTTCATCAAAGTTTCTTCCCACAGTTATGAACCTTATTAAACGTCTTGCTGAAGAAGCTCAGGGGAATCAAACCCCTCAAGAATCACAAGGGTCAGCTTCTCAGACACAGATCTTCAGAAATCAAGTGCACAAACCAGATTCAGTATCAAGTTCAATTTCTAATGTATCGAGTGTTGGCTCGTCTGTTGATGATAACGAATACTCAACCACAAACTTGTCTCAGAGGCGAAGAACAAACGCTCCCGAAGCTGAATTTTCTTGACAAAATTCATGACAATTTGATTTGAAGACGGTTGGCATCAGATTAGGCATGCACCAGTTAGAGTGACTTCCCATATCAGTTTTGTATTATTACTCCCTATCTATATTTTACATCTATATTTTACTTTTCTTTACTGTAACGTGTAAATTATCTGAGTATATGAAGGGCCCCTATTTGGGTTCTATAACTACAGAACATATCTCACTCCAATAGTGACGGAACAAAAATATTATAAACTAGTTTTCCTTTAAATTTTAGCAACTTTAAAATGTTCGGTAATCTTAATCATCGCTTTATGATCACATGAAATTGACGATCATCTTTGCTGAAAATTCATTTACGTAGCAAAGGACCACTATTTCCTCACAACCACATTTGCTTTTCTCCGAACAAGCAGACGATAAAGTATTGTACAAATTTATTTTAGATACATTTTCACATGTTTAGTATACTAGATAAGCATTTGAACATGATGAAAAGTGCCTATACAATCACCTAACATGCAACCTGTCCTTGAAGCCGAATACCCTTTCAGCCATGTGTTCACACAGTACATACATGTGTCGGCCTTCAGCACTTGGGTACCATTCGACGATGGTTATGGTTAAAGAACTTGCTTAAAGATAATTATCTTGTCAGAAACACTTAAACAAGATTAAGAGGCGTATTATCTAACTAGTAATCAAAACATGCAGATCCGTAAATCTAATGCCAAATAAGGCTAATATATAAAGGGAAGAACCCCCAAGTCAAGACTACTATTCATTTGAATATTCACTTGACATCATTGATAGTTCTGAATCAAATCCTTACTTAAGGGTCAAAGTGTCTTTTGTAGGTACTTCTCATTTTTGAACTCAAATACATTGAAGATGCCCACAAATTGAATTGTCAATAGAGGAACCATTGGGCATAGTTACTGACCCTTCAACAGAGGAGTTAGTGTCTGGTCTATTTGCGACAAAAACATTTAGTTTCATTTTAGAAAAGAATTCACAATTGATTATGGATCCAAAATTGATTGAGTTGAAATAATTTTAAATAATTTCTGCATTGAATTCAAAATTTTATACTAAATTTTATTTATAACTTTTATAATAAAACAGTTAAACATAAATCACATCACTTCAAAATTAATTATAATCAAAATCAATTATATTAAAAATCAATATTACCAATGCCCATCCAAACACACCTAATTTTACAACGGAAAATCATACATACACTAGTTTGTGATCATTGATTACTACCAAAAAAATTGCTAGTTTTAAAAAATATTGTAAAATGAAATGGGAATTTTAATATATATTCGGTAGATTTAATAGTTGCTAGGTTACCAGTTTAAGACCAATAACACAATAATTAGTGCTACTTCCCTGTGCTGTTTGGCCTTACATTTTCAAGGCACCTAACCTAACCTAGGATTTTCACGTCCAAAGAAGAGAAGACTTTCAATTTGACGTAGATTCAGTCCTTTGAGACATGTAACCAAACATATACGATGGATTCAAACTCCGTTACATATGTCAATCAATTACCAAAGTCTCGACTCCTAAAACAATCCCATTCCCACCCCACGAGACATTTCTAACTCATCAAGGTGCCTCCTACAAGTGTTAAAGAAAAGAGAAACATTATCATCTCGTAACTACACTTTGCAAGAAAGATCTCAGTTCCATTAAGATAAAAATTTACATCAGACATATTACAATGATATTTACCCAGCAACTACAGTAAGAGATTCTCCACAGCCAATCCCTAACAAGAATAATCTTTCCTCACGTTGCTGGAAAAGCGATGACCGATCATGCAATTAGGAAAGCAGAAACCACAAGTATCAGTGTATTTGATCTATTGGTATATTTGCAGAATTGTAACATGAAATGATGGAATTAACATACCAGGAAACATTTCATCTGAAATTACCTATTTGAAACTCCCTTTGCTTGCCCGCACAAAAGCTTAAAATCCAGAGCAAGTGTGATTATGTTGTGTTTATTGCTAATTTCTTGGGTAAGGTAAATTGATATAGAACTCTGCACAGGAAAATTAGTATGGAGCACTTTCTAGCATCGTCACAACTTTGTTTCATGTATACATTTTATATTGATAAAAATGGAATTGAAGCTAAGAAAATTACCATTCAGTCTTTTGATTGTTCTTGGGGCGTAGACTGCGTAATTTTGAAATTGTTAGATCTGCACCTCCAAACACATCCATTGTAGCATTTGCTAATGGAAACTCAGCTCTAGATGTCAAACTGCGGGAAACAATCAAATATAAGAAACAGTTCCAGAATACACCAACTTAAAACAATCAAAATTCTATTGATAGTAAGGAACTTCCTATGAAAGCATGCAATAGTGCAATAGTGTGAACTCATCCATTACATGTTTTGCTGAACTTCCAAGAGCAAAGCAAGTCACCTGCTTCGTAAAACAACACATGGCATGCCCACCTGTGTAGCTCCAGCTACGCCAGATTCCCTGCATATTCAGCTCCCGCACGTAGTGCAGCCACAATCTTACCTAGACTGGACAGACAATCAACAAATTAACGAAAATTGACATATTATTTAACTATGCAATTAAAATCCAAATCATTCATTAATTGGACAATTGCTAAGATTAAGGTGTCAAATGATAATTTGTGATCATCGATCGGCTCATGTTCCAGAAATGATAAAAATATACTGTTTCAGAATCAATTTGAGTTGACAAAAAAAGATATCTCAACATACACACAAACCCATCAAAGTTTAAGGAAGAACAATTTTTTTAACCAACATTTAAATTCTTGATTGCATAAAAAACCAACATAAACATGCACTTTTTGCTCCGAATAAATTAAATGCATGCATTAAGACATGAATGCTTCTTATTCCACAACAAGGAAAACACTTTTTCACTCTTTTATATACTAGGGATTTCACTTGGAAAAGAAAATGTCCCATACTAATGGATTTGACTCCTTTCTCTACAAATCTAGGTTTTAGGAAACTAGGCACCTTAAGAAATGTTTAGATGGAAAATAAAGGAGGGGAAGGGAAGGTTTTGGGCAAATCTCCCTCTTGTTGGGTGGTTCCCCAAATTTTGAATGATTTAAAATGCCCAAATAAACACGAAAAACATTACTTTAACACCCAATTCTCTTCCCATCCCTTCTCACACTTTTTCCTTTGATTTCTTGCCTTCCCTTCCTCTCTCCAAACATACATTCAACCTTTGTATCCTTAACAACTACAAAGCCACGTTTTTAAGTTTCTTCATCCTCTGAGTATAGATCCCTAAGACCCTAATGGTGCAAACAAAAAGTGATACAAAAGAACAAAGATATTATTATTTTATTTTTGGCGAAAATTACTGGAGACAAATGAACTAACCTTTCAGATGAGCTGGTATCAATCTCAACACTCAATTTTAGCATGGATGCTACCTCCTTTGCTAACCTTTTGTTTTTCAGCAGAAATTGGCAAAAATGGCAGAAGTGGAAAGCCCCTTAGCAAAGATCATCTGAAAATGCTTGCATGGGGAACACATAATCAATGACTCAAGTATATACCAACTCTTTTGGCTTCATTGGCAAGCTCTTCATCCAAACCAGAAGCAATTACCTTTCCCGAGACTAGTTGTCCATATAAACTTTGTTCAACCTCCTTATTCCCTACAATAATGACCTTTATGCTTCGATCATCACCAAGCTTTTCCATTATGGACCTAAAAGTTTAATAAGCACATGGCAAAAGGGAGGAAATATTAGTGTGCTCACATTATCCAGAGAATAAATAAGTGGAAGCTACACAAGCAAAGAGAAAGGATTGAACTAGAAGATTGTAAACCGCATGGCCCCTCAAATATTGAAATTTTTATATAGATATAGCCAAAAGAATATCCACTATATAAAAACAGAATGCTATTATTCACATCTGAATTAGCAGTCATATACCATGCAAACTGGACTTGGTTCAGTCCTCAAATAAAGATTATTTTCTATTGTTCTATAAGGAAAAACTGAAACAGAGAGAGAGAGAGAGAATGCAATGATTGAATGGAAAGGTGTACTAATTACATGCCTTAGGCCATAACCAATATGTATTTAGATATTATTCACATCTAAATTTGCATTCATATACCATGCAATTTCACTGGACTTAGTTCAGTCCTCAAATAAAGATTATTTTCAATAATTCTATAAGGAAAAACTGAAACAGAGAGAGAGAGAATACAACGATTGAATGGAAAGGTGTACTAATTACATGGCTTAGGCCATAACTAATATGTATTTACAAAAACTATCGTACTTTCCCTAAGTATTCCCCAAATAAGACCACTTGAGGATCTAACAGTGCTCTTAAAGTTAAAGCTTGAGTGTAAACCTGACATGCTCTAAATTAGTGCCAAAGAAAGATAACCAAGCACACCCCACCCCCACCCCTTACAGCACCTTGAGAAAGATTTTGTAAGCAAATCAGCATGCTGAGCTTCTGAGTGATCAAGAACATCTCTAGACCACAAAATCATATTCCATCAATAATCATAATATTATAGTAACTTAGTATCATTGCAAAATTTTGGAGCTAAATAAAATTACCCGGCAACATTATCACCACTTTTACTGTAGGCCGTTAATATTACCACTGGAACTCCTTCATTTTATGCATCATCAATAAACCTGTCCATGGAGACATTACTAAAAGTTAAGGAATTCAGGAATGTAAAGTGTAAACAAATTAAAGTTCCATAATCATTCAAGTCCCTAAATTTATGAAATATCCTGGTAACATTTGAACCTTTAGGATAATTATAATATAAGCAATCAGAGTACAGCTTAATATAAAGAGGCAAAGAAACAAGGAAAAACATTTTAAAATGGTACCTTTGTAAACCAAAATTAATTCTAATCAGTACATACCAAATTAAATTGTACAGGAAAACAACCAGACGAAAATTATCCTTATTTACTCTTGGGCCTTGAACTAATCTTTCAATTAATAAAATACTCCCTGAACCCTGTTAATGTTTGAATCATAAAGAAAAAAATTGCTAATGACAAGAGAACAAAGAAAAACCAATAGTGTCAAAATTGCATCCACAGTAAAAATCCACTAGAATGACTAAGTGACCAGACCTACAATGTGAAAGAATCTCTAGGTATGATAACTTAATAGAAGCATTTTTAAGTTTAAAAAGATTGCTCTCCTTAACTAATGTACATCTTTTTCTCCTAACAATACCGAAAAATATAGCTCCCCATTAATAAAATACATAGATGAGACATACAATCATATTCAAAGAATATGAGATAACTCACTGTTCAAGACCAGGCCGCAAAGGTAAACTTGTTGACATCACAAACTCTTCTAACGCCTTTTCCTGACAATAATGATAAAGAGTTGAATACGATTCTTTACAAATTCTCATCATCTTCTCAATATGAGTAAATTGAAAGATCATTTGGGGAAGGATTTTTAGCTTACTAGGGTATAGTATAGAATCTAATTCCTTAGGACTTAAATATCAAAGTGCATGTTTTGCCAAACCATTAGATATCCTGCCTCCAATTGGAAATTATTTTTCCCATCTATACTTTCTTTTTGCATTTGGTTTTGGAGTAGAAGAACTAAGGACAAGTTATTCTAGTAAATCTACATAATAACATAAAAAGTAGCATATAATCCTCTGGATCTGATTATTCTCATTTAAAGCATCCATGGACTCAAAACCACATAGACACAAGAAAAGCAATCCTATTCAGAGAACAACTTATATTGGGAAAACAGTTTTTTTTTTTTTTTGTCAAAATCTCTCATTAATCTTTTGATCAAAAGTTATTTTGGTCCCAAAATAAGCTATCCTAATGGGCTACTAGGCAGGAGCTTCTTAATATAGACAGCAAACATTTCTTAGATATAAGAGATTGAGTAAGGAGCCAAAAGGAAAATTTACAAGTTCTTAAAGAGATTAAGAGACTTGTAGGATTTGTAACGTTTGTCTAATTGCATGGGAATTTTTTAATAGAAAATATATTAATATTTATTAAAATTTTAATATTGTTGGTATATGGTTTATTTAATATTTTTTAAATTTTTTATATGATTTTATTTAATATTTTCTAAACTTTGATATATTTAATTTTTAATATATTATTTATTAAATAATTAAATTAAAAAAATATTTATAATTTTAAAAAAATTATGACTTTGAAATCTTACATTATTTTTTTTCTAAATTAAAAAAATTTAACTAAGCCGTAAAATATTACAACTTCAAATAAGAAATTAAAAGAAAAAATTGATTGCAACTTTAAAATCGTATATTAAAAAACATTATACTGAAGTTTTTTCAAATTTTTTATAACTTCAAGTTTAAAAAAATTTAAAAATATACAAATGATAATGATATTACCTATTAGAACTTACTCTTTTTAATAAAAATTTAAAATTCATCCATAAATAAAAAAAAAAATACCATTCCGTCGTAAAACCCACTATACCCAAAAACAAAACTTTACCTACCACGCATGTAAAACTGCGCCCGGGTCAACCTATTAGTTTAGTCTAAAAAATAGTGGTAAAAGCTCTAAACCCGAATCATGTTTGAAAATCTTACCAGAAAGAGAAAGGAATACTCTTGCATTAGCATGTTAAATTTGAATTTTGTGAGGCAGTTATCCACGTGCAAGCAAGTCCTAACAGCATGCAAATTCAAAGTTACGCGCGTAAAAAACGCAGAAGCAAACACCTTGGAAAAGACGAAACCCCCAGTGGAACAAGAAAGCCTTGAGAAAAACTCTGTTCATTCTTCCCCCTCACAGCGTGTTTTCCTGTCTCCTGTTTCGAATGTAATTGTCCACATCTTAGATGTGATCAAGATTTTAAAAAACGGTCCATGACCATGATTTGAGCTGCAATATCTAGGTTTTTAAATTCTCCATGACCGCAATTGGGATCGCATCAGATGCATTTATCTTAGATGTGAATGTGATTTTTAGAAATTAAATAGTTGTATTGTGTGTTTAGATTTCCGTTTAAAATCCTCTCTAAACGGAAGTTTGCTGGTTCCAGAGCAATAAACGGAAAAGTAACTTCCTTGTTACTTCAGTGAGAACGTAGGTTACGTCAACGGTAACTCTCTTTCTCAGACATACCCTAGTTTTTACATCCTAAACAAACGTAATTTCTTCATTTTCAGCAAGTTTCCAAACATGCACTTAATGTTAAGGTTAAGGAATGTTCTAACTGTTTCTCTTTCCACTCCAAACTTTCCACCTTTTCTTCTTTGTCATCCCACATGGTTACACTATACTCATTCCTAGTCTCATTTGCAACTGCTATGCATTCGCAATCCTATTGATGCCATTGTCTTATTCAACTGCTTGATCCATGAACTTCCCACCCCACCCATCTCCCTATTTAACTACGTTTTAAGATCCCTTGTGAAGATGAAACACTCCCCCACCGCAATTTCCCTTTCTAAACACTTAGAATTAAGGAGAACTAAGCCCAACATTGTTACTTTCAACACCCCATCGATGTTTTTGCCACCTCCGTCAAATGTCCTGCATGTACTTGGCAAGATTCTCAAGCTGGGTTATCAGCCAAATGCCATAACATTTACAATACTTATCAAAGGTCTGTGTCTTAATGGCAAGGTTAAGAAAGTACTGCACTTCCATGACAAAGTGGTAGCTCAAGGGTTTCATTTGGATCAAGTTGGTTATTTGGTCTTTCAATGGGTTGTGTAAGCTAGGAGAAACAAGGGCTGTTATACAGTCGCTGAGACGGATTGAAGGGCAATTAGTCAAGCCTGGTGTATTGATCTACTACACAATCAGTCATGGCCTATGCAAAGATAAACTTGTTGCCGAGGCTAATGAATTTATATTCCGAGATGATCTCTAAAGGAATTTATCCTGGTGGTGACACTTACACTACTTTAATATATGGTTTGTGCATTGTGAGTCAAATGAAGGAAGCAGTATCGGAAAACATCAACCCGGATATTTATACCTTCAATATATTGATTGATGGGTTGTGTAAGGAAGAAAGTATGGGAGAAGTTAATCATGTGTTGGCTGTGATGGTGAAAGCTGGTGTGAAACCTACTTTAATGAAAGGATATTGCTTAGTTCAAGAAGCAAATAGGGCCAAAGATATATTCAACAAAATGACTAGTAAGGGTGTTTGGAGCCTATACTATCTTAATTTGTGGATTATGTAAGATTAAAATGGTAGATGAAGCCATGAATCTTTTTAAGAAAATGCATTGCAAAAATATGGTTCCTGATATATTAACTTACAAAACACTAACTTATGGTTTGTGCAAATCAGGAAGGATGTCTAGTGTTTGGGCGCTAGTTGAGGAGATGAAGGATAGAGGCCAACCTGCTAATATATTCCCCAACAATTCTTTATTAGACGGTTTATACAAAAACAACAATGTAAATATGGCAATTGCATTATTCAAGAAAACTAAAGAGCATGGAATTTGGCCAAATGTGTACTCATACACAATAGTTATTGATAGGCTGTGCAAAGGTGGAAGACTAAAGAATGCACAAGAGGTTTTTCAATATCTTTTGATTAAAGACTATCATCTACATGTTTGGACATATATCGTTATGATCAATTAATGGACTGTGTAAAGAGGGGTTGTTTGATGAAGCTTTAGCCTTGCTGAAAAAAGTGGAAGATGCTGGTTTCATTCCTAGTGTTGTAACTTATGAGATAATTATCCGTGCTCTCTCAGATAAAGATGAGAACGACATGGCAGAGAAGCTTCTTCATGAAATGATTGCTAGAGGCCTCTAATAGCAAAACTAGTTAAGACACTTTCTAGTTACACATGAAGTTTTTCTAGATTTTGATGACTACTAATGACAGGCAACATTAGTACAGGCAGAAGATCATCCACCAAAAGCTGAACTTCAAAATCGTATAATTTCCTCAAACACTAGAGAATACATCCAGTTTGTCATTAAGGTTCCTACAAAGGAACTTCATATTTACATCACTTCTTATTTCAGAAGTGATGGAAACTGCAGTTGGCAAAATATCCAACAAGATGCACATAGACAACAAGCCCTTTTCAAGTCCCATGGTTCCTCCTGCTTGTTAGAGAAGCACGAAACATGTACATCACCAATATAGTTCAGCAAAGTATAAGTTGATATCACTTCTTCCAAATAACGTTTGGAGATTATATATAACAACTGCAAATCTTTTTATATATATGATTGAAAAATATAAGTATCTTAGTGGTTGTGATCTAAAATTCACAGTTCTGGATTTCAGTTCCATGAATGCACTTGAAACCATGTGAGCTACTTATAAAATCCAGAAGCATGCTTTGTTCCTTCTGTTCTGAAATGATTAAACAATGTCTTTCTAATTACTTGATAAATTAAAATTTTCTGAATTGCAGTGATTTGCACAACAATACCTTAGAAGTCCCCATTCTTGATTTCCTTGGTCTGCTGCCTAATTTCAAGATAGTGTTTCATTCTTATATACGTTGTTGTTTTCAATGCAACACAAGCTTTTAGCTCGATACATTGAAAACTTTTCTCATTCTTTGTGCAGGAATTTGTCTTACAATATGTTCAATGGTTCCATACTTGCATCTCTAAAGATTAAAGAATAAAAACATTGAACTTGAATAAGTTGAATTTTTCTCTGCATTATGGATAGTGAGTAGATAGAATAGAATGCACTTTCTTTCTGGTTTTCCAGAACCATTGTTTCGAACAACTTTTCTGCCTTATCATATTAGTGTACGTTTTCTGACTTTCATATGCTAATTTTGGTACAACAAATAAATATCTCAGCAATGAAGTGTCAGCCTCTCAGTGATCTATCACCACTGTCAGAACTTCATGCAGGGGATTAGCAATCTAAACATAGCTCATAGTAGCTATGCAATCTTTGCTAGCACCGCTCTTTATGAAATTTGTATGAACAGGAAAGTTTTGTATGATCTTTTACAATGATCATAATGAAATAACCAAGCAGGCCTTGTACTGTCTCTTCTAATGTTTGTTTCCAACTAATTTCTTTTTTGTTTAATAGCATATGTATTTGAATGACTCTGTAATGCTACAAGTGATTAGTGTGACACAAGTTATGGTCACATTGAATAAATTGTATCAACAAAACTTTACGTATAATTTGAAACTTTAGATGTGTTATTATTCAATCTTATCTACTTTAAGTGTTCATGCTTATTTTTTGTGTATACCAATGCTACTGGATGAAAAATAATGCTGTTAAGATGATGGGGGAAGGCGTTTGTTGGTGTTTGCCAGCCTCGTATTCGCTGATCTGTTTTTCTCGTTTGTCTACTTAAAGAAGACACTTGGACTCGATATTTGTACTTCACAGGGCTCTGATTTGGGGGCTTCATCCCGATTCAGAAACTTTCTCTGAATGTCAGTTTGCTTGTCATGTTCGTCTCGCTCATGAATCAAAAACTTGCTGGTGCTTTTGTTTTGCTAGGGAAGATTCTTTGGCACACATGCATTTTTACCAATTTCCAAATCCTTTGTTGCAAAACAAATAAAACACATCAGTACATATAATAGTTTTTGTTTTTTTTCCAATTCTGCTTTACTTGAATGAATATTAAGGAAAGTCTTTATAATAATTTTAACTGTCCTTCACTTTTCATTGAATTGTATCTACTACCATGTAGAGAATATATTATTAGACATACCTCTAGGAATTCTAGTGCCAAAAAAAAGACTTGAATCATTTATTAATTGTTAGCAATTTGATAAATGTTTTTATAGTCATTCTCATTCATTTCATAATAGTGTTTTTCTATTCAATAATCCAGTGGGAATGGGAGCATAACTGGGGTTCTTCCATTTGTAATTTCAGTTCTTAGTGCTTTCTATCCAACTCTGTTGTATAATCCGAAATGCATCTTTTTTCGGTCATTTTTTTTAAGGGAAGTATCCATTTTCTTCTTGTGTTACTTTGACCAAATTTGCTGCTGTTATGATGAATGGAGCAGAGGAATGAAACTTCTGATACCAGTAGTGCTTTGAATAGATTGAGGAAAGTAAGAAGCTCCTTATTGTAATGATAAATTTATGGACAAACTATGGAAGGTTATTTATGGCTTAGCAAACCAAATTGTGACGTACTGAGTTTGTTTTTGATCAAGTAGACCTTCATCTTCTAATGTGCTTTTATTTCGTTGTTCTTAATTTTGTATTGGTTAGATGCACTATTATCTCGCTACATTTCTGAATTTAATGGACCACCTACTCATAGTAAACTATTAATGATACCAAGGCATGTGATCTTAATAATTGTAGACAAATGGACCATCTTTTGCATTATTAATAGCCAAATGGATTGAGTTAGGAGTTTGGTAGCTTCATGGCCAATTCCTTGCTGTTTTATCTTGGTGTTTGTGATATGACTTCAGTTGCAGATTGTTCCGTCACTTGTGCTATTTTTTTTTCTTTCCCGTGGCCTATGCATGGCTTAAGCATATGGAATGACTTAGGTTCTCAAAATTTTGATAGAGCCTCTTTGATATAGTTTGACCACTGCTGTTCACTTCTAATGTAATAAAATGTTTGGCTCAATTCAAGTTGGGCTTGTTCTTGTGCATTGTCTATAGTCAGTGAAACTCATTATTTTGCTCCTACACTAGAATATTTGTTCTCATTACAGTCACTGCAACTGGAGAGGCTAACTCATCATCATGATTCCAACAGGCTTCTTGGGAGATAGATCAAATGTGGGAGGACAGTAGTCCAACATGAAAGGATTGATTTATTTTAACTAGATTTTGACCTGTGTTGCGTGGATTTATTCCTTGTGGAGAATTAGATGGTCTTCCTGCAAACAGTGAACTTACAAATTAAAGTGACTCACGGTGCAAGGAATGCAAAAACAAAATTTATTGAGACAGATAATTAATTAATTATGGCAGCTTATAAGCCAAATGTGAAGTCTTTGAAAACTTATCCGAGTCAGTTGGGATATAAGGCTAATGTTTGCCTGGTCTGTAACTTAAGTGGGCATAGGGAGTGCTGTGGTTTGATACAAGGTTGTCTTATTGCCCACTATTTTTGTGGGCTATGCAGAATTTTGGATGTATAATACTCTGACTTGTTCACCTTCGAGGCTTTGACTAAAAACAATTTTGACCCTCCTTAAAATGTTCACAAACATAACTGTCTAATGAGTGAGATGCAGCTCTAAAGGTTTTTACACAGTACTGTGTCCTATATTTTTATTATAAGCATATTTGGATATATTAGATGGTGAACTGCGAGTGTGCAATTGGGGGCTAGCTGCTTTTGTAAGCATATAATTAAACCATCGGAATTTGGAGAGTATTGTACCTATGCTTTTATCAATTAAACCAAATTTTGAGTTTTTTGGAAGTACTTGTGTCACCTTGGATTTCTAGGGTGAAAAATCAAAATTGTACCAGAGGATTGACAATTGTTTAAATCAGCTCTGGCAGTTCCAAAACAATCTTTGTTTACAAAATTATATTGCAAGTATAAGATGTTATTATTTTGATGAACAGCTCAGCTTATCCTTTGTTTATTGTACTTGATCTTTCCTTCATAAGTTTTCGCTTACTATACAACTATTTGCACACTCATCTATAAAAGCTTGAATGAGAGGAAAAGGGAAACTTTGCTAGAGAAAGAAGAAGCACTTATGAATGTTATGTAATCAAGATGTACCACATTATATTGTCCTGCATTATCCATTTTGGGCCTTGGATCTTATGGGATCCTTGGGGGACAAGGTGTATAAAACTGATTGCATGGTTTGTCTTTGTTGGAAGATATGTTAAATCATATCTGCACCTTTTCTTCCCTGGGACAAAAGACATGATTTCCTTGTTAGCGATGCTTTGTTTGCTCTGTGACGGGCATGGCAAAAAGGGTATGATAGGGACCCTCATGTTCTAGTGAAGATATCACTTTGTATAATTTTGTGAATTGTCACAATTATGCTCCTTTTATGTGCCAAGAAATTTATCATTTTTACTTTAAATTATAAATGTCTACAATGCAAAGTCCCCGTGGAACGCCTAATATTATACGAGGAGTAAGATAAGTAATTGTTGCTATGCACTCTGCTCCCAAGGATGTAGGCACACTTGCCTAACCTCGTTAACTCTCTTGTGTTTGTGTGTGCGCGTGTGATTTCTATAATCCCTTTTGGTATCATGGTTCGACTTGGTAACCGGCTCAGACGAGTAAAATAGAGGCAGTGCATTCATGGACATAGAGATTCATTGTATCAAAAGTCTACGTGATGGGTGAATCCATGCATGGAGACCAGATAACGGGTCCTGTAGGTGGTGCAGCGGTACAAGGTATTGAAGCATGTTGGTGGCAATGACTAGTCAGGGCCAGGACAATCACAGTTAAGCTCTAAAGGCCACCATGAAATACTCATGGATTGAAAATGACTTCCACTTGAGGTAGAAATTATCATGTGAAAGAGACTTACACTTGAGGAAAAGACTGTTGATTACAAGTCTTAGGTGAAATCTCACATCTGGTAGGAATGAGAATATTGAACACCATATAAATGAGAATAATATCTATAAACTTGAACATTAAGATTTTGGATTAAAATATGGTGTCAAATTCACTCATGTAGGTATTCAAAGTCTTAATTTAAATCTCCCTTGTGTTTAATATTACCAAAGCTATCTAATGCACTTAGATTTTGTGCTTTTTAAAGGGACCACTATGCCATAGAGATTTCCCAAAGTCAAATTCATGTTCCCACTATCAACATATCCGTAAAGAAAGATAATAGAGGAGTGTGCTTTAAAAAAAATATGATTAGACAGAGTCATAACTAAAAATACTCTAAATTATGTCTCTAGAAATTTGCAGATACTATATAAAAATGCTAAAGATTATATTAGTTGGTGGTGGTTAAAGTAGATTATTTAAAAAACTCCCTAATGGCTTACTTAGAGAATCATGGAAACCGGAGATTTCCTTAAACAACAAGATACTAACGTTAATTATTGTTAGCATTTGATTATGTTTATATGAACCTTATTAGTTCACTGAAACATGAGATGTCTCATCCAGGCAGCAACAAAACCAATGAAAGTATCCACTTTCGTAAATATCCCCCTTTGCCATATACCAGTGGAAAGACAGACACGATCCATATTTTTTAACTACAGAAATTCAATTTAAAATGCACTGTAATAATTAGAGGATATAACCAATTACTGCTTTACATATTCCATGTCGTTTAAAATGGGCTACAAGGAAATTAGTTTCATATATTCTGTGGCTAGTAGTTGTGTTTTTTAGTCATGGACAGTCAGCTATTGAGATAAAATGGACATAAAAATATGAAAACAAATTAAATTAAGTTATTGTCATAGATTATAGATATAATCATATAGCTTATAAATATCACATACGAAGGTTTAAGATTTTGAATTGTTTTTGTTAAAATCAGTTGGCTGGTCTAATTAAATTAAGACTTTTAGTTCAATTGTCAGTTAGTAAATTTCTTTTGAGACAGCTTAATTCCAAGATAGAGTCATTGAGCGCTTGAGCTTCCCTCTTATCACCACACTAGGATTTAGACATCCTTTGTTTAAAATAAAGGTTTCATAGTCTTCAAAAGCAGTCATAGTGACAAGAAGAGAGGGAAAAAAAGGAAAATAGAATGGATTGGCGCCATTACGATTAATTTGGTTATCAATATCAATGGAACATATATGTGACAACACTTCAAAGAAATCATGAAAGGTGAAAAAGAACAGGATATGGCATAACATTTATGCAATTGCTCTCTTACTTACATGCTAACACAATTAATGCACCCCTCATTTTCACACATATGGAACTAAAGTGGGAGAAACCAAATCAAGCATTTGGTATAGTGGAAGGTAATCAAGGTATATGTTGGGTACAAAAGGTTCACAAATCGTCCAAAATGGGGGCCCCCCACTTTGAATTTGATACATGCATGCCTTCTCTGATTTCAAACTTTAGCTTTTATCAAGTCTCAAGTCAAAATAACCGAAAGAGAAAGCTGTTTTTTTCTCCAACGGTCGAAGCACTCCTCTTCATTTTGACCATCAAATAGGACACACACTTTCTTGTTTGAGCATAGAAGAGATCATGCATGAGGAGTTGCTGCATATGCATCTGTTATTGTTTTGTTCCCATTGTACTATACACAACATGGAGTTTGTTTGTCAATAGTTTGATCCTTGAGAGAGAAAGGAAAATGGGAAATCATTGCTTCACCTAACTCACCTGCCTAATGCCTATGAATTTCTTTTGCTCCCTCTAAAGCTCAAAGGCCTGCAATCATTCCATTCTTCAAAAATTGATGGTAGGTTGCTTCAAAAAGTAGCCCAACCTCCTCTGCTTTGAACACAGCATTGCATTATTCTCTTATTATTTTACAATAAAATACTGCTCTTTGAATTTTATTCATGTCTTAAAAGGAGAAATTAATAATTTCATTTTCCTTTTTGGTCTTCTTCCTACTAGCATATTTCTCTGCTTTCATTATCCGGTGGTCACACTACTAACTTCAATTTCAACGTTCACAACATATTTAGGACTAGCATTACTAGCTTTTTATAGAACTGGTCAACAAAAACATATTGGTCAATGTGGATTATTTCTAGATAAAATGCTATAAGGACAATCAATTCGTGTATATAGAAAACATTTAGAGAGAAAGTTTTATAAACATATCTATATACCTAAGGGATTATTCTTTAACTTTCGAAGAGAAATATTCTAGTTACACAAAAAAAAAGTTACAGGACCAAATTTCATCTAAACTTTTGTGTTCATCATCGAATTACAAGACGTCTTCCCTTGTTTCTCTAAATGCATATAATGTGCATATGTATACTCAAAACTAACACTATAAAAGTGTATAAAGTAAAGAAGTAAAAAGAAAACATTCACAGTTATTTGAGTTGAAGTACTCCACTTAAATTAAGGATGAATTTCTTTCAATAAGTTTTAGCCAATGCTTATGACATTAAAATGACACAAACATTTTGAATTGATAAGTTTTAGCTTATGTTTATGACATGTCCTCACATTAGAACAAGATAAATTCCCTCTCTCTAAACTTTTCTCACCCATTTGTTTTATTTCGATTATCATATGGTAAAATGACTGGTTGGGGATAGCTTTTGGGGCCAAACTTGACTCTCGACGCAGAATTAAGAGGATGTTTTTTGTTTGTATACTATTTATCATCATTTAATCTGCCTTACAGAGTAACAGAGACCATCTTATAGTGATTTTTTGTCACTTGTCACTTTTTTCAAGGTTAGAAATCTAACACAAACATACTATATGTCAATGAGAATTAACAATTTAAAAAAAAAAAACGTATTGAATTCGTTTCAGTATCATTTTAAATTGTTTTCTGTTAGCTATTGCTGTCTCCTTTTAGGGTTTATGTCTCTTTAAAACAGTGGAAACCTAGGTCAGTGCCCCTAAAGCATAGTCATTGACTAACTACCAGTAGACCCCAGAGTTGACTGAAAATAATTCGGGTTCACAAACTCAAAGATCTTAACAATGAACATATCATTATCATGTGCTTCTATTTGTGATGGTAGGAATAGGCGTGTAGCAAAGAGTTTAAAATTTCTGCATTCAATATATAAATGTATAAAATTCTTAGGGGAATTCATTCATATAATTGAATTTAGTTTTGTATTTTTAATTTTATTACCAATAATATAAGAAAAGAAAATTAACAATCCTCGTTATTAAAATAATGAAACTAATAATAAAATAATGGTATCATCAACTATGATGTTGGAGCTATTAAATTTAAGTTTGGCTTTGACATCATACTGCATGCGCTTGTTATTTTTGAAGAATAATAAAGGAAATATAATCCTTTTAACCCTACAAGCAAGAGGGGAGTGATTGCAGCAACACTAATTAAAGGTATAACTATTCCTTCAATCAAGAAAATATGCATCCTCTCTATAATATATTGCGACGTACGATCAAACACATACGGTGACATGTTACTTTTTTTGTCGTAACTAATTAGTGTGTATTTTCTGGTGAAGTGACCAACCAGTTAGTATGTATTTTAATTACTTTATTCTACATTTAAAATAGTTTAAAATAAAATTTTAATATTAAAAATAATTATAACAAGCAATACTACTCAATTACTTATCAACAAATACTAATTAAAACCTAGCATATACTTAATCTTTTTTATAGAGTGGAGAAATAAATCCCTTAAAATGACACATATTTAATATATGATACATTTTTTAAATAAAGGATTAAAAAAGTGAGTTTATTTTTTAGAAAATAAAAATATATGTTATTTTATTTGGAGAACTAATTAATTAAAAACATATTTAATCTTTAATTTATTTTGATTTTGATTTAATCTCTTCAAATTCTTTTCCCCAGTAACAAAAAAAAAAATCTCTTCGAATTAAATTTCAGGTGAGGCCTGCATCTGATTATAAATCTCTGACCTACATGTAATAATTGATCATTGATTAATTCGTCACAGTTAATGTGTAATTTTTTATAATTAAAAAAGTGTAAAAACAATATACAACCTTCATTGGTTAAAAATCATTACTCTATTGTGACGTAGTGGTGCCCCTCCACTTTTTTCCCTTTGACGTTTTGGCCTTACCTTATAATAATAATAATAACAATTATATAATGCTTGCCACTTCTCTCTCTCACATGCTTCTCACTTTTGTTAACTTTCCAAAGTATTTTTCATCTTCCATTCAGCATTAATTTCCCGTTGCCTCACTAACTGGCTATATATATTTGTCATGTCTTATTAGCCATATTCTTTCGTACCGACACTCCTTTTCCCTCTCTTTATATTTTGTTTTAAAGAGAGGGCTAAAAAAGAAAAGGGTTAGTGTAGTACATTCTTATAGCAGCTTAGAATTGATGAAGGAAGGTGGTGGTAGAAAGCAAGGTGCAGCCTCACCTTGTGCTGCATGCAAGCTTCTAAGGAGAAGGTGTACTCAGGATTGTGTTTTTGCTCCATATTTCCCAGCAGATGAACCCCAAAAGTTTGCAAATGTGCACAAGGTGTTTGGTGCTAGCAATGTCAACAAGATGCTTCAGGTTCACCTTTTATTATTATTATTATTATTATTAATTTATTCCAACTATTTCTCTTGTTTTATTTCTTCCCTAATTTCACTTGATATATATAGATCACTACTCCACATGCATGTCTAGCTTAGGCAACTTTTGATTGTCAATATTTATAAATAGTTTTTCATTGGACTTTAATTTGCTCCTCATTTCCCTAATAATGCATACACATATCCTGGCATTATCTTTCACAAAAGAGTCTAAATTTATGAAACAAAGCCTACAAACAAGGAACCTTAAAAAATATCAGATGTTTTATGTTAGATATACCATGATTTTTTAACAAAATAAAAATATACTATGCTACTGTCCTATTTATTCCTTAAATTTTTGTTAAATTAAGTAGAACTTGGCAGCTTCTTTATTTGAGATTTTTAAGTTTTAAAGTAAAAGTAGAGTTTATTCGATTTTAAGATGAAGGCATATATGTCACGATCTATTAATAGAAACATTTTTCTTGTCATATACGATTTAAACTAACGGTCAAAATCTACCTAATTAATTTAATCAGGTTATATAGTGATTCTAACAAGTTAAAACTTTTACTTTTGTTACTAAAATTAAAACATTCAACACAAAAAATTGATTTAGTAACATTTATTTTACATATGTCAAAATTAAAACTGACTAAATAAAAAAAAAATCAACACTTGAAAATCACTAAATGTATAGTCAATATAGTACTCCCCCTGATAGACTTTAATTACGGTGGAGTAACTCAGAAGATTTATTAAATTAATACTACTATTTTTTGTAATATAATTTCAGCAATTAAAATGAAAATCTACAAACATCGTAAATTCAACAATAAAATACTCGCTTTAATTATTTATTCCTCTCCAAATTCTTCGGCCAAACAATGTACCAGTACATTTTTGGGGTGGGGGTTAATTTGTGCAAATATTGAAGGGGTTTTAGTGTATTATTAGAGTTGGAATATATATGAGTACTATACACCTTGTGTCTATATATAGGCTTTGCCACAAGTATAGAACTTTACAAATATCTTAAAATCTTAAGAGTTTTTGAATTCTAATTTTTTTTTACAACCATAATTAATCTTATTTTTCAAGTTGTAAGATTTTTTTACACTTGTCAACAGAGTTTTCAAGATTTACAAACATTAAGAGAGTTTTAGATTCTCTTTATTAAATTTTTTTAACCACCGTAATTAAAAATTTTGTCTCCCCGATATGATTTCGAGTTTTGGATTCTCTTGTTTAATTTCTAAAACATAGGTTCAGAATATATATATATATATATATATATATATATATATATAAGTGCGGGCATAATGTTATTCCTTCCTCCAGATAAAACAAAAAATTTCCTAATTTAACTTGTACTTTTGATTCAATTTAAGACATAGATTTATGTGAAACTGTTTACAAGTTAATTTCAATCTTTCGCCCCTTCTACTTGACGTTAGGAAGTTGAAAACTTTTCACTCTTTTGAGCATCATGGAAAGACACCTCTACTTAAATCTTGGGGCACGCAAAATTAAGGGGATCTTCAAATTATTCGGGTGTGAACACTATCCAAACATAATTAATTGGTCTTTTGAACTAATTTCTTTAACCTAGATGTCGTTTTTCAGATAAATGTTCGATCACGACAGGTATGCATTTTTTTTATCAATTAAGAAATGGAATTGGATGCTAATTTTTTTTTTTGTTAAGTGAGTGCTAATAATTTTGGACCATATGTTATACATATAAGAAGGAATGGTGTTATTTCTTTTATGTGGCTTTTAAGTAATTTTAAATATTAAAATAGTCTGTAGGATAAAAAAAAGGTAATTTCATTGATACATATAATAAAGTTAATTTAAACTTTTATCTCAACAAATGTTTAAATTACATTGACTTGTCATTTATTTTAAAAAAATTATATTTTTAAAAAATTATATTTAATTTATTTTAACATTAGGGAGCATTTTAGGATTATTTGTGTATGATCTCAAATAAAGTTGACAGTTAGTTTTGAAGAATAGTAGAGAGAAAAATATGATTAAAAGACCTTTTCATAATTATTATTTATTATCAATACTTTTGTTTATATTAAAATAATTAAAGTGCATCATATTTTTATTTCTTCAAAGAGCTATAATTCTTTTGAAAAAATACTGCAATTTAAATATCTCTTAAAGAAATTAATATAGTAATTTATCTAAACAAAAGAAGGATGGATCATAATATCGATATTTTCACTGTAAAAGAAAATATCGATATTTTCATTATAAAAACTAAGGAAATATTTTTCAAGTTAATCACTTCCACATCAACGTGGCTTTTTCTTAGCAACCCTTTAAAAGTTTAGGAAAAGATCAAGAAGATTGGATGCATTATCTTTCATCATCATCTCTTTGTCTTGTATTTATTTTTCATATCTCAATAACGACAATGCGCTCTGCAGCTCAAAGTTCACATGTGTGTAAATTGTAATTTTTAATTAATAAAAAATAAAGGTATCATAAGTGCTTTAAAGTTTAAAGTTAAACCCCCACCACCACATCTTTAGCAAAAAATCCTACACGCAAAAACCCCACCGCATAAGTGTTTTTATTTTCTAATATTAATAATGTTTTAGAATATTGGATCATTCGATTGTAAAATGTTTTATAAGTATATTAAAAGATAAGCATAAATAAATCTAACATATTCATAAAGTACATATGATATATGTCTTCCAAATTCTTCATCAACAATAATAATCTAAAATATATTTATATATTAACATTTTATCCAAGTTAATCTTTGAAACAAATTTATTATTATATTGATTATTTTGCGGTGAATGATCAACAGTTTTATTTGCTTGAGTACTCTTTCATTTTTCTTTCTTTCTTTTTAAAAACTGAATTAGAGTCATACGTGTAAAGGTATATATTGACTGCTTAGTTTTTAAATTTTAAAGCAGATTATCTTGTTTAATTATTTCAAAAATTAACCTTTTCTTTCATTATCATATGGCTATACGGGGGAGCCAATGGGAGCTTGCAAACGTGATGTTGGCACCCAAAGTCAAGGCCAAGCACAAATTGTAGTAGCATTGACATACTATATAAAAAGCAACGCGCATTTGTAAAACAGAAATTATAGTTTTACTACTTATTTATATATATTTTTCAGACAATAAAAAAGGAAATAGAAAAAAAAAATGTTTTAGTCACATGATTGATGATAAAGAAATAACAAAAAAATATTATATAAATAAAATAACTTTTTGGTAAACCACACTTGAGAATAGGATATTGCAAACCCGTTGCACACGACCTTCAATTTCCACATCAGAATAAAAATATTTTTACGTTAACGTTCTGCTTCTGAACCACGTGAACCTGTCTTTTGAAATTAATTTATTTTAATCAGATCAAGTAAACAGTAATAAGTGAATAATAAATTGGTTTAAAAACCTAACAACATTAACACAAGTGATTGGAATTTATCTTTCTTAATCAATTAGTTTAAGGTTTGAATCTTGATATTAATTATTGAATATGAAATAAATTAGAAAGAAAATACACACTTGATATGTGCTCATGATCTCATACAAACATATGTCACTATTTTTTATGGAGATAATTTCGTAAAATATCATGATCAACAAAAAATAATTTAATGACTATCCACTATCAATATAAAAGAAAAAATTATATTGTTAGTTAGTTAAAAATTACCATTAATATGACTTATATTAATGATGATTTATAATTAAATAATATTATAAATTACTTTATAGGGTAACTGCATAATCTATTTAGTCGTAATGAAATCCCTAATTTCCTTGTATTTTTATTTTGATGAAAGCATAAAAACCAATTTTTCAGGACCTACCAATGCATCAACGAGGGGATGCAGTGAGTAGCATGGTGTATGAGGCCAATGCCAGAGTCCGAGACCCTGTTTATGGGTGCGTTGGGGCCATCTCTTCACTTCAGCAACAGATTGATGTGCTACAGACGCAATTGGCCCTGGCCCAGGCTGAAGTAGCCCATCTTCGGGTGAGACAAAACAGATGCTTTTCCAATCATGGGCTTAGGCCCACTAGCCCAACCAGTAGTGGCTTTCCATCATCCAAGACCTTGGACTCACATGCCAAGCCTATTTTTGACATAGACATGGTGGACCAGGCCTATGGTGGTTCAATGTGGTCATGACTCATGATTTTTTTTTTTTTTACTTTTTTATTTATTAATGTCATGACTTATATGCTAATACAATTATTTATACACTAGTTAGTATATCTATTAGTGAATCATAGGAAGAAAACAAAAAGCAATTTGGCCTACACTTCCACCTGGTGAGTGTTGGAGTGGTGCTGCCGGCAGTGGCCGGGGTACCATGGTGGTGGAGGAGCTGTGGTGGAGGCGTTCGCCCGCTTTATTAAATTAATTTTGGTTTTTGGTTTTTCGAAAAGAGTTTCTCATTGAAGGTTAGATGTAAATGTTATTGTTACCTTGTGTGAAGGACAAGTTTATGGCGTGATAGTATTTGGACTCTTTAAGGCAAATGTGAAAGGGAGCCATGGAAATTCTGTTGCTGTGTTAATTAGGAGTATTATAACTTGGCCTTTTCCAACATCATGGATGAACCAAGTGGCTTTTACATGGATTTTGATAGGCAAGGATGCTTCTTTCTATTGTTGGAATATTCAGTATTGCAGTGGATAACTTTAAGTACTATATATTATGGCCATGTTCTCTCCTCCGATTTGTTTTTTTTAATCTGAATATTTATCTTTAATTGAGAGTTTTTGTTTTCATTCTCATTATGACTCATCCTATTCAATGTATTTAACATTGATTTTTTTTCTCTTTCAAATATATATTTATTAAATTTAAATTTAATTTGATGATGATGATTATCTTTATTAAAATACTACTCATTATACATTAATTTTGCTGTTCTACCTTTTTTTATCCTTTTTTTTTATCATATTACCAGTCACTTTTATTACTTTTATCATTGAGAAAATATCTTGTTATGTAGAAAAACAATTTGAATCCTCTCGAGTGTTATAATCTCATCATTTATTCTTTTAAAGCTCAGTTTTAAAATAAAAATATATTATGCTATGAATTTTTTAATGGCCAAGATTTCATACAGTGTAATGTGACTGTAGAAAATTATTTCCCTAAATTATTTTCTCTTAATTTAATTTCTATCATTTTCTATTTTTTCTTCTTATTTTCACCTTAATCTACCCTAAAATCGGATGAATGAATGGATATCACTATTGTTATTATATTGACCGTATTTGCCTACGTGAGATAATATAAGATAAAATAAGATAGAAATTAAAAATAAGAGGAGGAAAAATGTAAGTTAAGATAATTAAATGACATGCATGAGAGAAAAGAACTAAAAAAATGAATGTAGAAATCATTTTATATAAGTTTGCTACACCATAACATTACTCATTACTAAAATAACGTATTATATTGTTCCCGCGTTACTTTTCTTGGAAGCCATGTTCAAAACTTTCTTCATTATTTTCCTTCTCTTTCTCGTGGCGCAACCTTTGAGTGTTCACTCCAGAACCCTTATATCAGCGACACACTCCCTTCAAAATTAAACCCTGAGAACACTAAAAGAGTACGAGGTTTGCATTCATGCAAGGGAAACTTCAATGGCCAAGCTCCAAGCGACACCTCACGTACGTGTTCGAATCAGGTGTGGAGGGTGCACCGTTTTGGCGCATGCTTTTCAACCACCTGATGGAAGGTTGCATGGTGATGCGGATAAGACGAGGAGTGATGAAGTTCCAATACAGAGGGGGTATTATGATTTGGCGTGGGTCGCGATGCATGAGATTGGTCACCTTCTTGGGCTTGGTCATAGCCAGAGGCGGAGACTATATATATATATTAAAAATTAAAAATTAAATAAATAATTTAATAATAAAAAAATGTTGCATTACATAATATAATATAATATGTTTTAATATTATATTAAAAAATAAGATAAAATATTTTTGAGATTGCATTATATAATATGATAGAAATATTTAAGATTATATTACATAATAAAAATAAAATATTTTTTAAGATTGCATTCAAAAATAGAATAGAATATTTTTTAATATTGTATTCAAAAATAGGATAGAATATTTTTAAGATTATATTACATAATATAAAATATTTTTAGGATTACATTCAAAAATTGTTTAAAATCATATGCTTAAATTAGTATAAATAGAAACATATTTTTGTATTTATAATATGCATTTCATTCCAAATAATATTAGAGCTTTAGAGAGTTATGTTTGCATCATTGAGAGAATTGTTATGAGATCATATAAAAGCGTTTGACATGTCTGATTCTTAACTCTCCTTCGGGATTGAAAGATACTTATTTATTATCATAATGGAGTTGTCTATTGGATTGATTATCCAATTTGGACGTCGTGATTTTTTATCCAATTGGGTTTTCCACGCTAGAACTGATTGTGTCTTCTTTATCTCTTATCTCCATATTATTGCTTTGAGTTTGATTTTAAATTGTGAATTATTTTAGTAAGATTCACTAGCAGCTTGTTCATCAACCCACCCTGTTTGTAATTTGTGTACTTGTGGTTTGCGCTTTGCCTCTTTTTGTATATTAGATTTGTATTGTCTCCAGAGTATTTTTATTTATTATATAGTTTTTTTTTTATGTTCGCTCCCTCTCATTAAAATTCCTGACTCCGCCACTGGTTATAGCCCGCATTGTCATGCTGTGATGTATGCGTATGTGCATGCTGGAGTGAATAAGAGGAAACTTACTGTGGATGATGTTGCAAGCATAAAGCATTTGTACTCTTCGACGGATCAGAGTGAGAACTCTCATGTGGTGCGATTATCGTCTTGTGTGATCTTAATTTGGTTTTGCTTACACAATTTTTATCTTATTGTTTTGTGACTACAAGTGGAGATTAATGCCATTTGTCAATTAAAAAAAATAAAGACCAATGCTTTAGGTTTAGAAAGTGTTTGGTAAGTAATAATTTTTTTCATGCGAGAATATGATTCCTTCATGATTCTTAAGTATGCATGAGATTAACTCTCAAGCTTCATGACACATTTATAGCTTATGGTTTTTCCTTAAATGTGTTATGGAAGAATTATATAAATTCAAATTTTCTCTCACATATTCAGTGTTTTCTTTTAAATCTGCAAAATATATTCATATATAATGGCACGATGGTTGCCAAATCATATACAAAAGATGGCTAATGGAACAAGGTTACTCAATATTAATAATGGAACTATTAATATGCCATGACCAAGACAAATAAATCACCACCAAAAGTTCCTCAATACACTGTCATATCCCAGCACTACTACACGCGCAACATATAACGATGGGCAATCGACGACGGTTCTTGCTCACCCGTCTTCGTATGCAGGGCGGTGGTATTTTTGTAAATACCTTGAAGATTGCTTCCACTGTCAGTGCAATACGACGACGTTTTCGAAGAAAACCGTCGTCATTTTCATCAATTCGTAGACGGTTATGGGCAACCGTCTTTGTATCTCCCTTAAAAACTAAAGGAAACGGCGTCGTTTTGGTCCACCTAGTTTGGCTCTTGTTAAATCCCTGAAGGACTTCAATTCCTGCGCGCCCTAGCCTCACTCTGTGACCCTCTCCCTCAATCCCTAACCCCAACATTCTGTGGTCGCTCTTCTGTGTAACGTCGGTGTTTTGTATCTCGAAAACGTACTACAGGTACCAACATTTGGTTTTGCTATCACACAGTTTTTGGTTCCCATTTAGTTGTGTTTCTTAAATGCTGGGTTATTTTTGCTGGGTTAGTTTAAATGAATGAGCAGAAGAGACCTGACCTAGTTTGAATCATTGAGTGGTACCATATTAGAAAAGAGACCTCACCTAGTTTGAATCTACAGCAGCAGCATCATAACCTAGGTCATTATTTGTTTTTATTGTATGCTTGTCTTAATGCATGTTTGGATAGAAGCTTATTTTAAGGAAATAATCACTTTGTATGTGCTTCTACAGAGTGGTTTTGAAAAAATGAAAGGAAAAAAATCTATTTTCCAGATAAAAGTGCTCTCACAGTCTTGCTCTCTCAACCTCAAGCACTCTTTCTCACTGGTTTGTCTTTCTCTCTTGAGCTTTCTCATCTCTGCTTTTCTTATCTAATCAATCTAGAGTTTGTTGATTCAGTTTTGGCCATTGGAATTAAAGCCATGGATGTTTTGATTCCATACCTTCATTTTATAGATGGCACTATCTTGTTTTGAGTTGAATGTTGATTCTTTTTTGAATTCTCTTATGATTCTTTGGTTTGGAATTATTTATAGGTTAAAGCATCTTTCTCATTATGGTTTGGCAACTGGCAAGTATCAATGTGAATGGGCGGGTCTTTAACTTTTTACTTTTTTGGTTAGATGTCAAACCCTTCAATGGTCTCTTAGTCTCCTACCTATTTAGGATTCTCTATTGGCAGCAATACTTGAGTTCACTTTTTTTTGGGGAGCCTATTATTAGAAAGATATAGTTGGAAGGGGCTCCCTTTTCTTTGGGCAGTCATATTTCTCTAATTTTGTGGTCCCTATTTATTATTCTTTGTATTATTTCTCTCCTTTTTACCTTTGGTATTTTCACGAACAAAGCAGAAAATATTGAGGGATTTTCTTTGGGTGGGGGCTAATAGGTTAATTAGAAACGACCTTTTTAGTTGGGAGATTTGTTGTAGACCTAAAAGAGAGGTTTGGGTCTTGCAAATTTGGTACTCATAAATGGCCCTGACTTCTCCTCTCTAACTATCTCTTTATGGCATGTTATATCTTATTAAAAATATGGTTTACATTCTATTATTCTAATGAGTGGGGATGATACAAATTTATCACTTAAAGCAACACTTGCTAGCTCCTGAAAATCATTTCTCGAGGTTATGCTTCTTTTAGATCTCTTGTTTCTTTGGGTTAGGGTCATGGTTCCTATATTAAATTTGGAGGACTCTTTGGGGGGGATATATTCCTCTTTCTGTGATGGCCTTTTTTATCTTTCTAATTTGCACAATGCTCCTAAAAATCAATTTTATTCTTTATCTGATCAGACAGTTTTTTGGGGTTTCTATTTTATTTTTTACAATTTGCATGATATGGAGTTGTCTATTATGTTTTGACATTTTGAAGTCTGTATGTCTTTAATTCCAGATCAAAGGATTTGGTCTCATGACACCATTGGTTCATTTTCATGCAAACCTTAATTCTACTTCCTCACTAAATGTCCCAATCCTTTTAGATAAGAAAATTTAGAAATCAATTGCTCCCTAAGTTTAATCTTTGTTTGAACTGTTGTTCTAAAATGCATTAATACCAATTATTTACTTCAAATTGGAAGACCTATAATTGCTTCATCTCATGATAATTATGTTATGTGCAAATTGAGGTATGAAAATGTTTCACATTTATTTTTGCATTGCTTAGCAATTTCCCATCTATGGAATAATTTGTTGGGTTGTTGAAGATTGGGGTTTTCCCCAAGGATTTCTAGAACCCTTGATTTTCACTTGTCAAATGTTGCCTTGATTTTCATGGGGGTTGTCTCTAGTGGGGGCTAATAGGTTAATTATAAAGTTATAAGATTAATTGAGAGGTTGAAGAATATGAAATGAAAGAGGAGATTGTGGATTTTAATTCCTTGCTCTGATAATTATCATTGACCTTTAAAAAAACTACACCTTGAAAGCAAGAAACTACCAGTAATCAAATATGTTTTATATAACCTCATTTCATGTTCACAAGATTTTTAGTTGGCTAGATTGTTCTGTAATTGAAGTAGGGAGCATTACTTATTAATATTATTTGAAGATAGGAAATTTGATAGAATATTGGCGCTGTGTAATTTAAACCTCCGTATTATCTGCAGATTGCTCTATCTATTTATTTTCATTTTATAAAACTGATCTGTTTTTCTAGGTAACTAGTAGGTACTGGATGCTAAAATGTTATATTTTTTGTAAGCAAGTATTAGAATGATAAATTTCTTGTTTTTTTTTTAAATAAATGTGAAATCAGAATAGAGTTCTAAAACAACTGAAGCAAAAAATTTAAAATCATTATCTCTCTGACCTCTGCTATATAAAAGACATGATTTTGAAACAATAGAAATACATATGATAGATGGCTGATTGGTTGTGCTTGTGCCATATGGCAAGAGAGGGATAAAGAGAAATTGATCTTAATATATTAATCTTTTACTATCTGATTCTTGGCATGTTTAATATTTTTCCTCAAATCATAAAATATGAAATCATGGTTAGAAGATTAATGGGATCAGTTTAATATTTTTCCAAAAATCATAAAATATCAAATCATAATATTTTTCCAAGTTACATGTGGGTTTGTGATCGGCTATGCATTAAAGATTTAAGTCTTTGTTTTAGGCTTACTAAACATTAAGTGCCAGGAAAAGGGATTTGCAGATTAAGATTCCAAGTCCAAACATTGTTTTAGGCTGAGGACTTAAGTTAATCATGGTTATATGATTAAGATTCCAAGTCCAAACATTGTTAGACTGGGTGAAATTAAACCAATTGACTTGAAAGTATCTAGGTATCAAAGGATGGTTAGATATTGAAAATTTCTAAGGCTGGGGTTATGTGGGGCCAATATTGAGGAAAATATTCCGATACTAGGTATTCATGGCTGTTAAGCACTTGTAGCAGGGAAACAAGTATGAAACATGGGACACTTGGTAGTCGTGCCTGTTAGTACTTCATTTCTTGTTATCAAATTAACTAGGCCAAACTTATCAAGCAGTCAAATGTAGGTGTTGAACAGGCCAGCAGCCAGTGGTCTGTAATTGGTGTACTCAAATGGCAGAATGTAACGAGAACCATCAACAACCACCACGAAACGAATTTCTGCATTTGTATGAACATGAGTACTTGTCTGTAAGTTTTGCCTTATAAAAAATCTACACTATTTCGTCTAGAATATGGGATGTTGCAGGTACTTGACTTAAACTTTTCCTTTATTACAATTATCTGTGTACTTTTACTATTGCTTTTTTGTTTTGATTCTTTTTAGTTTTCTGGGTTTGTCTTTTATGAGTTAATTGATATATTGATGGATCACTACTAAATATATTATGTGCCGTGTGTAGGTGATAAAAGGTCCCTGCATCGTGCAATGTTGTTGGATTGCAGATTGAACAAAACTATGGGTTGTATTTCACTAAATCTACCCAAGGTAGTCAGTGTTGAAATGAGTGCCGTTAAGGTATTGGGAGCCCATAAACTTTGAGGTGAGAGGCACCGAAAAGCACATGTCTTGCAAACTCCAATTGTATTTTCACTTAGCCTCAGCTATTTTTCCTTGCCTCATTAGTCTTATGTTGCTTGTTACCATTTAATTGTAAACTGTTGATTAAAGGTAACGTTGGCTGCCTGAGCCAGAATCTTTTAGATGATTTGACTCCTGAATATCAAGTTCACCTTGGAACAAAACTGTGTCTTTTTGCAATGCTGTCATGATGATGCAGGTCCTAATGAAGTGATTTATCTTATTAAGACTCTGTTCTCACACTGCAGAACATTGACGGAAGTCTTATGAGCATTTTTCAATTAATTTGAGTTTCGAAAGTCACTTTGGATTTCTATACTACAAAGATGGGCCAAGTCCGGATGAATGCTGGAGTCAGAGGAATACCCTTTACCAACAGAGGTTTTATTTTCCCACTGTCATGATTTAACTCCTCAAACTGTCTTGCTTAAATATATATTATGTTTATTCATATTTGTGTTCAGCTTATGGTATTCTATGAGACATAGGTCATTCTGTTTCATGATTAATGATCGATTTGGTTGTACTACAGGGACCACAACACAAGATGAAACTGGTTCCCATTGACCTTCAAAACAGGCCAGCTTGGTATAGATCATCTGTGTACCGTGAAAACAAGGTGTGTTTAATTTAGATAAATAGTGGCATTGAGTTTCAATAGCATTCTAGTGTTTGGAATAATTGCAAGTTTTATAAAAGCCTCTGTCACCCAATATAGCATCTTATAAACTGAAGTTGAAGATCTCTCATACACTTTTATTTCTTCTGCTTAAATACCAACCCCCCTCTCTAACTTGAACTGTCTCTGATTTCATCCTTTTATATTTTATAGTGAATGACTACTAAATAGCTTAGATTCCAGGTTTTAGTTTTTTCATTTTGGTTTTGTAAGCAACAGCTTCCTATTACTACAATGAATGATAGATTTGAGGAAACCATTTCAGCCTCTTGAAATTTTGATGATATGAATATGAATAATTATAATTATGGGCATTGAATTGACGTATACTGGTTACTGGTGTTATAATCAGACTCATGGTGCTTGGCTTCCCCCTTGGCTTGCTGTTAACTATATTCATAATAAGGTGTGTCTATGTTGTATCTCTTATAATATTTGTTAAAACAGCCTTCCTCACAAGTTCTGAGAATTTCATCTTTCTGCCAGTCTTTTGTTGATAGTCATTGGAACAAACATGGGAAACCTGCTTTGGAAATGGTTACTCAAAAGGTAATGTTTTGGTTTTTATTTTGGCTACCAATGTTTCTCATCTGTTATTTATTTTGACATGTTAATCAATTACAGATACAAGGTTTATTTTATTTCTTTATTACTACAATTAAGTCATATTGGCTTCTTCATTTCAATGTCTTTCCTATTTCTTCTAGGCCCTAGAGAAAAAGGCACAAGCTGGAAAGTGGGCTGAACCTCACGTGGAAACCATTAAAACTGTAAAACCCATTTTTATATCTTTCAGTTATTTGCTATGCTTTGCTTGTTTGTAAGAAGCTTTAGATTTTCTTAAATAGCCAGCCAAATTAAATTATTTTCTTCCTCACTCTTTCTAAACTTCAATTGAAGAAATGGGTCCCGGCCACAAAAGAACAGTGGTTTGTGGTGAAAACAAATGCTGAACCTCATGTGCAATTATTGACCACGAAAACTGTTGAAATTTACGAGGCATCAAAGACAGATTTGGTTAAAAGTGCTTCTTAAGTTCCTTTTCATCTATCATATAGTGTGGATGTGGCCTTTAAAACTAGGATTTTATTTTCTTGACTGCATATTCACCGAATTTCATGTCAGTTCGAGGATCTGGAATAACCTTCTCCTTCAATGCCACGACATTAGTAAAGAGTTCTGTAACTTTTTAATTATTGTTTAATCAAGAAATGATGAAAATTAGGTCTGGTATTGATATAAGGATAAATTGCAGTTTTTGAGTATTGATTTTTTTTTATTTCATGAAGGTCCAAGTTTCTGTCCAAGAGACACTGAAAAAGCACGAACTTACTAGACCTCTTGCTACTAAAGAGTTGGAATGGTTTGCGGTATGCAATGAATGATTATCTATGTCCTGATTAATATTACTGAAATTGACAGTGATCAGTTGATTTGACAAATATATATACAATTGTTGCACTTTTGCAAGCCTCTGCCTTTCTGGCTTTACCTATTATTTTAGTGGCTAGAGAGTTTTCACCTGTTTTCTGGTCAGTCTTAAATGTCTTTTTTAAAATCCATATGCTGATTTGCTTTTTGTTGATGTGTATGTCTTCTTCATATCTTATGTTGTGTTTCCTTTCTTCCTTGATGGGAGGTAATGTAATATATGAAATGTTACCGGTTTGGGGACATATATAATTGAGAGGGTACAATGGATTAAACATTAACAATCATATTTATACTATATAAATCAACTTTAATACAAGCAAAGTCATAAAATTCCATTTAATGATGTGATGTGAATGAGGAAAATTGTTTTAATTTGAACAGATAGCCTTAGAACATAAAACATGATGCGTTGTTTGGTCCTTTGTGATAAGAACTGGTCCCACATCCATTCTAGATACTGGGAATTGACTGCAACTATTTTCCCAATTTTTAATTCTGGTTTGAATCACAATTCAGGTTTTATGTTTCAGATACTGTCAATGTGACTTCTGTTGAGTCTGGTTTGGGCTTGGCACTGAGTCTGTCAATGTGACTTATGCCAATGTCTTAATTCATGGACCTGGCATGCTGCAGAGCAGTACAAGTTATGAAGCCAAGAAGCTTGCTGCTACTAGTCCTTTTAGGTCTTATATATAATTTAAAACATCTTATTTCAGTATGAAGAATAAACTCTCTTTAAGTAATTTTGTTGCTTGCCTTCCACTGTTATTACTGACATTGTAACTGTACGCAGCAGTGTAAGACATTTGTTTTAATGATGTTATATAAAATCATGGTTTGTTAATTGGTTATAAAGCAAAAATATATATTTTTCTGTCATTGTATTTGACATAATTTGTTAATGGGTATCTTATTTAATTTACAATGTGATGGTTCGTATTTATGCATAAATAAATAAAAAATCGTCTTTGATTACCCTTTAAAAAAAGACGATTTTTACTCAATAACCGTCTTTGTATGTATTGTTTTTTTAAAAAAAAAATTATTCGAATAATACATTCAAAGACGGTTCTTAAGTAAAAACCGTCTTTGTATGTGTACATACAAAGACGGTTATTACTCAATGACGGTCTTTGTATCCCTTTAATTTAAAAAAAAAATTAAACACAAACAAAGACGGTTCTTAGTCAAAAACCGTCTTTGTATGGGTACATACAAAGACGATTTTTGACGAAGAACCGTCTTTGTATCCTAATTTTTTTTTAAAAAAAATTCAATAATACATTCAAAGACGGTTCTTGGGGAACAACCGTCTTTGTATGTACACATACAAAGACGGTTTTTTCCAACAACTGTCTTTGTATCTCATTTAAAAAAAATTAAATAGAAACAAAGACGGATTTTGAAACCGTCGTTGAATGTTTGGCGTTACAACGACACACGCAACAAAGACGCGTCCATAACCGTCGTTGTTTGGCCTTTAGACCCGTCGTCGATTGTGCCTTCTGTAGTAGTGCAGGGATACAAATGTTTGTATAAAAAAGAATTGAATGAAGTGACTTATATCTAGCCAATCACTATTTATTTTTAAACGTTCATGTATGCCATGGTCATCATGTTTTGACTCATGCATTTTCGGTTACTATATACTTTTGTACCAACCAATTCGTTCCAAATAGCAGTGATCTTATTCGAAGGCGGTTTAGTTTGTACTACTTGGAAATTAATATTGCAGCATGGGCTAATTAAAGCAGACTACAGTTGCGGATTCGGTAATTGTATCGATCGTTTCAAGTAATAAAGTGATAAATAGAGTATCATTTCTACGAGGATTGAGGCACTAAAATTATTATAACTCTTCCCTTTAAATTGGATCAACATTTGTTTAAGAAATTGGTTTTGTATTGTGAATTAAGAATGATTAAAATTAAAATTTAAGTATTAATAATACTGTAAACACAAAATGCTATTTGGATTTAAGGAATTGATGACGAAGAATTGTAGTTAGAGCGCATTCACCTTTTGATCCCTATCTTCTTTATTTGAATTAATTATTGTATTCAATTATCCTAGTTATTCAGAAAATATATCTTAACATAAAAATAGTTAAATCTTAATTCCTTAGTGACTTTAACCCTTTAACCCAAGTAAAAATCATAATTCCTTAGTAATCTTTCTTAGATTAAGCATTAAGATGATATATCTTATCTGCAACATACATCCTTATCCCTAGGTAATGTACCAATTGTTATTTTACCACAATCAGAAATTAAAGCCCCAATATTCCTATTGTGAACCCTAATCCTCAAAACTTTATTAGAGTGATCAATTCTAACAAAGATATATTTCATTCAACACAGGATAAAATAAGATAACTTTAGCATAAAAGAATCATAGAATCAATCAATTACAAAGGAGTTCACATTAGGTTTATAGTCCTAACCACAATAAAGAGAATTAGCTAGACGTAATTATGTCTAGCCTTAATAAAAAAATAGATAAAAGTAGATCAAGAATCTTTAAAGAAGAAGAATACTCAAACCCCTCAATCTTCTTGGCCTAACTTTAATTCTTCAAGAATCATCTTCTCTTGTTTTGCTCTTGTAAATCTCTGTGTAGCAGTCTCTAGGTTTGTGCCTCTGTCTCAGTGTCTATGTCTGTCTTTGTGTGTTTCTTTTGGCCTCCTAAGTCCCTATTTATAATTAGGGTGTGAAAATCTTCTCTTATCTTTTATCTTTGTGAAATCTTTAATCAAAATCTTCTCTTATCTTTTATCTTTGTGAAATCTTTAATCAAAATCTTGAAATCCAGAGGCTTCTTGATTTTACTTTCTTTTTTTCTTTTCTTGGTTTCCTGCTATAAAAATTCAAAGAATAAGTGATAAAGATAAAACAATGAAAACTTTCACTTATATTAGCATGTATTGCTCAATTACTATTAATTTCTTGATTCTTTTAAGTTGAAAAATATGATATGCTAGAAGCATATCAAGTACCACAGTGTATATGGTTGTTTCTCAAGAAAATTCTTGTATTTTATAAGTTGTTTATGGAAATCCCGCCGAACAGAAAATGAGATCTAAATAGTTTTGTTTAGGATAAATGTATTTTTGTTCCTTAAGGTTTTTTTTTCTATATTAAGTTTTAAAAATCTTATTTTGAGTATTTGTGTTGTCAAAGAATTTCATATTACTCATTTTTTAAGTTTTTCGTTAGCATCCTCAATATTTTTCATGAAATTTTAAATTTTAAAATAATTAGTTAAAAATAATAACTGTTAAAAACTATCATTATATTTATTTTGTTCTTACTCATCTTCTTTTTCGAAATACATCCACCATAACCCACAACAACTCCCACCTAAAAGCCATTGTGGTGTCGATACTTTCGATGTTGTCATTCATCTTCCACCTCACAATGTAACCACCATTCACGCAACCACCACCCACTACTAGAAAATGTGCCTTTTACGACAGGCATTTAAAGTCGGTTGTCGCGGAACCGATGTAGTTTTGAGGGCGGTGGCAATTTTGTAATTAAATGAACATTTCGAAGTCGGTTGTTAGCATAACCCGTCTTTGTATTGGCAAAACTACGACGATTATAAATTAACCGTCTTCTTTTCCTGACTGTCCTTGGAAATTTTTAAAAAAACGACGACGTTTTGCTTTAACAGTAATGTCTCTCCTTTTGCATAACCCGTCTTCGTGAAGGTTTGTATCATTTTGGTGCCCTAGCTACACACTCCTCCAAGTCTTAGAATCCAACGGTGCTCTCCCTCTCCTGTGAACACAGTCTCCGCGGCGTCCTTGTAGCTGACGTAGCGGAGCACGACGTCGCCATAGAAACGCACCTCCGTGAAGTCGATGCGGCAAGGAGATCCGGTGCGGCTTCCGCGTTGGCTACCTTCAATGAGATCTCTGTCTCCGCCGAAGAGGTTTCTCTTCATTTCACCATTTTCTCCTCTTTCGTCTCCAATTCATGCTCTAAAATTGATTCGTACTTTTCCTTCTGCAGGAATTCAATATCCAGAAGCTGTAGTTTGTCGAAGCTGAGAAGAAGAAGATCAGGCAAGAGTACAAGCACAAAAAGCGTCAAGTCGAAATTCGCAATAAGATGTAAGTTCCTACATGACTCTCTCTACTCTATTTTTTTGGATTTTTTGTCTCTTGTGAGTTCAAAATTTGTTAGGTCATAGCCTGATATGGATTTTCCTCTTCCATTTCCACCACCTAATCCTATCTCTTCCTCATCTTCTGCAACTTCTCTAAGGTACTTCTTCTTCTTCACTCTCTATTCCCATTTTTTACCTTCTGAATTTGCATTCGATGTGAAGCAAAATGCCTTCTTCACAATTCTGAGAGGTGATTTTTTTTTCCTTTTTTTTTTCTTAAACTCTTTGGTTGTCCATTTAATAAAGATTCTGAGGAGGGTGAATGATTTTCGTTTCTTTTTTTTGTTTTTGTTTAGGGGGAAAGGGGAAATCGATTAAAACGATTCCTTTTGGATTCTTTGTGTTCGGTTTTAAAAACAGCTTGATTCCAAGTGGACGACTTAGATCACATGTTTCAATTATGGCCGCTTAGCTATGTTATGATAATTTGGACAAAAAGTTATTTAAATCCAGTGAAAGTATCTTGCTAAAAGATTTTGTGTTGTTTTAGAAGAATAAATTCCAAAAGGTTTTTGTGGTCGTTGCTGGCTAAGTGGCTAGCTACTAGTTATTCTATCTCCCAACTCTATAAATACACGCCATATGCATTGCCCAATATAATTAGCGTGCCCTGTCTTTTCCTTGTCTAAGCTAACTGCTATTTAATCATTAGTATTTCGTACGTGTTAGCTAGAGGTTCCTTGATTCCTTCCTTAATTGATTGAAACAACACAATTAACATGAGATGGATTCACCAAGTCTCTTGCGGTCTGAACTTGAGGTTCTGCCCCACGTGCCAACCAATTTCATTTGGCCAAAGGAATACTTGGTGGATGCACAACACAAGTTTCAAGCACCTGTGGTGGACCTTTATGGGTTTCTCAAAGGGGATAATGAGGCCACACAACATGCTGTTAAATGTTATAGAATTGTTTGTCTTTATTTCTCATAACTTGAAATTTTCGTGTCATATTTTTGGGTTAAATGTTAGAGAATCCATTTTTGCTCATTTATTACTTCATGAAGTGATGGGCAGGACATTTTTTTCTTTTTTATTTTCAATCAAAATTGAACGATTAAGTCAGGTTATAAATTAATATTTTGTTTGTAAATATTGTTAATGGATGTTAAAATAATTTAACTTCTCTACATGGCTTAATTAATTATGTTGTGTCCATCAAGTAACATAACTTTTTTCACTGGAAGAAAGGAACTCCATTTGCAGAGGACCAAGGGATCTACAATAGATTGACTTGGTGGGAGCAGGTAGACAATGGAAAGCAACTTACTTGTAGCAGGAAGTTTCTCACAGTTGTTCTTTTGGTGCAGTAAGTTCTCTAATTTGCTTGCCATCATTTTTATATACAAAGGTATCTGCTTCTGGTGATGCCATTATAAGTTCCGTAGAAATAGTTTAAACTAATCTATGACACATTGTTTCCTCCTAATGGATTTTTTATTTCTGCACATGTAGATTGGTAAAACCTGGGGGAGTATTAGTTTACAGTACATGCTCCATAGATCCTGAAGAGAATGATGAAAGGGTAGTGGCATTTCTTGTAAGACATCCAGTAAGCATTATCACTGTTCGCTAATCCTATTCAAATATTCTAATTTTTGGTTTCAAATACACTTGTCCTTTTTAAATACTTTAAGTCACCTTTAGTTGAATATTTATTATGCAAGTTACATATGGTGGGCAAGTTATGGTT
Source organism: Glycine latifolia (assembly GCA_013407115.1). Taxonomy (NCBI): domain Eukaryota; kingdom Viridiplantae; phylum Streptophyta; class Magnoliopsida; order Fabales; family Fabaceae; genus Glycine; species Glycine latifolia. The sequence continues at coordinate 11,463,562 of CM023955.1, forward strand.
CAAGCCAACGCTTCATTTGGAGGTAAGATATGGTAATACTTGTATTTTATGTCTTAATATTGATCATTTTGCATTACCTTTAAGTTATTTTTATATTATATCAATTGTCTCTGATTAGTATGAGTGTGTTGATAGTGTTCATAAATCTTCTTAATCATTAATCAGGTTAGTCTTTATTAGAATGCATGGTATCTTCTATACACATGTTAATTATTATGATGTATACGTGAGTTCCAAAATAGATTATGGGTATGTGTTCCATCTAAGTTAGAGATTATGGATGCCTGTTGTGTTCCAAGGACATGGAAAAACTGCAAAAAAGCACTCATAGTGCATTGCTTAAATCTGATTTTTTTTTTAAAAGTTTAATGTTTTCTTGGACAGATTAATATAACAGATTCGATCTCTAAGCATGGGATTATGTATGATGTTGTAACTTCATCTGCATACTGGCAGTGGATTGTATTAAGTTGGGAAAGCTATAATTTCTTCTTGGCTGAGAAACCCTGCCGAAAGAATAAACTGAATTTGCAGTAAACTAGTGATTTCAATTTTTTTATGGTGGTGAATTTTGTAATAATAGGATAGTTCACTTTTAGTACATGTGCTTGCTGCTATTTTTATTTCTATGTTATCATGCAAACCTAATATTAAAAACAATTAGCACCTGGTTGCATGAACAGATTCCTGAACCATGGTGCCAAATATGATGAAGTTGCACCTACTCTGTAGAAAATTATGTTAGTTCAGGCTACTGGAGGGACTATTGCTGGTGCAACTTCATCCTGCATTACAACCCCATTGGATACTATCAAGACACGATTGGAGGTTTGCATAATCTCATTGATCAGGTTTATTTCTTTTGTTTAGTTTATTGTTCTGTGATCACTACAACTGCAGAGTGAGTTTTTTTCTCCTTCTTGTATAGTTTTGTTCATGAATCTTGTCTTAACTTTTATTATTCTGATTATTACCTATTGAAGTTTTTCTGACTGGCTAGTTCTACACTCCAGGTAATGGGACATGAAAATAGAAGCTCTATAAAACAGGATTACATGTCATTTTACAGATATCATTTTAATTTCCCTTCCTTATTTTTAATTGATTTTACTTGTCAAGTTGTTAAATTATCCTTGGGATTTTTTACTATTTTATTCTCCTTGGACATTGAAGCATAATGTAGTTTGTGAGCTAGTCGACTTGGTCTGCTGCCCTTGGATTTACTGAACATATTAAGCTTTCACCTGTGTATCTGTTATGGTCAGTTGTCCATTTTTTAATCTGAAGTGTAAAACACGGCCACATGCACTAGTGGCTTAATGCTGAAGATTTAGTATCCAATTAAATTAAACGCTCAGAAAGATGGAGAAAATGCCAGCACGTGCTATATAAAGGTTCAAAAAGGTAAGAACCAAAAAGAATGAGTCAAGTAAAGGAGGAAATTCATTCTGAGGTGTGACTCTGAAAATCTATTGATTATTGAAGCATTTAACGTGTTCTAAGCAGAAAATACATAAATAATAATATTTTTTATACAAGAAAGATAGAAAAAAGGAGTGTTTTATATAAATTACATTAAAAAAAGAAGTAAAAACTAATTTAAATTAAATTTAAATCTTATAAAGTTATTTACAATTTTCCTCGCCTTACAAAGTTTTAATTATTCTAATAAATTATTTTATTAATTTAAAGTTACTTCATATTTTTTATGAAATTTTATCTATTGATACGTGTTTTTATTTCATTTACATGAATAAAAGATAAGAAATAATTTTTATTCTAAATATTAAACATATTTCATAAGATAAAATTCTTGTTTTTAAAAAACTAATTACTTGTTAATCTAATAAATGATGAATATTAAAAAAAACTTATAAATTTTCTATTAATTGTATGTAAGAATGGGATATTAGATTTGTACCATTAAAAAACATTATCATTTTCTTATTATTTATATTTTTTCTATAGGAATGTTTTTCTTTCTAAAGTTGAAGACATATTGGTTTGGTTAAGAGTTAAGTCATCATTTGAGATGTCATGTTTTGGTTTAGAACTTTCACTGGTTCTTATACCTGTGTTTATCTTCATAACCTTTTGATTATCTGCAGTGTAAATTCTGTATGTTTATGGTGTGTTTTTGGCATTGTGATGAACTAGGTGGAAACATCAATAGTGAAATTGGCTTTTAGTAGCTCTATCTCTATTCCATTTTGAGAGTAGGGACTTGACATTAGAGACTATTTTTGTGTCTTCTAACTTGAGTGAGTGAAATATAGGTTCTCTTTTTTCTGTGATTAAGAGACTTGTAATTGGGTTATGGGCCAGCATGATACAAAGTTTTTTCTTGTTTGCTGAGTTGAAAATAACTGATGTTTGTTATGACTTTTTTATGACTTTGTTTGCTGAGTTGAAAATAACAGTGACCAGCTGGATGCTGTCATGACATTTTATACTCAGCTATTTTTGCTACTATTCTATCAATATATTTTTGTTCCTGTGATCTGATTTTGCATTTCTATGTGATTTTTACTATTATTTAGTTTAATATAGGCACATATGATATGTGCAGTCAAGAAAACTCCCAATTGTTTATTATTGAATGAGTACGATTCACTGTCATTGATGAGTCAGCATTGCTTGTGAACCATATGCTATGATTATTGTCAATTTAGCATTATGATAAAAACACCTTTTTTTTCCAATGATGTCTCATTATGGATATCTGCTTCTTCTAGTATTAGGCAATCAATTCTGTTAATGCTTCAAATATTTTATTTGCTAGAGATATTCAGGAGAAGACAATGATAAATAGAACCACTGATTTGGTGTCTTTGAAAGGAGCATTGCCTCAAAAAGAACTACAAACTTCTATTTGAGTATGTGATGTTTGAAGGAATTAATGACAGGTTGGCTAAACTTTACTTTGTATATTGCTTGTGTTAGATATATAGTTTTTGATATTTTCCTTGTGTCTACTGTGATTATGTTTCTTTAAGTGATCAATTTTATTATTTATTTTAAGTTGTTAAACAACTGTGGAAGTGTGTTTTGCTTTAGTTTGAATGTTAGGCTCTTAAAAATAAGCCAAATTAATTGTATGCGTGCTCTAGGCAAAAGACTTGATTCTAGCTGTAGAATCAGCTAAGCTGGCTGAATGTAAGTTATCTTCTTTTGATATATAAATTGTGTATGGAACATGGCTATATATGAATCCAATTAATTGAGTGTGGTTGTTTGTTCATTTCCTTGGTCATTTAACCGGCTATTTTTACATTTCATTTCTGGGAGTGCTATTTTTACCATGATTATATTCCCCATGATTGAAAGAGTGAAGAATGCTTATAATTGGACCCAAATGCTAACATCTTTGAAGGTGCCTGTATGCTAACATCTTTGAAGCTGCCTGTTTGCCACTGGCTATTGTTTTTGGCTTTTATTTGGTATGAAGCACATGGTAGAATTTATCTTAAGTATTTAATGTTATTCTAAATTTAAGCAAAATTTATCATTAAAACTTTCTTATATATGTTCTTACAATTCATACTTGTCTTGTATGTCCATTCAAATGATTAAATTGATTTCTACATATGCAATTTCATACTTGTCTTGTCTTTTTTTCCACATTTCCTAATGCTGGGTTGATGTAGCTATGGAATCAAAATAATAGTTATTGTGAGGGACTGAGGATTTGTCAGAGATTATTGTTCTCTTATCAATTTTTTGCTCCATGTTTCTCTTCCCTCCTATCAAAAATTAAAGCATCTTTTTCACCTTTTCTTATCATGTTATGTAAAATAATGAATGCTATTTATCCTTTTTTATTTTGTTTTAATTTTTCTTTCATTTGCAGACCCCTATTTGAACACCATGGAGAGGTTTTCGTCTTCGATGATGGTGGTGAGGTAAATAAATTAAAATTTTCTACCACGGGAATGCTTCTTTTTATTAGTTAATTTTCTGGAATTCAATGGAAGGCTGAGATTGTATTTGTATAAGGCATCGTGTAAATCTACCCATGTTGTTTTGCCCTGCTCTTTTCATTTTCTGATTTTACTTTGAAACGAAATATAAATTTGTGTTTTGTATGTTTATCATTCCAGTTATGGTAAAAGAGGATAGCTGCAATTGTTTATCTGTGAAGTTTTTGCTGGTCATTTGTATGTTTATGATTGTCATTTGATTTTTGAATGGTTAATGAAGGTTTTGGACTCAATATTTGTGTTTATGATTGTTGTCCATCCATATGTCAATTTTGTTTATTTCTTTTCCATAGTGCTTCCTTATGTCATCACAGCATGTCTTGGAGAGAGGAAAGCCTCAAGGAGTCAAATTATCAACAAGTTCTCTACCCATATTGTTCAATTAAGCCAGCATAAGTTTGCTTCAAATGTTACATGTAAAAAAATGTTTGGAACATCAATTTTGTATTGCTCTAATGTGGAGTTAAGACGATTAATTGTGGTTATATAATTCATTTTTGTCAAGTTTAACTGTTTTAACTATGTTTGAATGCAACCACTTGAATAAAGCACGATTTAATGTGGTGTGTTATAACGTTTATTCATGTGTGATTAAATTTGTAGTTATTTAATATACATATAAAGAACTGTACTTATAAGGTATAATTTGATACATAAAAAACTGCAAAAAGTAATAAAAAAAATACCATTTTCTAAGACGGTTCTTAGTTTAGAACCGTCTTAGATTTATGCAAAAAAAAAAAAAATAAACATACACATTCTAAGACGGTTTCTGCCAAAAACCGTCTTAGAAAGACACATTCTAAGACTGTTGTTACGAAACAACTGTCTTAGAATGTGTTGTATACCAAAAAAAAAAATTAAAAAATGACGCATTCTAAAATGGTTGTTTCTAAGAATCGTCTTAGAAAGTGGTATTCTAAGACGGTTTTTATGTAAGAACCGTCTTAGAATGTCACCTTCTAAGACGGTTCTAACGAACAACCGTCTTAGAATATGTGTCTTTGAATTGTTTCTTTTTTATGAGACAGATTCTAAGACTGTTGTTAGTGTAGAACCGTCTTAGAAAGTCACTTTCTAAGACGGTTAGGTATAACAACCGTCTTAGAATGTATTTTTTATTTTTTTAATGCTAAAACATTGATTCTAAGACGGTTCCTTGTTAATAACCGTCTTAGATAAGACGGTTAAAGAACCGATATAGAATCTCATACTATACTACAACGCCTAGGTCTACGACGGTTGTTGAACCGATGTAGAATGGGGAAAAGAACCGATGTAGAAAGCTCTATTTGTAGTAGTGACCACAACCATGTGTCACCACCCACACCATTAACCCAGACCTACGCGACCACTTAGGGTTGGCAAAACGGGTATGGTCCGCCAGGCCAGCCCGTTTAGCCCGCAAAAAAATGCGAGCTAGATTGACAATATTAGCCCATTGATCAAAAACGGGACGGGCCAACCTAGCCCGCAAAACTACGGGCCAAACACGGGTCGGGACGGGTCAACCTACCGAGCCAATATTATTTAAAATATTAAATTTAAAATTAAATAGATATATTTAACATATTTTAAAATAAGTATGTTCTTTTAATTTATGTTCTCTTGTACTCTCAATATATCCTAATTAACTTCTAAGTTTTAATATCAAAATCTTTATGATAATAATATTTTTCAAATAATCTTTCATTACTAGCATATTATACTTTGAACAATTTACATCCATAAATTTCATTGCAAGTAGTATAATTTTGTGAATTATCACATGACATCATTTATTTAGTATTAGTTTTAAATTGTTTACTTTTATTTAACTTTGTATTTTTTTAATTATCACATTTGTATTTTTTTTTATAATTTTTTGATATTTTTTTAAAAAATTAACTTACTTTATTTATTTTTTATTTTTTAAACAGACTGACCCGTTGGCCGCCCCGCTTTCATTTTTGGTGTGCTCTTTGCCAATCATACAACTACCTACCACCCATGCAAACAGCACCAAAACCATGCGCAATTACCCTTGACCCCACAACTTAATGAGGCTTAGAAATTAGCGTTCGAACATTGATTGCTTGTAGTCATATTGTTGGCAAAATTGTGATCTCTAATTATTATGATATATTGAGATATTTATCACCTTTCTTGCCAATATTAATTAAAAATGTCGGCCAACTTAAATACTCGTTTAATTCGTATATATATATACTGTTTTTAGCTGAAGTTTTAAATTTAGTAGGCCTGTAACTGTGACATTCAAAGCAAATTAACACCAAGAAGGTCAGCAGGTGCAGAATCTAATTCATCATAAGCACAAAGAAAAACTCTGTACTACTACTGTGTAGACTGTAGTGTGTACCTAAACTTTTTAATTCGACAATCGAAAATCCTACAAACGTGAACATTTTATTAATTGTGCGTCGTAATAATTGAATTGCATAAGAATGTGTTTACAAAAGTGTTAAAATTTTTTTGCATGTGTACAAACCAATTCTTAATTCATGTTTTGGTTTGGCTTCTTGGCCAGATGCTTAAGATTCGCAACTCCAAGACTTTCCTCTTAGCTTCAAAGGTAATGGGAGAGGTTCACTGTTAGGTTTCCCCTTCCGTAATCTTTTGAATTCTGTGTATTAGGCTTTTTCTTAAGTCAAATAGCATCTTGGCTCCTGTTGACGTATGTTTATATCATCTCATTATGTGTCAGAACGTTTTTAAATCTTACATGAATTTAAATACAACTGCCGAATCGTATGTTGAATTTTTAAGAATTTCTCAAATTGTTATATTCCATACGTACTAAGTATGAAGTTCCACCTACCAAAAAGTAACTTGATATTATATACATAATAACATCTATATAAAACGTTCTACATGAGGGTGGACTTTTCATTTTTGGAGAATATTTATTGAGGGTGATACTAGTAGGAGGGTTCATGAGTATGAGTTACCCGTAAATCTGAACTGATCCAAATAGTTTGGGTTGGGTCATTTATATATTTGGATCAAAACTGAATCAAAATCGATCATATACGGGTTGGGTCACAAGTTTAGATTTATAAATTTGTTGACCCGATCCGCAAACCCGTAATAAAAATATAAATTTTATTATTCATTTTCATATCTATCTATATATATATATATATATATATATATTAAAATTTAAAAACTAAAAAAATAAATTAACAATAAAAAAAGTGTGGTACTGTAAATGTGTGGGGCAAATGAAACTCAACCCATAATCATCTCATCTTTGCTGTGAAGGCGTGAACCTTGTGGTATTATAAATGTGAGTTTAGTTGTTTAGGTTTCATTTTCTTATGTGCTTCTTTGTTCTCTCCCATCTCATCTCATTTCCGCGCATCTGTTCTCTCATCTCATCTCCTTCGTTGCGCTTCTGCACCAACTCCTTCTCTATTCTTTCTCATCTCAGATCGATCAAGCATCAGGTTTTTCTCTGTGCTTTCTTTTTCTTTTTTAACAAAGCATTTTTTACATTCTATAAGTTAAGACTGACACATTAAGTTTCATTTATGTTGAGAATAATAGCATGTAATATATGTGTAAACATGAAAGGGTACTTAAGTATTTTTAATATATTGTAGTTGCTCCTGTATACGTATATATATCTCAGTGCTTGATACAAATTGTGTTAGATAGGTATTTGGTGGATGATGTTGAAGATGACCACCCTGAGTTTGACATTTTGAATTGGTGGAAATTGAAGGCATCCAAATATTATATTTTTTCCTGTATGGCTAGAGATCTATTGGTCATTCTTGTATCTACTGTATCATCTGAGTCTGCATTTAGTACAAGGGGTAGAATTCTTGATTCATTTCGTAGTTCATTAAGTCATACTATTGTTGAAGCTCTCATTTGTGCCTAAAATTGGCTTACATCTACTAAGCAAAATGTTAATAACTTGCAAGTTGAAATAAATGAAGCGAAAAATATTGAATCAGGTGTATAATCCCTTATTTCATTTTTTATATTTGTATAAAATATCAATTAATTTTTGTGCCAACGGGGTTGTGTTTAAGCTTCTTAATGTATTACTTTCAGGTATATTGTTATTTGTTTCACCTTTTTTTTCATATTTTATTTACCATGTTTATAATATTAATGAATCATATTTTATTCATTTGTTTGTTTCAGCAAATCTGGTTATAACAAATTTAGTTATGACAAAGCTTAATTTGTAAGAAATAATTGTGATTCAGACTATTATAAGAAATCTTGCTCAAGAATCTTTTGTTTTAATTTATATTATAAGTCTATTTTAGAATATTATGTTGATGGTATTAAATGAATCAATTTTACTATTTTCATCCATTTGATAATATTGTGTTAATTGTATTTGATATTTGAAAAAATTATGATATAAAATAGTAGTTCAAAGAAAAAAAAATTAAATGAGCAACTCGTTGGCCCGAACCGAACCGAACCGTTTATGAACGGGTTGGGTTCCAAAAAACAATTTCTGAAAATCGAACCGAACTGATCAAATTTGATTGGATTGAGTCCTAAATTTGGTCAAAACTGATCCGAACCAATTCACAAACACCACCCCTAGGTGATAGTAGGCATGCACATAATTTTAGACTTTAATTTGCAACAGCTTGTTCCTATATAAAAATGTCACATTTTTCTACGGGTGGGATGTATTAAGTGAGAGAAATGTTTATAATTATTACATGATTACTTAAAAAAGTCACGTGATTTATCTTATGATTTAATCTTAACTATTTATGTATGAGTGTGGTGTAGATTTTGTCATCTCACTCTTTATATAATGCTCATTTCACTTAGATATGCCCTTGTGAGCAAATACTTTATTGAGTAATTAATTATAAACATAAATTCATTTTTTCTTCTATTGTATTTATTCTTCTCTATTCTTTTTTATTTTATCACTTGTCTAATACTTTTTTTCATAATTTTTCCTTTTTTAACCACCCCATCTCGGGTACCACTTATTATTTCCGACTTTACGCGATTATAAGTACACAATTACAAGTTTAAATTTGCAAATATTAAAGTGCTTGTGATATACCAATCTGTATAAAAAAATCATCCGTGCAGGAAAGATTTAATTGGTATGGGTACGATTTAAACTCTTGGTATGCATAAATTTACATGCATTTTCTGAAAGTTGTTCTCCTAGCTAGCTAGAGCTTTACGAATAGCTATAGAAGTTTTCAACATACCGTGATCTGAACGATGCTATAGCATCATTTAATTCTTCCACCCAACTACACGATTTTAATGACATCTCGAAAGTGATCGAATTGGTTGGAAAAATCATGACGTCTACTTATTACGCGGTGTAAGATATATTCATCCACGCGTAATGCGCGAAGTCACTTGAGTGGCTCAGCTGCTTAGAATTGTAACTCAAGTTATGATCAACATATATATATAGAATTTTAACTCAAGCTCCATGATCAACATATATATATAGGTGGGATTCGTTTATACTGATGTAAGAATTGATAGTCTTATATCATTTAATAACTTTTTATTAAATAAGTATTTTACAAAATCCACCGTTAGATTGAAAGCTTATATCATGTTTATCACATGTCTTAAATTTCACATTAATCCGAAATCATTTGATACCTAATTGATATATATATAAAAATTAACATAATATATACTTTTAAAATATATGAAAATTAAATTATTTGATTACATTTCTATTGATATTTAAATTTTGTGAAATTTGAGATATGTGATTTACATGATATAAACTTTCAATCTAACGGTGTATTTTGTAAAATAGTTATCCAATAAAAAGTTATTAAATAGTATAAGACTATCAATTCCTACACCGGTGTAAACGGATTTCATCTCATATATATATATATATATATATATATATCAAAATATATCAGGAAAGAACTTACTGAAGCATTGTGTCTTGCATAATTTTTAATTTGAAAGTAGAAAATATGAGGAAAATGTTTATTTTGACGTGTATATGTGCTTAGTGCTTATAAATTGCATGAAAATCTACTGTAAACAAATTGCATATTGATATCAGTATGAACAGAAAAGTTAATATATGACGCTAGAAAGACTTGAAATTAAATTAATTAATGAGTGTAGAAATGTATAAAAGGTAATTTTATTCTTCTATAAAAAAAGGTTGTATGGACAAAACTAAAGTATAGCCTGAAACCAAAAATAAAAAGATTGACTACATATCTCTATATTTTCTACGTCTATATCTCTTTCTATATTTTTTTCAAGCTGCAAGCTAATCTCACATATTTCATCATGAACCCTTTGGATCCACAAGAATTTAGGAGGCAAGGGCGCATGATCATTGACTTCCTTGCTGATTATTACCAGAATATAGCCAACTATCCAGTGTTGAGTCAAGTAGAACCTGGTTATCTTAGAGAACTCATGCCATCTTTTGCCCCTCTCAACCCTGAACCAATTGAAACCATCCTTCAAGATTTGCAGCAACACATAGTCCCTGGCATTACACACTGGCAAAGCCCTAATTACTTTGCTTACTTTCCCTCCAGTGGTAGCACAGCAGGGTTTCTAGGTGAGATGCTGAGCACAGGGTTCAACTTGGTAGGGTTCAATTGGGTGTCTTCACCAGTTGCAACTGAGCTAGAAAGCACTGTCATGGATTGGCTAGGTCAGGTTCTGAAGCTCCCAAAGGCTTTTCTCTTTTCAGGTAGTGGTGGAGGTGTGTTGTTAGGTACAACATGTGAGGCCATTTTGGTCACACTAGTTGCTGCTAGGGATAAAGTACTTAGCCAAATTGGTAGAGAAAATATTTGCAAGCTGGTTGTTTATGTCTCTGATCAGACACATTGTGCTATTCAGAAAGCAGCTCACATAATAGGAATTCACCACAAAAATATTAGGGTTGTCAAGACTATGAAGTCAACTTCATTCACTTTGCTGCCAGAGTCACTGTTATCTGCCATTCACACAGATGTTCAAAACGGGTTGGTTCCTTGCTATCTTTGTGCCACGGTGGGCACAACTTCAACCACTGCAATTGATCCATTAGGACCACTGTGCAAGGTGGCCAAAGAATATGACATGTGGGTCCATGTTGATGCTGCTTATGCTGGAAGTGCATGCATTTGTCCTGAGTTCAGACACTTGATTGATGGAGTTGAGGGTGCAAACTCTTTTAGTCTCAATGCTCACAAGTGGTTTCTCACTAACTTAGATTGTTGCTGTCTTTGGCTGAAGGATCCAGCTTCTGTGGTTGAGTCCCTATCAACAAATTCAGCGTACTTAGACAACAGTGCTTCTGATTCAAATCAAGTGGTGGACCACAAGGACTGGCAGATAACCTTGAGCAGAAGATTTCGTGCACTCAAAGTTTGGCTTGTTCTGAGAAGCTATGGTGTTGCTAATCTAAGAAGCTTCCTCAGAAGCCACGTTGAAATGGCCAAGAGTTTTGAAGAGTTGGTGAGAAAAGACAAGAGGTTTGAGATTTTTGTGCCTAGGAATCTTGCTTTGGTTTGCTTCAGGCTTTTACCTTCTGCAGTTGCAAGGATTAGTAATGGCAGGGTCCAAAATGGAGATCTTACAACTGAGGATGTTGCAAATGAAATCAACCGCAAATTGCTGGATTCCATCAATGGTTCAGGATTTGTGTACATGACTCATGCAATTGTTGGAGGAGTTTTCGTGATTAGGTGTGCCATAGGAGCAACTTTAACTGAGAAAACGCATGTCATCATGGCCTGGAAGGTGGTTCAGGAACATGCAGATGCAACTCTAAATCATTAAATCTGAATTTGACAGAAAAAAAAGGAGTTTTTCTTAAATTATTAATAGAGTCCAATTGTTAATAAACTGTATTCGTTACAGTGGTTGCAAAATTAATTTGTTTTCAAAGTGTTTTCATGGTCAGTTGATCAGCATTAGTATTATTTGTCTATTATAGTTTAGTATAGTAGTTGGAAAATTATATTTGCTTTCAAGTGTTTTCTTGGTCAGTTGAGCACAAGTATTATTCTTTGTCTATTGTTTTTATCATGCAGATTAACTGCACTTGTTTATTGTTATTGTTATCCTTCATATCACGTTTCTATCTGTTGCGAATCTTTACACGGCAAGTGTACCGATCGTTTCAAGTAATATAATGATAAATAGAGATTGTTCCCACGAGGATTGAAATACTAATTCAATTGTAATCGACTAACTTTACTATTGGAATAATACGAATAATAACAAGAGATTTAATATAATAGGTTGTTTAATTGAATTTATTAAAATAAAACGCAAGGCAATAATGTAATTTCAAACGTATTAATTATGACAGAGAATTATGGTTTAAGCACAATTACTATGGTTCCCTCTTGTGTGATTGAACTGATATTTAATTACTCCTTAATAGAATTGATTGAAGATATGTCTAATTAATTAGCTAAACCTTAATTCCTCGGTTATTTAGCCCTTTAATCTAGTTTGGGAATCCTAATTCCTTAGTGATTCTTATTAGATTAAGCATTAAGATGACATATTTAAGCTTCACAATACTTCATCCCTATCCCTAGGTAATGTTGTGATTGTTAATCTATTGGGTTCAGGATTAAAATCTCAAGATCCCTCTTTGTTGATTTTAATCCTATATAATCTAACAGAGTGATCAGATCTATTTAGATTTAATGAATGGAATAACACAATAGAGTAAAACAATAATACTAATTTCCATTAAATGCAATCCAACTACAATAAGGGTTCACTATAGCTTTTGGCTAAACCATAATTACAAAGGAATTAGCCAGACATGGAGATGTCTGGCCTCACACAATAATAAGAAGGTAAAGGAAAAAATCTAGGTTGGGAAGTTACCACCCCCTCAATCTTGTCTTCCTCTATATCTTCTTCTTCCTTGAGCTTGATGTTTTCTTCCTTTGTCTTCTCAATAGCTGTTATTCTCCTCTGCTGTCCCTTCTTGTTTTTGCTGTGCAAGTCTCTGTGTGTATGTCAGTGTCTTTCTTTTGGCCTCCTAAGTCCCTATTTATAATTAGGTGTGAAAATCTTCTCTTATCTTTTATCAAAATCTTCTATTATCTTTGTGAAATCTTTAATCCAAATCTTTTCTTATCTTCTATCTTTGTGAAATCTTTAATCAAAATCTTGAAATCCAGAGGCTTCTTGATTTTACTTTCTTTTCTTCTTTTCTTGGTTTCCTGCTATAAAAATTTAAAGAATAAGTGATAAAGATAAAATAATGAAAACTTTCACTTATATTAACATGTATTGCTCAATTGTTATTAATTTATTGATTCTTTTAGCTTGAAAAATACTATATGCTAGAAGCATATCACTATCTAAATGTCAAATTATATGTTTTCATCTTCATTCGCAGTCCATCTGTTCATTTAAATTGATATTATTCCCATATATTCCATCTGTATCTAATACTAATTTTTATTATTATTATTATTTTTCTTTTATTAGGTTATTTTTCTTTCTTTTCTTACACTAAATGTCTAATGATAAAAACAGAGTGATGATTGATAACACCGCATTTCTCACTTTAGAGGTGGTGAACACCTCTTCTCAACCACTAGACATCTAGACCAACCACTGGCAAAAGGGACTTTAACATTACACCCAACAACAAAAAATTGCATGACTAGAAAGGTTGCTGTTTCCACATAACTTCTATTAAGTGTTAGTGAGCCTCGCAGAGTTGGCATTGAGTGCTACATATTGAATGGTATATTCCTTTTCATTTTGAATTCAATTTTAATAACTTATTCTTGTTTCAAAGTTGTTGACTGTAAAAAATAAAATAAATAAAAAATATTTTCTACAGTATCTTATTAACTAATAAAATTACTAATTAGAGAGTATAACATTTCTTACTAACTACTAAATTTTGTAAGACATATTATATCACTTTTATTTATGATTAATCTTTGTTAAGATTGATCACTTTTAATAAATTTTTTTTTAATCACATTTTTTAATTCATATAACTCATTATGATATCTCACTTAAAGAATCCTGACCCAATTCCACTCAAATTAGTGACTTCATGATATAAAATGCTTCTACTTAAGTACGTAAAATTAAAATATTAATAATTTTGTAATTTCGTATAAACAAATATTTTAAAAGTAAAATATGAATAATTTCATATAAACAGTAGGTACATTTCTGCTTTAGCTATATCCTACATTTAATAATTGGGGCCATTATGTTCACAGTGACATACTTGAACATTTAACATGCAATTGATTTAATAAACTAGATGCAGACAGCAGTCCCGTATACGGGTTTGCATGTTTTAGTTTTATAATTTTTATCATTTAAAAAATTATAAATAATAGTATAAATTAAGTTGATAAATTAGGGACCAAAACTTTTTCTGGACCAAAATTGTACAAAAAGGAGCCTAGAACTAATTAACTAGGAAAGTTTGTGGTTTTTCTTTATTTATTTAACTCAAAACTGAATTATTAATTTTTGAAGAGCCTTAAAACTGAAATTTCATTGAAGTTTAACACTGAATATAGCATATGAAATGAAGACAAGAAGTCTCTGCAATCGCTCTCAATATAATAACTTGACACCATGTGACCATGCTTTAGCTCAAGCCAATTTTATATCCCTACAATAATTGAATTTGCTTCCTGCATGTGAAAGGGGGTTGCGAAAGAGGACAGCGTAAAAAGCTATAATTCAATACTTCACCAAATTCCAGCTATGACCCCAATTTCTTCAACATTTGAGAAAACCTTGCTTCAACTAGCTCAATCTCATTAAGCGTATTTTGAGAAAACGTACAGTTCCTACTATGTATACCAAATGGCAAATACACCAATTAGGGGGAAATGTAAAGTTCCGAATCACCTGATAATTTCTCCATAAGAAAGGATAGATCTTAATTACCTTCTTATGCAACAAATTTCCTTTGGTAGCTAGGTAGAATGTTATGAAGAACTTCCCACCAAAATGTTTTTATTTTTATGGAATCTTCAGCTTCCCCAGGTACTTCCACATACCTCTGTGTGGCACTTGCCCAAGTAGATACTTCTGTTCGGTGATGAAATCTCCACTCCGTTTGTAATGTAATACGCTGTTTTCACAGAGAAAACACCTTCTGGTGACAGTGATACTTTCAAATTAAAATTTTCATCTGCTTCATCTGACTATTGATTGGTATAATAATTCCCTTCTCCCATCTAAAATTTTTCTTCAAGTGAAGCTATGGATTGTTCCTCAGTCCTGGATCTGTCGTGCTTCCAGAAAAGAACAGGGTGAGAATATTTTGTTTTTAGAACTAAAATTAGTTATTATTGACGATCAACTCAAAAGCAAGTTCCTAATATTTTCATTAAGCCACTCGAATATAAAATTTATGAAAAATTACATGGATTAAAGTCAATAAGAAGAATCAAATTTAAAGATGTTGGAAAATTGAGTAATTTAAAAAACTATATTACTCTTATTCATAAATCATTAAAGTTTATAGTTCTTTTAGAATTTAACACTCACATACAAATAATATAAAATAATTTTACATTATTATTTAATCAAAAATATAATTAATATGATTTTAAAGTTATTATTATAAATTTATGATATATGATAAATTATAATGGGATGATATTATAAAATTATTTTCTGTGCATAACTTATTTTCTTTTTTTCATCAAGCACTTATATTTTTTAAGAATATATCACATTTACCGATAAATGTTTTGTGTAAAATAAATCCATATATAACAATGAATCTGTAAAATAAGTCAACTATTGAGCGTTTCCCGTTTTCTATTTATCTCCTTATTTTCTTTAGTAAAATATGCTTTTGGTAGTACTTCCAAGTCTCCTCTTTGATCTAATTCTATTATAGCAAGATTTTTAACCTTTCAATTTGTTAAGGTTCTGGAATATATATATATATATATATATACATATACACATGCGTGGGGGGGGGGGGGGGGGGGGGGGGGGGGGGGCAATAATTAATAACATTTCAATTCATTGTCGACCATTTCCTTTTCAAGTTTCTTGATGCCTGCTTCTTGTCCTCATTCCACCAGTGTAATAGCAAACACCAAATTTTCAGGTACACATCGACCGTTCAAAATAGAACCACACAAATTATAGCCTACGTCACTATATATCAAATATTGATCAGACCCTATAACTAGCACTTTGTCTAAATTTTGGATGGAAACCCGGTTTCCATGCACAAAGCTAGCCATGCACTTTAAATATATAAAACCCTACCTCCCTCCCCTCATTCCAACACAAGGCTACGTAAGTCACCTCTCTCTCACTCTCTCTCCATTTGTCTCTGATCTTCCAACACCTTCCCCAGAGAAGAGACAAAATGGATCATCATTTCACTTCCAAAACCTCTCTCATTCTTTTCATATCCCTCTCCTCCCTCCTCTTCCTCGCGACCGCCACGCGCAACATCCACATCGGCCGCCCCGACTTCGACTCCGACATCACCGAATTCTGCAAGAAAACCACCAACCCTGCCGTCTGCGCCCAGACCATCCAGCCCCACTTCCTCAAACACAACCTCGACCCCTTAAAGGCACTCGACGTCGAAGTCGATGCCACACTGGCAATTGCCAAAAAAACCCTAGTCGACATCCAAACCCTAGAATCCAAAAAGGGCACCACCAAATCAAGCAAGGACTCGTTCGACACGTGCAAGGACCAGTACGGCAGCATGCTCGACGCCATCAAGGAAACAAAAGCCGCGATTGCTAAGAAAGACATCATCACGGCTAAGTTCAAGTTTAGTGCTGTGTTGTCGTACCAAGGGGCTTGCACGGACGCGTTTGAGAGTGGGAAAATCCCATTCCCTGAAGACTCTGACGCGGTTTACAACCTCGGAGGGAATTGCTTGGATATTATCGCTGACATGGAGAAAGCTGCGGGTCCTCAGAAAATGCCACCGGTGCAACAAACCCCTTCTGCATTTAGCAACGTCATCGGAACCATAAATTGATAAATGTATAGAAATTAATTGGTGACGGGTCGATTCTTTTACGTGTTGGTTTAATTAACGTACCGACCGAGAATGATGATGCAATTGTCAAGTGCAGTATTGTGTGATTTTTTATTTTTAGTAAAATGAAAGTTTTGGTGTAGGGGAGAATATAATGGAGATTAATACTTCCTCCCCTCTAAAATGTTACTGTCTTGGTGAATTATTTTTTAATAAATCTTGAATTTTAATTAATTACTATTTGATTATTATTATGAGGATTTAAATTATTTAATTATATTATGAGAATTAATTTATATTTCAAATATACCAGGGATTTTACATTGTGAAAATATGTTTCAGATAATTGTATCTATACTGTTTATCATCAATGCTTTCATTTTATTAGGTTTGCCATCATTTTATCGATTTATAGTTCCATTGGTATTAGAGTTTAAGACGAGGAAGAGGCTCACTTAGGTATTCATATTTCTGGTGTTCGTAATTGTTTTTTTTTTTTTTTTCTACAAGCGGTACGTGTTCATAATTGTTTAGTTTCAAATCAATATCTTGCGTTAAGTGTAGCATAGCAGGGTGTTTAGGTATTGGTCAACTTCTAGATCCAGTGCTTCTGGGAATTTAAAACTCAAGGATAATAAATTTGTTGGTCAATAGAGGTGGTCCTGTTACGAACATAAAACATAGAGAGAGAAAAAAAAAAGATGATTAGATTTTTAAGAATAATACTGTAAAGCAATGCACGAAAAGATTGTCAATACGTTTTTTAAGATTTACTTCCGCTATTACTCTTTCATCTAAATATTCAATATGTTTTTTCATTCTCACAAATATAAAACTATTTAAAATTTATTTATATAAATGATGTAAGTTATGACATATTTTATATCAGTTATACATATAATTAATATAAAAAATAATACACTAAATTCAAATACCACTACTACAAAAAAGGGCTTCAAAGACGGTTGTTTTAGCCCTTCAAAAACGGTTCCGCAACCGTTTTTGTATCCAGCGACTTTGTAAGCGGAGACCTACGAAGAAGGTTGTACACCCGTCTTAGAAAAATTTCTGTTTTTCTTTTGTTTTTTATTTTTATTTTTTAAAGTAAATTCTAAGACGGTTGTACTACAACCGTCTTAGTATGTAGACATTTTAAGACGATTTCTTTATATAACCGTCTTAGATTTGGCTTTTATTAATTTATTTTTAATTTTTAAATTTTTTTAGGAACCTTCTAAGACGGTTATATGCTACAACCGTCTTAGTATGTAGCCATTCTAAGACGGTTGGTGCATATAACCGTCTTAGATTGTGATTTTATAAATTTTATTTTTTATTTTTTTAATTTTTAGACACCTTCTAAGACGGTTATATCACCGTCTTAGTATGTAGCTATTCTAAGACGGTTGGTGCTTATAACCGTCTTAGATTGTGATTTATATTCTTTTTTAAAATTTTGTTAATTTTTTAAACACCTTCAAAGACGGTTTTTCGCGGAACTGTCTTAGTATCTAGACATTTTAAGACGGTTAGTGCTTATAACCGTCTTAGATTTGGATTTACTTTTTATTTTAATTTTTTTTATTTGTTAATATCCCTTCGAAGACGGTTATGTGTACAACCGTCTTAGATCCTCTTTTTTTTCAAGCGCATTATTATTGTCTACACCATATTAAAAATTCATTTTCAACTACAAGAAATATTATTAAATGTGTGGAGAATATAAAATAACCTACAATTAGTCAAGTCAAGTGAAACATAAAAAATTAATATTTATTTTCTCCTCATGTCAAATACATAGTCTTCTACAAAAAAATATACACAAAGCGTTTATTGCTTTTTTTTTTTTGCCTAACCAAACTGGCAACACATCGCTGTTTGGAGCGCTTTAAGTAGACCAACAACAGCACTTGCAAAAATACCAAGATTTTGAAGTTGTTGCTTTTGTTAAACTGCCAAAATTCAAATGCAACTTCAAAGACTGAAACACGAACATGCTTTATATTAGAATGTATGGAGCAAATTTGAGTGTTATGAAAAAGCCAGTAGAAGTAAAGTGGATAAGCACATGATTGCAAGAGCACAAACAATGAAACACAAATAAATATCATTATAATTTATAACAATAAAGTGGATAAGAAATTAATGTTAGTCATACCTGATATTGCCAAGGGGCAGTCATTACTGTTTTGCTCACAGTCAATGAAAAGCATCCTATCCAATCACAGGAGGATGTTGCTTCCAGCAATAATTAATCTACTTAAATTAAGTAAACTATCCAAAATAAAAAGTAGAATTTAGATCATACCAAAATATAAATTATAAGAACTTAAGTATAAAATAAAAATGAAATGGGGAAAGATACTTACAATGCAGGGGTCTCTCCAAACAACGGCAAATACAAATCATTTGGGCATCAATAAAGACAAACTAAAAAATTAAGAGACAAAGTTATAAGTTAAGGGACAACCATTGCTAGAGAAGAATTTTATTTAACTATTTACCGTTTCCAAACCAACTTGCCTCCCAAAACAACCACGTACCGCAAGAGACCTTGTAACAAAGAGCAAAATGAATTAAAAACAAAATAGCGACTAAGAAACTAAAGAAATAGAGGAGAAAACATGTAGGATTTTTGCAAACTTCTTTTATAGGAGTGCCAATCACTTCAACCAAGTCACAGTGTACAAAAAGATCACTCAAAATAAAATTACTTAGTTATATTGCCAATTACTTCAATCAAGTTATAGTGTACAAAACTAAAACAATATAAAAAATGAGACTCGAGAGCATAAAGAATACTAAAAAGTATACTTAGAAGCACCTTTACTTGCCTGGTGTGCCAATTTTGATGGGCAAGTCAAAGTAAATTCCAATATCTTCAACTTCACATTGTTTACAAGTTGAGCTAGAGAAAAAGCATAGTTGTATCGGGTAAATGACTATAATCTTAGCCAATAAACCAATTACAATGGAATATATATGAAGTTTCTCAATTAGGTGCTGTAAAATTGGCTGCATTTTTTTATAATAAAAAAAAGGAAGAATAAGTAGAAAAGAAGAGTGAATAACACATTACCTATAATGTGTATTGGACCTTGCTTCACTATAGTTCATCTCCATGCAAGATTTAATTTTAGTTTACCAGGGCACATGATAGACTTTTATGGAAACTGAAAAATTGTAATAACCTATCAAAATAGTAAATAGAGTAACACTTCATAACATATTATGCAATGACAGTAAGGGTATTTTCTAATTAGATCACAAAATATATTAACAATCCAATATTTTACTAAGTAAATAAAATATATTAAGCATTATTTACCTCTAAAATGTCAAATATATTTATTCATAATTAACTCTTATATTTTCCTAAATAAAAAGTTCATTCTCCATATTTTCCTAAATAAATCCAACATACTGGCATTTACAAGAGAAAAAATGACATTAGAAGAAAAGGAATATGACAGAAATGTATTAGCATGGAACTTAAAAACCTGTTGCATGAACACTCTATTATGCAGTTGGCCAAATTGAGGATATTTTTTCCGCAATACCTGGCAATCCAGGGCAATATCAGAACAGTAAGCAACCATTAAAAAAATATGAAAATAAAACTTTTCAATATACAATGACAAAGAATAGCTATCCTACTCAAATGGCATAAAAGCAGTAAAATAAAAGTGGCAGAGGATACACATTAATATATTCTTAAACCACATTCTAATGGTGACAAGTCTCCACTTTGGAAGGTAAATTCACAGGCAATAAGCTCTATTAAGATTAATTATGATTTCTTATATTTATCTCGTATTTTTACTTATCATATTTTTTTTATTTTTCTCCCATTTTTTACTTGAGGTTTATACACTGCAAGACTAAATTAGAGATATGGTGACCTTCAAAGTTTAAGACTAAAACCCTTAAAACATCCTTAACTTTATTTTTTGATAAATTAGAGATATGGTGACCTTCAAAGTTTCAGACTATCTTATATTATTATTAGTTTGGTACAATTTAAAATTTTAATTTGTATATATCCTCACTCACAAGTCCCAACTACTCACATAAATTAGGCAGATGGCACTAAAATGTATCTTATATTAAGGACAAACCACAAGAAAACTAATGACCAACTTGCACATACAAGATATATTCTATAGTCAAACATGGTCCTCAAACAAAACCATTAGCAAAGTCCAACAACAAGAACAAAAATAAAACACCAGGTAATTAATATATATTTGTTGCCAACAACACAAACCCATCTCATCTCAACTCATCAAGCATAGAGAAAGGATAGAACATACCTTTTGTTGCTCAGAATCAAAAGAAGTCACTGAAATGACAGCAAACAAATACCTTGTAGTGTTGTCGTCTCCCACTCTAGAAGACCCTGTATGTAATAAGTAATAATGTATGAAGTTCATGGGCAATCTGTAATAAGGGACCCACATAAATATTTCAAGCTTTTAACTCTTGTCTCTCCGATGAGAATCAGAGGTTTATGCTTGTGCAATTCAAATATCAAATTATTATGATATGATCAAAATTTGTCAGAATTAATTTTTAATGTAAACTAGAAATTTCTAAATAGAAAACTAAATTCACATTGCTGAACTATCAATTTAAATTGTATTTTTGAAGTTGAGCAATTTCGAACATTTTTTTTTCAATGAAGTTGTAACTTATGTGTATTTTCTGAAAAAATTAATAATGAAGTTTCAGTAATATTAAAAAATCTTAGAACCATATATGGCTACTAAAATACATAGGAAAAGTTAGGAATATGTCGGCATAAATGCCAATGAATTAATATGGATATAAGTGGAGTTGTTACTAACTAATAATAATATATTTTAATAATAGTAATTCTCAATCCAGTTTACAATTATTGATGAATAGCGCTGTTGATCTCCACTTAACCGAATGCACACATACTTTCCTAATTCCTTTTATTCCCTGCATTAAATATAAAATTATCATAAGAATATACTTGACGGCATATTGCTATTTTAAATTACAAAAATTAAAAAAACAGCTATCATAAGAATATACTTGACTGGTGGAAAAAACAGCTACCATTGGTACACCTCCAAGTTCGCGGACCCAAGCCGCATCCTCCATCTCTACGACACCGCTTTCCAAGCTTCTCTGCAGTGCTCACCCACCAACAAGTCGCTTCTCTCAGCCAGCACCCCTCCATGCTTGCCGTCTTCGACGACCGCCGCGGCGACCTTCACACCACTCGCTCCCCTTAGTTCGTTGGCCTCAGAAACCAGCGCGGCCTGTGGTCCGAAACCAACTACGGGTTCGACGTCATCATCTGAGTGTTCGACACCGGAATCTGGCCGGAGCGCCATAGCTTCAGCAACTCCAACTTAAGCTCCATTCCTAAATGCTGGAAAGGGGTTTGTGAAAGCGGCGTGAGATTCTCTCCCAGTAACTGTAACAGGAAGTTGATCGGTGCCAGATTGGCGTGAGATTTGGGCTCAACGCCATTGCGAGCTTCGACATGAACGGGCCATCGTCGACAATGGTGATGCATAGGGAACTAGTGTCCTGAATGAATGAAAGGAAAA
The DNA here is from genome assembly GCA_013407115.1 of Glycine latifolia. NCBI lineage: Eukaryota > Viridiplantae > Streptophyta > Magnoliopsida > Fabales > Fabaceae > Glycine > Glycine latifolia. The sequence goes on from CM023955.1 coordinate 11,486,097, forward strand.
AGGGAAGCAAAACGGTGAGAGAGAAAGATAAGCGAAACGCCATTGGATTGTGTGATTCAAATTTAAAAAGGCGGATCCAAAGATCGAGAAAGAAAAAGGCGAAATTTGAAGAAAATTCAAAGACGGTTTTGAAAAAACCGTCCTTGAACAGCGGTTTTTAAAGGCGGTATTTTCATAACCGTTTTTAAATACGGCTTTCCAATACGGGTTTACTTAACCGACTTGGTTGTTTTCCATTTATTTACAGTTTTGCCACCGCATTTTATTTTAAAACCGCTTCTTGAGAACCGTCTTTGTTTTAACGTCGTTAAACACTCTTTTTGTAGTAGTGTACTTCGGCAAAAAAAATTATACATTTTAATTTTGTGACAAAAAAAAACCTATTAAAATTTTTACAGAAAGACAAATATCAAATATTTTATATTTATAAAGATAAAAAAATATATTCTATCCTAATTTTATTTTATAGAAGCTTTACAGTTATAATTATCTTAGTTGCTTTATAGTAAATTCTATAAATTATTTGAATTACTCAATATATATCATGTACTTCATCATTCTACAATAAATAATTTTATTGCAATCTGCTGATTCTTTTATTAATTATTTTTTAAAATTAAAATATCTTTTATTATTTTACAATAAATGTTATAGATTAAAAGGATAAATATATTTTTCTCGCTTATAATGATTGGAGAAGAAGATCAATACACATTAATTAATTAATTAAGTTGAAAGATAGATGACAAGTCACAATACTTTTAAGGATAATTTTAAAAAAATAATACAAATTATTAATAAATTTATTAATATTAATTATATTAATCAATTTTTTTTAAAGAGTGTGAATTTGTTAAAGGAGTCTTACATTTAAGAACCAAGTTATCTCCCGATAATAACAGTATAATTATTGGTGTATTCATCTCTAGCTAGCTAGTCTATAATTTGTTCTTGCTACTACTTTTTTTTATGCAATTCTTGCTATTACTTATATTATTCCTAAATGAAATTAATTATTGTATCTTTATTTAATATAACCATTCATGTTTGTTGTTCTAATATATTAATAATTATGTTATTTCTTGTTCATGGATAACTATATTAATAATTATGCATTGCCAAAAAATTATAACTATAAAACATTAAGATTGTCACGAAAAGATGAAACAATATTAGGGGAAGTAAATCTTAAAAAATCTTTGGTACAAATAGAAAAAGGATCTTTTAATTTTTGCTGAAAGAAATAGTATATATTTTATTACTGAACTAAGTAAGTCAATTGATTGTATAATAAAAAAAAATAAAAAAAAATATTATTTCCTTGTTTTTGTAACTAACACATACGTGATTATGTGAAACCCCAAGAAAAAAATGCGGAATAATAAATAAAGAAATAAATCAAATCTCTTTGTTTCCTTGTTTCCTTGTTTCTCCATGAGGATTAGTATCACATTATTCACATATAACATTGCATCTCCAAACCCACACACAAGCACCGAGACGACGGTTACAACAAATATTAGAAAAGGAAAAAAAAGTTCCGTCCTTGAATATATTATTGGGCCTAACTAACTGCAAAGCCCAACTTGTCCCAGGCAGGGGCTAGGTACCGATGGGATTGTAACCGGGCTCCCACCTCGACGGCGACGACTCTCTCTATCTTCAATGGCTTTCATGATGTCCAAGCAGTTGCCGGCGAGGTCGAACACGTCCTGCGCCTCCTTCACTATAGGCGATGTCCCGGGGGTGAAAGTGTCAGTGCAACTTACGTGGATAGAAATCACGGCACTGAACTTGAAGCGCGCCTCTATCACGTTGCGCTGAGCCACTTGATTTTTGGACTCCTCGATCGAGTCCAGGATGTTGCCGTACTGCTCTTTGCAAATCTGGAGCGATTCTGCGAGGTCCTTCGAGTTGCCAGGCTTCGCGAGGAGCGAGGTTATGAGCTTCGAGGTTGTCTCGACCTGCATTGACGAATCTAGGATCCTAAGTTAGGAAGTTCAATTTATTTTAAAATTAAAGATAGTTGAAAGCAACTTTAAAAGTAAGCTGGTGCAAGTGCATCCCTTGAAATAAGTGTAGATCCACCACTGCTGACCTGTTTCTGGGTCGCAAGGATCTCCACCTCTAGGGCCTTGTACTTGTTGAAGCGGGACAGGCCCACCACCTCCGGAAGGATGGTCTTGTAGCAAAGGCCGATGTTGGTGGTGGGCTTGCAGAGGCTGTAGAGGCGAGCCTGGATGGTGCGGGGCCCATGGGCTGCGTGGGTGTGGAGGAGGAGGGAGGAGAGTGAGACGAAGAGAATTAGGATTTTGGTGAAAGTGAAAGCCATTGTGTATTTTGCTTTTTTTTTGTTATTCCTTCTCCTATAGGGAAGAGGGTTAGGAGAAGGAAAAGAAAGAGATAGAGAGAGGCGCTGGTTGGAATGAGAGAGGTTTGGATGTATTTGAAGTGAGAGGGGGGTTTGTGCATGGAAATCGGGCTTCTAGACTGTAATATACTCAGAATAGAGGGTTTGGGGTGTAGCTTCATTTTTGGGACTGATTTAGAACGGCTTTTAGTTAAATTATGTAGGGATCTGTATTTGACTTTGACACGCAGTGTATGCATGCAATGTGCATGGGAATTTGATTGTTTTCTAGATTTGGTTTCCACATATTATGGTGTATAACTCCCATGGCTACGTCAAGAGTCCGAAAATTAAGCCTGTGTTTGATTGTGTGGTGGAAAGCCAAAAATCACAAAATGCACGGGCGAGCACCTTCTCAATTTTAATTTTTTTTTTATTTTCTTATAATAATATAATTGTTTTATGTTTTATTCATTTTAATTTTTTATTTAATTAAAATTTTAAATTTAAGAATAAATAACAAATCATATGAGACAACATAACAAAATAAAATTATAACTTTCAATAGTTATGAAAAAAGAATTAGTTCATTCCAACAAAATTACTCGAAAGAAAAAAAATGATTAAATTATCGGATACGAAGGTTGAAATTCTCCAATCATTAGAGGTGGGACTACTAGCTTCCTACCAAATGCTTATACAAAGGCTCTTTCCAGATAACGCCTCTCATTCTCTTGCATTATCTCTCACATGATTTCTTCGATTGGATTTTCGTCGTTTTGATGTTCTACATTTTGAGTGAACTTCTTCTTTTTCATCAATTTGTGGCTCTTAGAACTTAATTTGGCAAAATTTTCTATTATTAATATACAGTTTTATATACAAATTTAAAATAAAAATGTTCATCAAATTTATGAAGTTATAGCCTTTACCCGAAAATAAATTTGCTAATGCTTTCTTATTTGGTATGTGTTATAAACCATTTGAGATTCTTTGAAAAACATCTGTTATCTCAATATTTTTTTTTCATCTGTATTATAAGAGTCATAGGTTAAGAATATGGTAATACTTGCATTAAACCACAACGAAATAAAAAAAAAATTGAAACACTCCCTATAATATGAGTAGTCTTTTTTAGGGAATTTTGTAGGAGAATAATCTTTCTTTTCATCTTTGCAATCTTAGAAAGATTAGGTTCCATTTTTTACATCTTGTTATTGAAAATCCAAACGAAACCTTAATTGTTTCGTCTTTGTTAGAGTGAGAAACAAACTTGCATATTCAGAAAAACACTAAAGATATTAAAGAAACAATTTCCATCGGTATTGGTTTTTTTGATGATATTACCTTTTTGTATTTTTTAACTCTAATTGAGAATTTTTTTTCTAAATGACAAATTGGGCAGTGTAATGTTTCAGCCTTTTGTAAGAATAGTGCAACTATCATTTGACTTTATTATTACTTTTTCATATAAAAGAATTTTTTTATCCCTAATAAATTGATAGATTACTTTTTCTGAAATAGTCTTGTCAATTTATATATTCTATTGAGAAAATAAATATTAACTTTATTGTGAAAAGTTATTATCTTTACCCAAATCGTAAATATTTCCTTTAATATACAACCTCTTGTATGTTTTATATATTCATTTTGATTGCTTAACATTTGTCTTATTATTAATATTATTATTTAATATTCTTATTATTTTATTCCATATTGAATTACCATTATAGAGATTTCATTTTATAAATAAAATTATTTTTTTAACGTTGAAATCTTTCATTACTATTATAATAAAACTACTATTATACATTCTCTGTTAGTCGTTTAAAAATCGTATATTACGATTTTGTTATTTTTTTAAAATGTATATATAATTAATATTTTTAAAATAGTAAATAAAATCTTTTATTAAAACACTATTATGCAATGAATGTTATGAACAGTAATAATATATGATTTTCAAATTTGGTAAATTGGTAACTAATTGTTGATCTCTACATAAGAACTGAAATTTTGGTAACTAATAAGATTAATATCAACCTGTCAAACCCTAGTTATGTCCAAACAAGTTTAAAAAAAAGAAAAAAAAAAGAAAAAAAAGGAAATGAAGAACAATAGTAAAATGAAAAAAATAATAATAATAAAAGAAAAAATAAAAGGGATCTAACGAATTCTCTTTGAAAGTCCATTAAGTCAAAAAGAAAAAGAAAAGGAATAGTATATAAAAGGGAGGTATGAGTATCAATTAGACATAGAAAACTGAAGAGGCACATATTTTGAAAAGGCAAAAGGAGTCAACAGCGAGGCGCCATTTGGCATTGCAATCAGAGAACGAATAGAAGTCTCCAAGTATCTCTTCATTGTTTCTTTCTTCTCTCTTCCTTTCTCTCTTTTCCTCTCTGCTCTTCCTTCCCTCTCTTCTCCTCTTTAATTTTTTTCCTAGTTCTTTCTTTTGGTCTATTGTGTGACACGTTTCATCTCACCAATGAGCCCCTTGGTCATCGGCGAGATCCTTAGAATTTTGCTGTTGATGTTTGTTGCGCACCATTTTATTTCATTTTTAGTCATGATTACCTTCCTCATAACACGTTTCATTTTATTAGCTTCGCCGTCATGTCGCCGTTGTCAAACTACCTAGCATTGCTAGGCCTTGCTCTGGTGGCATTAGGGGCCCATGCCACCCTTCGTGGCAGTGCCTCCTTTTCTGTGCCATTTTGGGGGCTTAGGCACCTAGGATTTTCCAACCCTTGTGTTTACTTGCGGGTTGGATCGGGACACTCTGATCGGGTTCTAACCTTAGCTCAATAAAAATAAAATAAAAAGGAAAAGGAAAAAAAGAGTTGAAATGAGCCTGAATTATTAAGCCTGGAGCAAAAATAAAAACTGCTATTCTCATCCATTTTTTTACACATAACCCTTCTTTCATTTGTGGCCTGGTCCATTTTGGAGAAGTTTCAAACAAAATAAATACAGCTAGTCACACCTATTTTTTTACACATACACCTTCTTTCAATTTGGGCCCAGCCCATTAACGAGAAGTCTTAAATAAAATAAATTTTGTTACTTACACCTACTTACTCCATATATGCACCCCTGCCACATAGGCTGATGACTAGACCTATCATGTCAACACTTTGTCAACTAAGTCAAAGTCAACCCTTTAACTTTGACCCTAAAAAAATGAGTAAATAAGTAATAATAACTCAATTCTCCCTTTTTCATGATGGGTTTCCAACTTGCTTGACTTCACAAAGTATACCACAAAATTAAAATCTTTTCTAAAAAGGTAAAAACACCCAAACATAATTCTCCTTTTTCTCCACAAAATTATGCATTACTCAAAATTGCTTCAAGATCCAATGCTTTAAGAGATTATCTCCACTATTTTCTTAAAATTCAACATTGTTTCAAGGTCCAATGCCTTAAGACTATTTTTCACACAATTAAAATAAATCTTTCAAAAAAAGATAAAATAAATCCAACACATAAATTGTTTTCTACCCAAAGAACTACGTAAGTTTGATTTCCTCTAGGGATAAGTAGGAGTGAGGGCAAATCCCTTGTTGACCTAAAAAACTAAATAAAACATAGCACCCCCTCTTTTTTCTAAAAAGAATTGCTTTCTTTTTCTAAATTAAAAAAAAATTCATGTTCTCAATGGAAGATAAATAATTAAGAAGTCGTTTTATTTTTATCACATTTGATTAAAGGTTATCGTCTTCATGATGGACGCATGTGGTGCTAATATCTTCCTCATGCGTAAACAACTTCTGGATCCTTTTTGTTCTCAAATTATAGACCATTTCTTATCTTTTTTATTTTTCTGACATTTTCCTTAAATAAACATTGATGACGACTCCCTCAATCTTCCTTTTTGGAATACCTCTCTCTCTATCTTTTTTTTTATCATCATCTCATCGTAACCCACGTTATGACATAATTATAACAACATAACACACAATAAATGTTTCATATGTGTCTTAAAATTTCCAATAAAGTATATATTCATTACACATAGTTCTAGTAATATAAAACTAATTCATGCATAGATTAGGATAATACAAATACATAGAATCTATTGTCAAGAACTTCAAAGAGGAACAATCTTAAATAGTTAAACAAAGTAAAAGAAACATCATTCCAACCTCTTCTATCACAAAAAAAAAACCATTATTGTCCCAAAAGTTCCACAATAACCATGACAATGACTCAAACTTGAACAACAGAACATAATTACACTTGGGTTTGACAAACTCAAATCCAATTATTTAATTCTCATGAAAATGACATTCCTCATAACATTACTTCCATCCCCTTCCAGCTAAGAACTCATTCCTCACAAACTAATAAATATCTCATTAAATATAATTAAGCTTATTCTACAATAAATAACTTTATTAAGAATATATGACTAATTAAACAATATAATACAAATAAGAAGTATGACTAAGGAATTCCACTAGTTGACTTGCAGATGCATTATATTTTGATAGCCATATTTTGAAATAAACTTGATATCCTCTTTAAGAATAGCGAGAATGAAACTTAGGAAAATGGTTCAGTGGACATGTGCCTTTAAAAATAGTGATTTGGAATGTTGATTCCCCCAAATACTTGAACCACATTTAATTATGCCCTACCATTCTATAAAAACTCCTTATATCAATCCAACCATTAGTTAACAAAGGATTCTCCATATTTTTGTTGAATTTTACCGTGTGTGCATTGCCTTTCACATCAAGCAAAGTCCACTTTTCATATAGTTCTTGACCAAATCTCAACACAAAGGGTCTCAGAAGTTCTCCATATATAGCTAAATAATATTCAAAATAAACATACTTAAAATTAGAAACATGTTTAAAATCATATAAAATTAAAGCAATATTTAAATGATTATCAAAATGTGTCTCCAGATTCTTATTTGCTATTATTTATTTGTGTGTGTGTGTTTGTTTTATTTCACCTTGGATTCAATAAGATCTGTATTCATCAGAAGCAACAAATAGTAATTTTAACGTATTTTTAGTAATTCAACGGGAAGAAAGAACAGTAACTTTTGTTAAAGAATTGATTCCAAACTCACACTATGTCAGTTGTAGCTACTAGTGTGTTTGAATCTGCATTTAGGTTCCACGCTTTCATGCAAATCCACATCTAAATATTCAAATTGACGAAGAAGCAAGTATTTCTAGCATCAGATTGAATGCACGTTCACGGTGCAAATGCCCAACCAAACATGCAGAGCTGTTGAACTTATTTTTTGGGGTTCAAGGTTACTAGCTACAAATGATAAAATGTGGAGAAGAAAAAAAGTTTTGGCTGAAACTTACAAATATATGATTGTTTCTGATCACAATCAAGTACGTTTCTTAGACAGGCTTCTCTGTGTTGAAGGATATTATCAGCTAGCTCAATGATCAAATCCTCCTCCCACTCGTCCCCAAACAATAAATAAATACTACTAAAACTTTATTTTACCGGTAACTATTAATTAAAATTAATTGAGTTTAATTTTTACATATGCACTGTCATTTTATAATAACTAGTTATAGTTTTTTAAACAAATTTAGAATAATTATTATAAAAATAAATAAATTTATCATACGCGTAACAATGTGTAATTGAATTTATATTATCATTGCACACTCTGTACTGATCAAAATTTTACTTTCCTTTTTATACTTTCCATTTATGTCATGATATTGTTGTTATGATTAAACTATTACTTTCCATTATTTTTAAGGAATTTTACTTTCCTTTTACAAGACTATATAAGAATACAATTCTACTGAAATTAAATAGCATTATATATGGATAGGAAAGTTAATTAGATTTTTTTAAACTTAATTTAACTATTATACAAAAGTTTCCACATAATTTATCGGCACGAATCAAAATTAAATTAAAATAAAAATGGATAAATATATTATCTTATATAACTCGTACAAATATGTTTTTATGATGAATTATGATTCACTTTATATAATGCCAGCAATTGTCATGTACAGTTATGAAAACATTATCCACTGTTTATAAGCAGACAACACATCCCAAATTATTATGTCAACTTGGGGAGAAAAAGAAGAAGAAACAGATCCTAGTCCTTTCCTTTTTAAAAATTCACTATCAGATTTCGTTGAAGTTTCCCCTTCAATGCAACGTAATCTGCAGTAAGATTCACCAGCCCACCACATAGCTAGCAATATTTGCATTACAATGGTATCTCCCATCCCATGCCAGCCCCATTAATGAAAGTGTCGGTAAGGAATCTCCCACCAGACCCTTGTCTTTCTGGTGGCCCGCATTCTATAGCCTATACCTATGGTACATGCATCTCAGACTTACATTTTTGTTGGTCCAACCAAGCTACTCAGCAATAGAAAATGACAACAACTATTTAAAATTATAAATATATGATCTTGTATTTTTTATTTGAGTGAACTAGACTCGAATTCTTTAAATAACTTCTTTAAATTCAAGTCATATAAATAAATAAAAAAATTATTAGGAAAAGAGATTCATTGATGCTAATCATTTAATTTCTTGATAAAAATAAGTCATTAGCAAAATTGTTGATACTCGAATTCTTTAAATAACTTCTTTAAGTTCAAGTTATATAAATAAATAAATAATTATTAGGAAAAGAGATTCATTGATGCTAATCATTTAATTTCTTGATAAAAATAAGTCATTAGCAAAATTGTTGATAGATAGCACTATGAAAATGACATAAAATTGAAAAATAAATTAAAAATAACTGAACCTTATTTCATATTTTATGTATGCCTGTTGTGTACTGGTTGTGAAAGGTTCTTGAGTCCAAGAATGTCACCTTCCCTATTTTGGTCTTTCTCGGAATGATGTCTTTTTTGCCTTCACACGTGTATTTTTTTATTCATATCTAGAAGATATTTATGTGTGCACAATGTCATTTAATATTCAACACATTTTGTTCCGTATAAGATGTGTGCAAGATAAGATGAATGCAATGCAATAATGCCATGGGCATGGTTATGATGAATTATATATAGTATTCCCATTTTTGCATCTTATGCTGAAGCATCCGACATGTGAGACTATTTAAATCATATTTAACCTGGCTTTTTATCCCACATAAAACACATACACATATTTGTTTATATATGAATCTTGTCTGTTGCACCTCCATTAGCGTAGGTTGTGTGTTCCTCTAGAACATAATTGAAGCAAAATATTTGATTATTACTTGTTTCTTCAGCTTCCACGTAATGTTGAGAATAATAATGTATGTCTAATATTTAATATATCATACAATGAATTTTAATTTTTATTTTTAATTTCAATAATAATGTAAGAGTTTGAACCTTATGATAATTAAGGTATTGGCCAAGGCAATATTGCATAAAAGAAGGAAATAGTTTATTAAGCCATTGATTAAATGTGTTAGTTCATTTGAGTTTAATAATAATATTATACTCTAAAGTTAACATTGAGTTGTAAATGATGAAATAAAATATTACATTATTCTTCTATTGATTCTTGAAGGTAAAAAATATTATTTCATATTATTTGAATGTTAAGGAGTGTTGATATATATCTATCTATCTTGATTAGTATTGAACGCACATGATCACACATAAACGAGTGTTTTAATCTTTGCAAAAGAAAATAATTTATTTGATAATTAAATTAGAGAATTTAATTTAGTGAAATAGTATTATATTCTTTACTAGCACTAAAAATATAATTAATATAAAAAAGAGTATTATTTTATAAATGTGAAAGTTGTCCATAAAAAAAAAAGAATAATATTACATTGTTATATATAAGAACCAGATCATGTGAGTAGTATTATGTCATTAGTCATGTGATCAATTTTTATATCATATAATTAATTAGTTATGTGATTAATTGTGATATGAAATTATTTTAAATAAAATATTTTCTTTTTTTCTCTTTAAAAAAATTCAAATTCATATATCTTTAACATTATAAATAAAAATATCTATGTAAGAGCAAAAAGTACCATACAAAAACTAGAAAAATTCAAATTTTTTAGACTTGAAAAGTAGAAAATTTGCTTATTAATTAAAATTTTACTTATCACATAGTTGATAATATAAATTGATCTCAGTGCAAATATACTAGAATCTTCACAATATTAAAGAAATCTATATTCTAATAACATATTCGAGCGAATATGTGTTCACTTGATTTTTGTAATAGTATATTTTAAACCCAGAATATATATTTCTTTTCTATTCCGCTATGTGTTATGAACAATTTTTCTTACACGTAATCAACTTTGTGATTGATAATTTTTTTAAATTCAATGCTGACATACTTAAAGGGAGGTATTTGCCTTGGTCGCTTTCTGTTCATGATTATGCATGTTTATTAGTTAGGTAAGAAAAGTATTGAGTCATAGATGGCGACCTAAACATAAATAAATAAATAAAAACTTGATTTAAGTACTTCTGCAACTTTATGTTGAGGATACGAAGGAGCAAAACAACAGCCAGAGTATTTTTTTTATTTTTACTTTAAATGAACATGTTTACAGATTTATTTATTTTTTGGTGGATTATTAATATTTTCTATCTATTTCCTAATTTTCATGTATATAATAACATGAAACAATATTATTCATATATCATAAGGACTGAAGATATAACATGACCCAAATAGGTTTGCTAATTTAGCTTTTTTTGTTTACAAAGAAATGTATGCTGGCTGGAGGAAGCCCCTTTTCAAGTCGCTTCTCTTATTTTTCATGATGTAACAATTTTTTCCTCTATCAGTTAATGAATCAGTCAGCTTTACCATAAAAAAATTTAAGAAATAAAAATAAAGGGATTGATCTTTATATGGACAATGGGTTGGAAGTTGTTTACTTCTTGTTGTGTTATTTTTTCTCTGTTTTTGAATCATCATATTCCATGTATTATGGGCTTTGGCTCTCATGTGAGCCTTCAAAGTTTTTGTCCTTAAATGAAAACTGGAGATTTAATTAGGGATAAGTTTGTTTCTTTGTTACGCTCATTGTGTTTAAAGTATTGTTTATTTTGAAACTTGTGTGAACCTTCACAATTTTGTTCATAAAAGACGTTTCAGCTGGCTAAGGAAAAAATGTATTTATAAATTTATTAAATTAATCTTTATTTCTAAGTATGTAGAACTTTTGGGATACCGAAATTGTTCTTTAACTTATGTTATTTCTCTTTTAATTCATTGCAGCAATATAATTTGTTAATTGTTTCATTATATTTTTTTCACAATTTCGTGCAACACTATAAACTTATCAACCAAATGATCTATCTGAGAATCTGATTCAAGTTCTAGATTTACCATCAAATCAAAACATTAGTGGCAAAAACCATGCATGGTCGAACAAAAATATAATTAGAAAAAATTGACAGAAATCAGGGAGCAAGAATTTGTGAAGATTAGTCAAAATATATAATTGCCAACAAGTTTATTTATAATAAATTAATAAGAATCATACCGGTATATATAACAAGTTGATGTATAATTAATTAATAAGAATCATATTGGTGTATATATAACTATAGTGACTTAGTTTGTTTTTTTTAGATATTATATATATATATATAAAGAGAGATCAAATTATTGATAGAATTTTGATAATTATTATATCATTTTATAACTTTCAACTAAATAATGTTTTCTTAAAATTTATTGTTGGATTGAGAGTTCTTTTCATATAGATCATATATACAAAATTTCATATTAATTTCAAATCATTTGTTATATTGTTCATATAAATTAAAATCAATGTACTATAAATATTTTAAAATATATTAAAATATGGATTTTTTTGTTGTCGTTTAATTTTGACAAAATTTAACATAAATGATCTTAATAATATATAGATATATTTCAACGATTGACTCAATAAAAATTATATCTTATAACAAGTTATAAAAATTATATAATAATTATCAAAGTTACATTTATTCACACAATTTGTATTTTTAATCCTTATATTTAGAAAATTCATATTTTAGTCCTTATACGAGTTTTTTTTTAATGTATTAATATCTACCATTATCAAGTAACTCTATACCACAAAAACAATGAACTTTTTGAATTGCCCAAAAATTTCAAGCAATGTTACATTTCATTAATAATATGTTGGAAGATACATGATAGAATGCATGTATTGAAAAACCTTTGAACGTATGGAAAGTTGTCACTCTTGACAAAGAATGAACAACATTAGCTTGTCTCCTCACAAATTGAACTTTATAGTTTGGTTGATGCACAAGTAAATTTGTCCTTTGAAAAATAATATTAGCTAAATATGATCTATCAAGAGCAAAATTGTTAAGCTTATCTACAACCACCTTGCAATCGGTTTCAAAAATGACATGAGTCAGGCATGAATCTCTCATCCATCGCATAGCTTTGAGCAAGCCTAACGCCTTTGCTTTCATGGGCTAGATACCAGAAGTGGTCCACTCAGAGCCTGTTTGAATAAACTTCTTTAGAAGCATTTCTAAAAGAAGAAAACAATGAGATGAACTTTTCCATAAATAAAAATAAGTTCTCAATTAGCTAATTTTTAGAAGCTCACAAATATAACTTCTCTAAAAGATGAGATGACATCTATAAATGAGTTACTGGAAAACTCATTTTAGCTTATGAAGAAGCTCATTTCATTTTTTTTCTTCTTATTTTCTTCTTCTAGAAGTGCTTCTTGAGAAGCTTACATCCAAACAGGCCATCAGTCCTTGCCAACACAAAAATTGATGTTTAATCCCTGCAATAGGCTGCCCACTTAACAATAGCTCCAGAGGTCTGTAAAGCCACATCTAAATTACACTTGAAGAACCCATTGGGTGGTGAATCCTACCTGCATATGTACTCAACAGATTCTTGACTTTACCACACTCTTCAAACAAGACGCAGTCATCTGCAAAGAGCTCAGCGACAGATCTGGATACCATGAATGTCGTCCTTATTCTCTTGAGCTTGACGAACTATAGATCATAGCCCCTCTGCACATAAAATATACAAATAAGGTGAAAGGGGTTCACCTTGTCTCAACCCCTTCCTCCGATGAATGGCCCTACAAAATCATGATTAATAAGACATAATAATGAACCATACTAACACAAAGCATAACCCATTTAACCCAAGTATCAGCAAAACCCATCTTGGTTATGATCTATGTTAAGAGTTGTTCCTTCCTTCAATGTTTAGTGCAAGACTCAAGCTTGGTGAAAGTCTCAAGGTGTTGGAACTTCCACTTGGTGCAAGGTTCAAGAGTCACACTCGAATTGTTCATTATTTCTCCATAATTGATGATCTAGAATCTTTCATTCTCTCCTAGATAATCTAGAACCTTTACTTCTCTCCTAGATTATCTAAAACATTCTCTCATCTTCTATACAATGATAGCTTATGTGAGAGTTGTGAAGTAAGATAAAAAAAAATTTGAGAATATCTCTAAAGAGAAGTTTGAGACTAAGACCTCTTTAGAGACATTTGAATAAATATCACCATTGTAGGTAGGTTTGAGTACACCACTATTTGTTAGTGAAGTTTGATATCTTGTACACATTATTTTTATAGCGAAAATTTGATTTTGGATTAATATTCATTAAAAGATTGTTGGGTTTTTTTATATATCTTTCATTTATGCATTTTTATTTTTGGTTATGTATTAAATTTGAGGAACACGTCAAACATGTCTGCTCCAGGTACTGCCAGCTTATCTTGTCGTAAGCTTTACTTATGTCCATCTTCAAGGCAATTTCACCATGCTTACCTCGCGTTTTGCACTTCATATGGTGCAGAATCTCATTCGTGATCAGTGCGTTATCCGTGATATTTCTACCTTGTATAGACGTGATATCATGCGTTATGACAATTTTAAAGAGCCTATATCTAACAATAAATAAAATAAAGAATAAAAAATATTGTCCATATAAAAACTAAAACGTAAAAAAGTATAAAATCTAAAATGTCCCATGTAGGGACCAAATAAGCAATTAAACATATTTTTTATAGAAAATTTAAACATGAAAAAATACTTTGAGAAAAAATTAATTTGTAATTACTTGAATCGATTACTTTGTTAGTAGTAAACTGATTTTTATCTGAGAGTTGAAGTATCCCCTATACGTAAATTTTTTATTCAAACAAAAAAAATATACAATTGTCGTCAGTTATATATTTTTTGCTATATCACAATTCACAGCTATAAATACTAGTGAAAGTAGCAACAACAAGAAACAAATGTTGTTGCACAGTGCTGAATATCATACAGACAGTTACAAGATGATAGCAACTGCGTACCATTTAAAGGGCAAGGATAATGACATTAATGTTTGACTGATCACACGGCATTGTAGCAAACAACGATGATGAAAATATGAAATACTATTTGAATTGGTAGTAGTGCCTTTAAAAAACAAAGGTCTTGTAAATCATTGTCTAGCACAATAATTAAAGAGCTAAAAAAAATATTTATTTTATAAATTATATATGGGTATAAAAAATAATGAAAAAAATTATTTTTTGTCTCTCAATAAAAATATTTTTACTTTAATTTTTTTAATTAATATTATTAAGGCACTAGTTATTATTTGTTAAAAATAAAATAATATTTATTAATGACACTCTAATTTTGTCAGGAAAAATACATCTTAAAAGATTCTAAAGATGCAGCAGGTAGAAAGGTCCATTCAAAGAAATATGAATGTAACTCATGAGATCCACTAGAAAAAGGTTGATCACCAACTTTTAAAATAAAAATAGAAGAAAGAAAGAAGGAAAGAAACTCCAGTACCAAGTGTTGGGTTGGCTATAATTAAGCATTTTGTACTACTAGAGATAAACGCTGCGGTCTGCAATTGTTTTCAAAAGTATGTACAGTAATTTTTACTCCTCAAAATAAATTCATTATATGACAAGAATAATAAAATAATTAATAACGGATAAACCTACTAGTTTCAAACTGTTAGGACATTATGCACCAAAAACTGTTAGGATATTAGCTGCACAAACAGTATTCATTTTGCACGTGTACATTATAAAGGTGTTCACAATAAAACATCCAAGAAAATTCCAAAAGTAGAACTTTTATAATATATGAATTTTACATTTCCAATGGTTGTACTATATATACCCTTGTTATTTGTTAAGCTCTTCATCAAAAGTTTGTGTTCATTTCTGTCAAAAAAAAAAGTTTGTGTTCATTACTTCATTATTTAAATTGCATAAAGATGTAAATTTAATAGCCTATATTTTTTAAATAAGTGTATTAATGACCTATTTCATACGACTTTAAATGAGTTTTTAGGTGGTGAAAAACTTATAAAGATGATAAGTTGTACAACCTCCGGACTTTAATTAGAGTTAGTTAATTCATTTTCTAAATTATTATTTATATTAATTATATAGGAAAAAATATTGTTGAAAATAAAATTATAATTAAATAAAGGTATTTTAGAGATACTATCATGGAGAGAATTAATATCAATTTACTTATATTTTGATTCAATACACACTGATTTTTTTGTTAGGAACAAAAAATCAATGAGTTGGACTAAAATATAAACAAATTTTAATTAATCCTCTTATTTAATAATAATATCTTTGAAATATTCCTCATTTAATTAGAGTTTTATTTTCAATAACTTTCTATTTTTTATCCTATGCAATTAATGTAAAAATTACTTTAAGAAATAAATTAACTTTTTTTATTTAAATTAACAAAATTAAATGATGTTAATTAATTTTCTTGATGAGCGTGAATTATTATTATTATTATTATTATTCAACCACATGTTATCAAATCGTTAAAAAAAATTGAGTGTAAGAAAGTTTCAATGATATGAAAATTGAAAATAAAATGGTACTGAAAAAGTTTAGTCAAATTAAAATTTATTTTGTAAGTTACCCATATATACCCAATTCAATCCTTAGTTTCTTACAGTAAACAGTACACCCAATTAAGAAAGACGCGACTAATACAATTGTGCATGTTCCCCCGAGTCAAAGATTTGGATATTTCAAGGGACAAGAAAAAGCACGGTCCCCATGGAATGTGTACACATACAAGCGTGTGGGCATGGCCAATTTTTTACAACTATTAACACACTTTATTCAGGCTCACATATTTTAAGTCTAACAAACCTCAATGATTAAAGGTCTAAGCCCATCATCAGCGACCCTTAAACAAACCCATTTGTCTGGTGAGAAAGAAGCGTGATCTTAATTAATTGGATTATGGATGATTGTGGCCCCCGACAACACTTGGTGGCGACAATGTTAGCTTCTAATTAAGTCTGACATGCAAATGCAAAATTCTATTTTCATTTCTCACCTAACGCTTGCTTGCTTTGGCGGTGTCCCTACCAACATACATGGCCAAGATTGAGAGATATCCGTTGTTGTTGGTTCATGCCATTGTCCTTAGCAACGTTTTCAATTTTTTTCTTTTCTTTTTTCCAAGACCATTGCACTTGCCCGTCGGTGACTGTACGAGGAAATTGTTAGGAAAGTAACCGATTTTTTATTTTATCAATTAAACATCGCATATATGAACCCATTACCAGGAGTCTAATTATTTTTCCTAGGTCAGAGATCACTATGATTTTATTTGGGAGAGAGATTTTAGAGAGGAAGGAAAGGAAGAGAAAGATTTAGGTAATAACATTTCTTTATTTCGGAGTTTTAATTTTTGAGGAAAAGAATTTGAGGATTTTTAAAACTTATCTGAATTTCTCTAAAACCTAAAAAATATTGTTTTCCCTATTTGAGAGGTTTTTAAAAGGAAAAATAATAAAATTACTATCATACCTCAACTAGTGTTAATAGAATTATTATCTTACCCTAGCCAGTATTATTTAATTGAATTTAACTTTTTTGAAATAAGGGCAAAATTGTAAAAATATATTATTAACTCTTCATTTCTCTCTCTTAATATATTTTTAACTCCCAAACAAGAAAGAAGAAATTTTCCTCATTTTTCTCCATTTCCTTTCCCTCCCTTCCCCTTGAATCTTTTTCTTTCCCTTTCCCTCCTGACTCTCAAACAAAGCCTATGTCTCTCACTCTAGTGAGTCAAAGACTAATCATACTCTTAATGTGTAATTGTTGTTATTGACTCAAAAAAAGTTCACACACAAATAAATATTAAACATGAATTCTACAACTAAATACATCATTATCTTACCTTTTAGCATAACAAGATCTTACATCACACCAAGACATCAATCTATGAGTTTATTGAGATTGTAATTAAAGTATTAAACATAGATATCTATATATATAATTAATTATGTGAAAAGCAAGACGAAGTACGTACGATACTGTGCGTAAAAATATATGTTGTTATGATTTGATTTTTTTTTACCCCGCTATCTAAGGAACGATGAAAAGCGAAACATTTCACCCTTGAGTGGTTTCATGTTTCTCTTTTAAGTTTTTAGTGAGATTTTGGATTATGATTTTGCTGTCACATTGGAGGAACTAGGACCCATTGAGTTCGTTCAATCACTCCCGGGTATCCTTGTTAATTCCGGCAGTAATTGTGTGACGACAACCTTGACAACGATGGATGGCGAAATGTGATTGCAAGTTATTCAGCTTAATTTTGTGATCACAATGATTTAACATATTTAAGTGCAATAGATAAAGTTTGACCTGAAGAAAAAGAATTGGGCTCCAACAAGGGCAAAACTGACATGCCAAGAGACAGTGACTAATCTTTTTTTTATTTTCATTTTTATTAGGTCGTTCAATTAATTTAAAGTATAATTAAAACTTGAAATAAAAGTATTATAGTTTGTTGGAACTCGAAAGCTTTATTGATATATTGGCTCTAACTTCAAACATGTGTAGCTAGCATGGTTAAATAATAACTCTAGCTACCAAATTAAGGAAAAATGATAGAAGGTATTGATGACAGTGCATGAGTCAACTCTTACCTTTTGGCTCTTTGACATTTAAAAGTCAACCATAACAATTATTTTTGCCATTAGTTCTCCACACACACACACACACATGATTGATTCCAATAATAATTTCAACACGCCCACGTAGCTCCAGAGTATTAGCAAAGGGATCCAGAATAAAATGAACTAGCAACCCTCTCGAGTGACTTAGGATTAATGAACACATATAGAATAAAATGAACTATATTATATCCCATAACATTCAAATATTTTCCACATGCTTGAAAGTCCCATTTGGTCTAATTCCTCACTTCATACAAATATAATAGCTACCAAAAAGTAATTAATGCACAATATAATTCATATGCCGCCGACAGAGTGAAAACAGATCAGCTTTCATTCCTTAGTATTCCTTAGTAATTTAGCACCATGGCTGGCTCATACAGCTCTTAAATGGTGACCTTCGTCCTTCAGTTGACCCCATGTGTAAGTATTTGACTACTTGTCATTCTCCCTAACAAGTACACATCTATAATTTCCATCTCAAAAGTATCGAAGCCCATCAAATATCAATTCCATCACCAACCAAATCGTAAATGCTAATGTACCAACAAAACCGTGTGACTTCAATCTCTTTTGGCGTCTTTCTTTTTTATTTTCCATGATTTTTTCTCCATTCCCAATCTCATATACTAATTCAAGATGATATAATCAATATAATATAATTGATAAATAATTATATCAATTATCACGTAAGCATCTAATTAAAAGTTCAATCTTTGGATTCACACACACATATATATATATAAAGTAATAAATATTAAGATATATCAATCTCTTAAATAAATTTCAATATTTCAAATAATTAATCTTCAGCTATATGAACTGAAAACATAGTAGGCAGAAAATAATAATTAAAATTGAGATTATATCTGTGATTTTTCTGTGATTATGGGGTCATGGAAGAGCATGAGTCTGTTCACTACAGCTAAGCACTTGGTAGCTGGTACACTGGTACACGTTCATGAACTCATGTGGTACGGTTTGTGAGGAGTACTGTCACTGAGACTATATTTTAGAGAGAGGGGGGGCCTGGGTCAACTATTAATACTAGAAATAGATATGTCGTTTTCAGAAAATATCAACAGAAAATTCGAGAGAATGAATAGAAGAAAGAGGAAGAGAGGGTTAGAATCACGTCTTTATGATCGACCTGTATGAATTTTCAATTGTTTGTACGGCAATGCCAATAGATCCAAATGGATATATACGGTCATGAACAGTGGGACTTATAGGCATGGCTTAATTTGTATTGATAATCTTGGTATATTGTTTGTTTTCTTTTTTTTGCCATAAAGACAACAACATCATAAAGTTTAGAAGTCTTCAATTAATAGTCCCACATGTGATCATAGGTCTCAGCATGAATATGATGAATTCGTGCTGATTTAAACAAGAGAAATGAGTAATTGAATTTATACCATATATATGTTCAAATTCTTGTACAATAAAAAAAATGGAAAAAGTTGTGATATGATGTTTGATGTATCGAAGAGATATAGAAAATATAGCGATATAATAAAGAAATGAGAAATTGAATTTATACTATATATCTGTACAAATTTTTGTACAATAAGAAAAAAAATAGAAAAAGTTGTGATATGATGTTTGATGTAACGAAGATATATTAGAAGAAAAAATAATATTATAAAAACAATGTTGTACTTGAACAAGTATGAGTTATTCCAAATTTTTATATTGGTTCGGATTAAAAAATATTAATCATTATGCATTATATATCAGATCATCAACAACATTCTTAGACCTCAATTCGACCTCTTACTTATTTTATTAAAAAAATTCCTTTCTTCAAAATTATTTTAATTTTTAAAATATATAAATATAAATATGAAATTATCTATCTCTTTTTTATTTCGCATATATGGTTTTCTAGTACCAAAATCATATGTACTAAGAGATAAGAGAGTAAAATAAAACATGCTATCACATTTAAGAATAATGACTTTAATTTATAATACAGGAGGTAAGAGTTTCTTATGTATCTTAAGTTTTTAAAAAAATAACTGATTTACAAAATTAAAAAGTATATATTTGACTAAATTGTCACTCATTAAAATATTTAAAATTTAATTATTCTATTAATGCTTTTTATTTTGTTTAATTTAATGAAAGAGTAGACATATGAGCACATGAGTTTATTTTGAAAGAAGAAAAAAAAGATTATTCTTGTTTTTAGCTTTGCGAAAGATGAAACGAAATAAGACTTATATTTGAAAATGACAAAATATTCAAAAATGAATGTGTGGATACATAAAAGCATAAGTAGTTTAATTTCCTGACACAATCTACATTATAGTCACGTAATTGGTATAAGAATCTTTCTAGATCATAGGTCTAAAACTGATTAAACGATTAAACCAAACTAGGGATGGCAGAAAAGCTAAAAAAGCAGACAGGAGTATATAGAAGAAATATTTGGGCGCAGCTGAATGTCACTTTTTGGTAGAGGGGGTGTATATAGAAGAAGACAACAGGCTGTATAGGGAAAGGCAGAGAGAGAGAGAGAGAGAGAAGGCTACATAGTTATTGGTAAGATATCAGGCTCAGACCACATCTTTGTGAGAGACCCTACCCAGATTTTCCCTCTGACCCTCACAGTGCTTATGTAGAGAGAGCAATGGCGTTTAGCAAGACGTGTTATGGGGTGCGTGATAGCGAATCTCATCGGCAACATTAATGTCCAAAATCTCAAACAAAAGTTTTTCGCCTGGATGACGATTCTTATTTTTATGTTTATTTTTCTTTTAATCTATTCAATTTATATTGAAACTTGTATTCAGTATTTTTCAATACAAATCAAACTTGCACTGACATCTTTTTTATTAGATTAGATTAAAAATAATTTTATTTAAATCAAATAAGATCATTATTATGTGTTATAAAATCTTTTTTTTACTATTTAATGTAAGTGCACCGGGAGGATTACTAAATAATTGTTCTCGTTAAGTAATTTTTTTTATTTGAATATATTAAATTATTTAATTTAAGTACACATACAATGCAATGTTTTATGGGGTTGAATGTTGAACAACACATACGCAATATGAACATAAAATATGATAGTAGAAATAAGGATGTTAAGGTAGATATGTAGTTATATGAAGATAAATAACATAAGAAATGAAAATATTTGATGAAAGGTAGCAAGTACCGATGAGTGAAAAAATGAGGAAGCATAAATTGAATTGGTTTGAACATGTAATGAAACGACTCATGTATGCTCATGTAAGAACAAGAATTTGTTACCAATAATTTGTCATAAAGAGAAGTAAATGTAGACCGAAACTTATGTGGAAAGAGGTAATTAAACAAGACTTAATGGAGTGTGATATAAATAGACTGAAGGTGTGTTTTATGACATAATGGAGAAAAGTTATAAACTTAGTGGAGGATTAGATCTATTATTATCTCTATGTTTTAGATGATTCATTTTTAGTTCCTTTCATCTTCATTTTTTCCCTCCATCTTTCATCATTCTTTTCTTTTATCTTTTTTTTTATTCTTTTTTTTAAAAAAAATTGTATCTATCATTAGATTTATTTACCATTAAATCCAATTAAATTAGGTTAAAGGTATTGTTGATGTTAATTATTATTTTTGTCCCATAAAAAAATTAAAAATGCTCTCATAAAATATAGTTTTTAAAAGCTACGATCATAAGCTTGGGAGATTCAATTAAAGCCACGAACCAAATTATTAGATTTGTAGGTGGTAAAACAACTATTAATTCACTCGCATGGTTAACAACTATTAACACCTTTTCTTTCTGTTTGTTTGGTGTAAGCTGGGAGATGGATTTTAAAGCCACGAACCAAATTATTAGATTTGTACGTAGGAAAACAAGGATAACAAACGAAGAGTGAGAGATCGAGGAATGTAAGGTAACACTACCCGGATTTTGCATCAAATGTTTGGATTCTTACTCTTGGGAATAAAAATTAATACTATTAGCCACCACTAGGCACTAGCTATGCGTATCTTGACAACTTTCTTGATCGATTCATTGAAATTTGAAAGTACAAATTTCGTAGAGTGGATAAGAGGGTCATAACTCGTAAGAGATTTTAATGTTAAAAGATTCACTCCATTAATTTATTTCTAGTACTAGTATATATGGCGCACGATCATAATTCTTTGTCTTGCAACTTGTAAGGGCACGTTCTATCATTAATGCTTGTCTTCTTCTATTTATTTTTCATATGCATAAATATTATTTTTCCAAAATGGGAGAAAGGATTATCTCAGATTTAACATTTACAAATATAGTTTAATTTTATATATTTTAAATATAAAGATTTTTGCACTATCACTCAATTAAAAATAATCTCATATATGAATTTTAAAATAATTTTACAAAAATCAACCATCTTATTAACAATTCACCATGTAAAAGTTTTATACATTATCGGTCCATTATTATTAAATTCTTACAAATATTTAAATTAGTACTATACTATTTATGAAAATAAATAACTATAACTCATTGGGGTTGGTCTCATTATGGAAAAAAGTTGCATAATTTGCATTTTTTGATTTTAAATTTAAATTTCATTATTCTCATTGTAAGAAAAGAAAAATAACTATGGAGCTCACGCACAAAGATGTAAGATTTGATTACAAAGGCGAAAAAGAAAGAAGAAAAAAAACTTTTCAAAATATTTTGTTTAGGTATTTAGAAAATCTCAGGAGTCAAAAACCCTATCCTTTATTTTTACTTCCTCTCTTATATTAGGAGGTCAAAATTCTCCATAGCCTTGGTGACCGTGCTATCTCAGAGTTTCCTCCGGACTTATAGTTGTGTGAGACATTCACCTGAGAAAGCTCAGTAATTTTTACTATTGAGCATGGAATCAAAAAAGGGGACAAGTGGAAGGCGTGTGTGTGCGTGCATGCTTAATTTGCTAAAATTTAGCGTCACCAGAAGTTCATTCAATTTAAGGGTGTAAATATGCTTTGTTTTTCTGTACAATCATATTTTCACAAATTTCTGCAAGTCAATTCTATGCTCTAAATCATAGATATTTTCATAAATGTAGCCACAGCCCATCTACCACCTTTGTGAAATAATATCCTTTTAATATTATTTATGGATCAAAAAGCGATTTTTAATGAATATCTCCAAACAATATTACTATATCAAATCAGTTAATTTAAAAACTCATTTTTAATCAAAACTAATTTTACAAATACACACCAATTACAACACACACTAGATCAGTGTCTTCGGCTTTGCTCCCATTATTTCATAACCAACAACTGTTTTTTGTACGTTCATGTTTGGTTGCGAAGAAGGACCTAATGCATTTAAACCTCGACATCAAAAGCAGCGTTGATAACTTTTTGGGCCAATGTTTTTTAAATACCATGACATTATTTAAAATCTTGTGTAAAATATTACTCAGAATTCTTCACCATTAAACAGAACTTGCCAATATTTTCACGCTTGAATGGTTTGGGATTATTCCAGTGAAAAATAAAAATTATATGCATAGCAGTCTAAATTAGTCGCGTTTTTCAATTGGAGATCAACCACATCAAAGACGACAGCAGTAGCTAGAGACTTGAAAGTTTTTCTTTTTTTTTCTTTTGAAGATTAGAGAGTTGAAACTTGAAACAATCCAAGAAAGGAAAACGTAGAAACGATGAGCTAAGGAGCACAATGGCGGTACTACCTTGGGCTAGTAGCCGCCGCAAGGGACCTGGTGGCTAGAGTGTCCAAAATATGTCTACATACACACGTGTGAGCAGGACTAATTGCGAAAAAATTAGTACTTATCCCTTACATTTAATTTATGAATTTTGATTTTTTTTACTCAAATCTGCCTATAATCTGTAACAGCTTCGTTTGTTACAAGGAAAAGAACTAGATATATGAATTATCACAATAGAGAAGCAAGAAATAGGTTAATGGGATTACATAAGAATAGAGTAAATTTAGAGATATTTGATATTTTTTTTATTGATAGAGATATTTGATTTAAGACAGATAGAGATAGGGTCACAAAGCGGGTTTGATTTGTTGGGTTAACCTATCTAATCCATAATTTATCCTATAACTCACCAATATTTTATATATATTTACACAAATTTATATTCTTATATAATTAAAAATGAATGATATACGTATATAAAATATAAAATAAAATGAGTAGTTTTTTATCAATCAATGTTAGTTATTAGCTCGTTAGTCTTTATTAATCTTTAATAGTGAAAATATTAGTGATTTTTCATATAAATTTTATACTTTATTTTTCAACAAGTATACAAGAAATAAACTCCAAATATTTCTTAAATTATTACTCATTTACATTGCTATTACATGAGCACATGAAATGCATGAAAATAAATAAAAATTTTAAATACATCACGATTGATAAATGTAAGGTCTCGAGTGTTTATGTAGCACTTTAACGTTATAATGTTATAATTATGTAAGTAGTATTAATTATTATGATAATGACCCTATGACCAATCCGGGTTCATGTGACCAAAGTGTCATACAAGGGGTGCAAATATTGGAACTCGGATAAAGGAAGGGTGTAAATATAACTTTTGTAAGTCGGGATCATGCTGAGTGTGTTAGTATTTACAAGGAAACCGAGTTAGAATGTGATCGGGTTATCGCATATGTATCCTGGGAAGGAGTGCTGTAAAGATAGGAACCCGAACAAGGAAGGAAAAAGTGACCAGGTAGCGGTCCCGGATGGCCCATGTCTTCCTTTCCTTCGAGCTACCGAGTAGCGACCTCGGACGAGCTTGTGTATCATTTCCCTATGAGTTATCGGGTAAGCAATCGTGGACGAGGTCGGACAAGGACGGACCTCGGGGTTTACAAAGTGCCTAGGATGGGCTCCAACGTTATGCAATTGATTAAAGATGCCCAATACTCATTCGATACCATGCACGTGATCCACATTGATTACCAGGCTACTTAAGTGACACGTGTGGACTTAAGTGACGTATGCAACGTGCGTTGATTCATTGGATATATAAGTAACATGCGTATGGGTCATTTCCTCACTTAAGTCTTTTTCCTCTGTCCCTTCACCAAAAAGGCGTTCCTTCTTTCTTCCTTCTCCGTTTCCGCCATTGACGAACAAAGAAAGCTTCTGGTTTAGGATAGAGAAGGTGACCTTGAGGATGTCGGAGCTTGAGAAGCGGTTCTCTAGCCTCGTTAACAACCTTAGGCATAAGAAGCGCCGGTCCAACCTTAGAATATAACTGTAATCGTTTTTGGGTTAGTTATGATGAACCCTTTTGGGGTCCTGCATGTTGCCTGTGGGTGACTAATGATGGTAACCTGGTAATGTATCGAGTTCCTTTACATGCAACAGGTGAAAACCATTATTGATTTCTTGCATGCATGTATATAGGGCGCAACGCTGAAGATCGTGGTATTCGAAATCACGAGGGTGGATGAACCAGTGAGGAATGTTGGACAGGCAAACTCCATGTTCTTGAGAGTTCTTTTCTGGACCGCGTTCCACCATACTCAAAGGGAGCGATTGTTGTTATATGTCATGATGCATGTATTGAGATAGGGTGTTACTGTTTTCTGTTTGAGAACATGTATATGAATTGCATTGTGATTGCTTTGTTGTGATATTTGAGATTCTCTGGCCAGTAGAATGGACAAATATGGACTTAGAATCATAGATGTCCGCGCGAAACCCAGAGGGAATGTGCCCATTAAGTTGGATGATTTTCCTTAGGGGGTGTCTGCACGAAGTCCTGGGGGAATGTGCTCATTAAGTTGGATGATCTTCCTCAGGCAAGGATATACAAGGGAATGTGCCCATTAAGTTAGATGATCTCTCTTGTTATATCCGTGTGATTATACACATGTGATGTGTTCTTTTGTAAGCTGGGATGCCTAGCTTGTGTAATGCCGTTTTGATGCTTTATATCGTGGAAGTGAACCCAGGAAAGGAAAAGCCCTCCAGAACCCGAAGTTTACTGAGATTATTATCTCACCTCGGTTGGAGATTATATTGTTATTGCAAATGATGAGCACAGGGAGGACGACGGATCCCGGGCAGTCTGTGGGATTCTGGACTAGAGACCGAGCCGGGACGGGTTCGTAGTGAACCTTAATCTATTTTGGAGCATGTGGCTCTGTATTTTGTTATGTATTTTCTCATGTTTGTAACCCGGCCCTGGAGGGTACCGTACCCGGAGTCTTATAAGTTGTAAACTCATGAATTGATACCATACATAATGCAAAACTTTTATCTTTTGTGGGTGTACAATGACGTTATTTTATTAGTTGTTTCCTTAATTATTTTTGCTATATTAACTACTACGCTTAACGATCATAATGGAATGTTAACAACCTGGATGCATACGGGCTGTTACAATAAAGTTCTCCCCCATAGTATCGCTCAACAAGTAATTCACATATAATATATAACATGTGAATATATTTACCTACAATAATAACACCAATCAATATAAATATGACAATAAATATTATAAATAATTATGAATATCTTTTGTTCCTACTTTAAAATTATTAATTAATATTCCTACTTTAAAATTATTAATTAATATGTATGTAATTATTTAGATTACATATATCCAAGAATCATGCATAATATTCTAATAATATGTATCAAATGTAATGACCATAATCAAAACATATATTAACAAATAAAGTATTAATATAACATATTACCTTATATTACGTTATTCAAATGCATATATAAAAATACTATAGGCTAGTCTAATCTTGTTAGGATGTCACATAAAAATTGAGATTAATTAATATAACTAAATTTAGATTTTAATAAACAATAAAATGCTATGTTTTTCAAAAATGAAAATTCTTTTTTTACACTATTTTTACTCCTGGCTAGAAAGAATCAATCTTTTCTATTCTTGTTCTTCAAAAATTAAAAACTCTTTTTATCTTCACTATTTTCTCACTTCAAATAAGAAAGAATTAATTTTTTTATTCTCATTTTTTAAGAATGAAAAATTCTCCCCTTTTTGTTTGTATTGTTTCTTCACTTCTGGTGAGAGAAAAAAAATTTCTTCAAAATTTTTAGAACTTTTTTCTTTGATAAGGTCTTCAAAGACCTTTTACAAAAATATTTTCAGAATTTATTTATTTGATAGTATCTTCAAGGCACATTATATCTAAATAAATTTTACATTTGTGTGAATAATATAACTATACACGTCATAATTATAAATAATATGATTAGGGAGACGAAAAGAGTCCTACCTTAAAATGTGAATTCAAAAGAATGATTTTCTCTTGTGCAAAATTAAATTATAATAAAATTCATAGGCCTGAATCATTACGACATTATTTTTACATTTTGAGTGAGAAAATTTATTCTTTTATTTTTACTTTTGCATTATTTTCTCACTTAGGGTGAGAAAAATATTTTAAGAAATTTATTCTATGATAGAGTTTTCAAGACTCTTAAATGATTAAATTCACAATTACATAAGTAAAACACAAATATTTTACCAAACTCTATGAATAACGAAATTAGAGAGATAAAAAATCTAACCTTTAAATATGAATTTAAAAGAACAAATTTTCAATCGATTTTTTTACATGACTTTTCCTTACAAGTTGCAATAACAATTGTTAATGACTCGTGGAAGAAAAACAATTATGTTGATAATATGTTAAATAAAATATAATTAAAAGCAGAAAAGTAAAGAAGAAGATAATATAGGAATTTAGAGATAATGAGAATTGTATATATTATTTCCAATAAAAGTATCCTATTTATATGTTCAAAAGATAATTGGGAAATTTAGAAAAGGTAAATATAAATAAGAAAAGATTATAAAAGATGATGAAATATGTGGGCAACTACAAATAGATTATTTATAATAATTATTAGTTTGTTAATTTTTATTAGTGAAAGAGAACAAATTTGTATTTTTTTAATATTTTATATATTTCTTTTATTTAATATTTTTAGGAAAATTTTGGCGGGCCAATACACCAAATTGTCATTTCATGACTCGTGAATCCACCTTTTTATCTTTTGACGAGTTACACAACTCACCTATGAAAATAAGTCGAGCTGAGCTAGACTTTGTTAGGCTTGGATTTGACTTTAGTTAAAAGTATACACGGTCTGAACATGATTTGTTTACCTGTCGAAGACCTATTTTAGGGTCTGAGGTTGACCTACTAGTTTGGCCTTCAAGCCTATTTAAGGGCCTAATTTATGATAATTTTTAATTTCAAGATAGAGATAAAAATATTTATATCAAGTTTTATAAGAATTGAATCTAATTTACTTATATGATATAAACATATTTTAAGGTTTAATTTAACATTCATAATAATTTGTTTTAAAATATATTTTGCATTAATAAGCCATTTAAATAAGATATTAATTTATTTTTAATAAACTTAAATATAAGTTTTAGATTGTCTCTTTATGTAGATCAACATGCTTAACATTTAAAAAGAGAATTAAATGTAAGATTGTAATGTATTATAAAAAATTTAATATAATAACAATGAATATTTATTTGACTTGTTTAAATGGATCAATATGTTAGACTTAAAAGACTTTTGAAATGGCCTAGGGTTTGACTTGTTTAAGTAAATAGGTTTCAATAAAAGCCTTGTCCTAACCTATTTTATGAAAATTCCTTGCCTGGGTCGGACCTTATGCACGCTAGGCTTTGATCTCTATCCAGCAGCCTAACTTATTTCCATCCCTTGAGGCAAGTTGTATTTTCTAACTCACTTTCCATTGATAGTCAACCCATCCCACCCCACTCTAGATAGATTGATGGTAGGGCCAAGTTGTCTTGTTTTACCACCCCTAAATAGAGATGGGTCAATCTTAATTAATAATGAAATTAATGTGGTTGATGTGCTTGTAGGTTTTTAAGGGACTATAAAAATTAGGTCAAAACAAGTGACATAAGGATTGTGAGTTCATCTAGTGATATATGATACAAGTGGGTGTGAGCTAGTAGTTCATACATATTATGTAGTTGATGATTGAGAATTGATGCAAAATCTATTATAAGTTGTGAAAATTGATTATATATTTTTGCCATTTTTACATGGAAATAAATTCATGTAAGACACATCATTATTTATTTATTTTCACACCCTATTGAGTATATATTAAATGGATTCATTTTTGTTGCTCCCTTCTATCTCAATGCTACCATGCCCCCTCCTTCCATTTCTTGAGCTTCATAAAAATTAAAATAATTTATGCACCTTAACTTTTGAAAAAAAATGAAATTATTTCTATAAAAGTTTAAGTGTATACATTTATTTTAATTTATGAAAAAACTTAATGACTTTTTCCTTCTTATTTTCTTTACTTATAAGTACTTGTGGAAGAGATTATATAAACCATCCTACCTGTATCTAAATTAATAAGTCTAAGCATAAATGGTCATATAAAGTATAATTATTTAATGATTATCTAAAGAGAATTTTATTTGATTGTTAGTATATGAAAATTAATCTCATTCCACAGTTATTCATAAAAATTTCTCAAAATCATTTTTTATCAAAAGAAACTAATTACATTATATCTTTATTAAGAGGAATTAGATCAAATTCAACAAATGATCATAATTCATAAACACCTGAAAAATAGTAGTATTATTTATAATGATATTTTTAAAAACCTAGTGTACCAAAACACTTTCATTTAAATAATGATAAACACAATACGATAGTTATTTCAAACATTAGAATAAGAAGAACAGAGTTCGGTAACTCCATGACATTCCCCCCACTAAGTTTTAAATTTTATAATCTGAATTGAAAGCAACCGGCATAAAGCAACAGCACGGAAGAAAAGGGTGCAACACAAAAAAGAAGAAAGAAGAAGCAGAGACTAACGAAAGAGAAAGACTGTACCCACCAACAAAATTTTAAATTCATACTATAAACTATATATAAAGTCGTTGAATCGCAACTTTGTTTGTGGTCTCGTAATTTTACTTTCTTTTCAACGCATCGCTTTTGTTTTCATTTTATTTTAAGTACCATCAGTTTTAACCCATCTCAAATACAATTCCCTCCATCACTCCTTTAACACTCCCAAATTCCCCAATATTAAAAGGGAATTCAGCTACTTATTTTTTTTTTGTCTTCTTTAACTAGAATTAGAGTGTTGGTAATTAGCATAATAATTTTTTTTTGGGTAGTGGTAATCTGCATGATATAAATTTGTGTTGAAAATTAATATAATTTACCCAAGTGTCAAGGATTCAAGATCACCTACAATTTAAAATGAACTGCACAGTCATATATGCAGTTTTAAATCAAACGGTCTAATTTTTTTAAACTTACATTTCGCATTATAAAACTTAACGTATAAAATCTGATTTTTATGATTGGAATTCAAGCGGTTGAATTTCCAAATGCCGAAAACACTGATGCTACAGAAGTGACATTCTAATTCAGATTAAAAAGTAATACCGAAAGCATCTAAACAATGGGTAAATAGTTCATGCAACACGCAAAATGTCATCCAATAACAAATTTGCCTTAAAAAAGCAGTTTTCGAGGTGATAAAATTATATAAATACTTCTTCAGATATTGAATATCAATCAATTTAATTCTTAAGTCAATATATTTTATTAACATTTGAAAACTAATATAAAAAATAAAAAACAAGACTAATTTAAAGAGTTTTTGAATATTTAAAATATTACTTTAAAAAATATTTAATAAAAAATACTTTTTTGTGAATAAAAAAAATACTTATAACAAACATGAAATTGTTGGTATATTCTTTTATCTTTTACCGTAACTTTTAAGTCCCATCAGTTTCATCCATCTCAAAAACAATTCCCTCCCTCACTCCTTCCCAATATTAAATTCCGAAGAATAAAAAAAAACACAAATCGCGTGGCGATTAATCGCCCACCATAGGAATGTTCTTCGATCGTCACATTCGCTCTCTCTCTCTCCTCACTATATAAACCCAGTCATCCACTCCTTTCTTCGCCATCACAATTCCTCAACAACACAACACACAAACACAAAATCCCCTTCAAAACCCTTCTCTTTCTGTCTCTCTCTAAACTTTCTCTCCCTAAAGCAAAAACAAAAAAAGCTTCACTCGAATTGCAGAAAATGGCAACAATGTCCGCATCTCCAATGAACCTCAACATGATTGACTCTAACTTCGAAGTCGACAAGCTCACCTACGAAATCTTCTCCGTTCTAGAGAACAATTTCCTCTTCGGCTACGGTGACACCGAAAATCGCACCAATTCGATTAATTTTTCAGCCCGAGACGCGAAACCGGCGAAACACACGGCCGGCAAGGTCCGCATCCTCTGCATTGACGGCGCCGGCTCCACCAACGGCATCCTCGCCGCGAAGTCCCTCACGCACCTCGAGGCCTGCCTCCGCCGCAAGTCCGGCGACGCGAACGCGCGCGTCGCCGACTTCTTCGACGCCGCCGCTGGCTCCGGCGTTGGTGGCGTCCTCGCCGCGTTGCTCTTCACGCGCGGCAAGGACGGCCGGCCGCTGTGCAGCGCCGAGGAGGCGCTGCGGTTCCTCACCGACAACCGCCGCAGGATGTCGCAGCGGGCTGGGCTCCTCCGGCGAGTGCTCCGTCCGGCGGCGAAGGCGGAGAAGCTCTTCCGCAAGACGTTCGGGGAGTGCACGCTGAAGGACACGGTGAAGCCCGTGCTGATCCCGTGCTACGACCTCGTCACGCGCGCGCCGTTCGTTTTCTCGCGCGCCGACGCACTTGAAGTGGACGGCTACGATTTCAAGATGCGCGACGTGTGCGCCGCCACGTCAGCGGATCCATCCTCTGCGGGGCCCACCGAGATGCGGTCCGTCGACGGCAGGACCAGGATCGTGGCCGTCGACGGAGGCGTCGCCATGAACAACCCAACGGCTGCCGCCATCACGCACGTGCTCAATAACAAACATGAGTTCCCGTTCTGTAACGGCGTTTCCGACCTCCTCGTACTCTCACTCGGTAACGGAGAGTCAGACTTTAACGCCGTTAAGTCCCCCTCTGGCTTCGTAAGGATCGCTGGTGAAGGAGCTTCCGATATGGTAAGAAACCAAGAATTACCAAATTTAATTATTTTCATCTTTTATCTGCATTCTTATTTTATAAATTAAAATTCATAATTTGAGGTTTTCGTATTTTTTAAATTATACTATACATTACACATTACAATACATTATACATAATTTGTTTTTAAAATAAATTTCAATATTTTTTCAAAAAATATTAATATTTAAAAATAACATTTTATGCCACTATATTACAACAAGTCGCTCGTCCAAACTATAATGAATTCAGTCTTTATTAAGTATTAATGGTCAATAAATTTTTTTGATAAAAATTAGTATGGACTTTTATTGATAATATTCTGTATGAATAATGCCATAAAAAATATATGCTACAATACTAATTTTATTATAATAAACTTGGTAGTTAGGGTGGGAGTAATAAATTTGTGAACTACCTAACAAACACATGCGACATATTTTACAATAAAAAAGAAATTGTATGAGTTTGTTTACTTTAATTATTGGTATAGATATTGATTCTAATGGGAATGAAAATAAAATAATGCAGGTGGATCAAGCCGTATCGATGGCATTTGGTGAGTGTCGGATGAGCAATTATGTGCGGATTCAGTCAAACGGGATCATGGCAAACAAGAGCACACAGGTCAAATCCTGCAAAACGGCGTCGGATTTGTTGGCCATATCGGAGGAGATGTTGGCCCAGAAGACCGTTGTGTCCGTTTTGTTCAAGGGGAAGAAGGTGGCGGAGAACACCAACATGGACAAGTTAGAGTTGTTTGGAGGAGAGTTAATTAAGGAGCAAGAGAGAAGAAAAACAAGCATTTTACCAATGGTGGTGTTGAAGAACAATAATGCCTCACCCTCACCCAGCAGAACTTCCTCTGCCACTACGTTGTCCACTTTGTCCTCCAGTAGTTAAAACCAGAAACAAACAAGGGAGATTAGAGGGAGGAAATCCAAAGTTAGATTTTTCATTGTGGGGTTTAATTTTTATGCGAGTTTTTATTTTTTTTATTTTAAAGTTTGTGGTGTTGGGGTAGCTGCCGCTTGGGACCAAATTAAGGCAAATTGAGACTGAGCTGTGCAGAGCCGAATCCTTAATTACTACTATTACTATTACTACCTACATTATATTTATTTTTTTATATTTTTCTTTAGTTTTTTTGGGGGGTATATATCACATGTATGTAATGATATTGATTTGTGTATATGGCTATTGTCATGGCATGATTTTTGGTTTATGGTTAGAGCTGTGCTTGATTTGTGATAGAGAATTGCACTGTTCGGTAAGAACATCACTATTGATAGTTAAATAGTATTGTGACTGAATGCAGAACACTAATTCTGGAAATTGATACATTTCATAGATGTTTTTGATCATTTGCAAATAATTATAATTACATGTATTTGAGAAGAATCAGAAGTAGAATTGAAATCAAAGTTTGAAATGAAATGAAGAAGCCGTTTCACTTCACCATTAATAATTGTTATACCAATTTAAAGATTATGACTCAATAATTTGAAGATTTTGATATTTTTAATTTTTAACCAATCAAATTATATGTTATTTTTTTATTGATTATTTTTAATTTTTCAAATTAGTCATTAATTATCATTTTTTAAAATTTTAAAATTATAAAATTTTGATTAAAAATAAATTTAAAATTATGAATCCTAAAATCATTTTAGTTATTTTCCATATTTATTATAAAATCTATGCTAAAGAAACAATATAAAAAGTTAGACCCTAAATTCCAAAAGATTTTTTTTATAAACAGTATTGAAAGTTACTAAAAAATGTTAGAGATCAGACTTTACAATTATTTTTAATCATATTTTCTAAATTTAAAAGAATTATAATTTTAAAAATACAAAATAATTAATAAGATAACATATAATTTGATTAGTTAAAAAATTAACAATATTAAAATACCTAAAATTATTGGGTCACTGTAGAAAGTTATTCGAAACTGTTTTAGTTGTAGACTTGCAAGCATGAATATCTTAGCACGATTAAATATTAATACGTGGGGATGACACTAGTATTGACGTTTTGTGTAGGGCTTGTATCCCAAAAGAAGACTCTAGTATGTTGAAATCAAGTGGTCACTAAGAACCACGTTAAAATCGAGTATGCTGTTATGCAAAGAAAAAAAAAAATGAATGCTTGAAATTTACGAAAAGATTTTTCACTAGATTTTTCGTACAGGACCACCATTTGGTACCTGGCAAGCAGTACAAAAATAACAAATACCTCAGTTCTTATTTATTGTGGCGTTAAAAAAAACCAATATTCATATCTTTTTAATTAAAAAGTACATGCTTTAATGTAAATTTACGACTGACATTAATTTCAACATACTTCTAATTACATTCAGTAATACATAATTAATTTTATTAAAACTATTTACATTTAACTTAAATAATTAAATAAATAAACCCTTCTTTTGCACAGTTTGGATGCATCATAGTACATGGTAGGTTTGCAAGTGTCACATGAACTCTTTTGGTCGGTGGAGCCTATAAATGTTGAAAGGGTCATTGTGGGTGTTGTGGGGGTGCATTTGCACAAATTTTGTTGCTAGTTTGGCATAATAATGATATTATAAGTAGAATCAAGCAAAGGTAGCGATGGATATATTTATAGTAATGGAATAGGTGATGTGTTTGGTGGTTTAACATCATCCTCTATTCCTCTTGCCATGCCCGGTGAGGAGATCAATTCTGAATTATGTTAAAAGTGTCTTTAATATGCATGTTTGTGTCAATGATGGTTGCATGATTTTAGAGATTGGACGCTAATTGACTACTGAATAAGGTAAATGAACTTTTACGGTTGCAGTGTGCAGCACCCTTGTTTTATCATAATCCAAGCTATTCATACGATTCACTCTCATGAGTCATATTGCGTGGAATCATATTCTTAGAGAGGTCAATCGCTAAGAATGCTATGATGAAGGAGGAAGATTACCATTTGTTTGATTTTGTCCAAGATTTTATTTTATCTGATAGGGCTCTAGTTTGTTCCCCTAGAGGCTCTAGTTGTCTTTTGGTCTTGATGTAATCCACACAAAAAATAAAGTTAGTATCGAAGAAGTGATCTCATCGAATGGTCAGTCTCCAAGCATGTTACTTGAGTGTGATACCATTTTAGAACAAAGATAAAAGATAGGTTCGGATATAGTCTTGATACATATCTTTTATACTTTTTCATCATATACATTTTCATATCATTTACCATCATTTTGTCTTTTTATTTCCCTTTATATAAAACTCAGTCTGAAAGTATTTATTCATTTTTGTCTTTTAGTGTTTCTTAAAGAATAACATTTTTTTGTTATCAACAGTTACTGATCTTCCTCTAAATTCTCTTAATACTTCATAAATAAAATATTAACTAAAAAAATAAAGTATTTAATGTCTTTAGAATATATAACATATTTAGAGAGTAAAAAAATTAAAATTTGACCATTTATAATTTATGAATTTAAGGTATAAATTTAATCCATTTTGAAACTTTAATTCTAGGAATCTAAAAATTTTCATTATAAGATATGTTTAATGAATAATTAATGGAAAATACTTAGTTGGAATAGTTATTTTAATTAGATGACAGAAATTAATCATTGATAAAGTTAAAATATATTTTATAATAATATCACGTAATAAAAAATAATTGCTTTATATGATATTGAAATTGTAAGCCCATTTTTTTAAGAGTAATTGTAATCTTAATTTTATCTCTCTCTCTAGAATGATATGTTATTCAGCTTATTCTTTTTTTTTTTAACTCGGCATTTTATTCTTTAGATGTTATTATAGATGTTAAATAGATTTAGGGTTT
Source organism: Glycine latifolia (assembly GCA_013407115.1). NCBI lineage: Eukaryota > Viridiplantae > Streptophyta > Magnoliopsida > Fabales > Fabaceae > Glycine > Glycine latifolia. The sequence goes on from CM023955.1 coordinate 11,522,304, forward strand.
ATTTGGGTAAACTTCTTTAGAAGCACTTCTAAAAAAGGAAATAAGAAAAAAGAAATGAGATGAACTTTTCCATAAGTAAAAATAAGCTCTTCATTAGCTAATGTTTAGAAGTTCACCAATATAACTTCTCTAAAAGATGACATCTACAAACGAGTTAATGGAAAACTCATTTTAGCTTATGAAGAAATTAATTTCATTTTTTTTTCCTTATTTTCTTTTTCTAGAAATACTTTTAGAGAAACTTACATTCAAACTCCTTATCGTTTGTGACATTGAATTTGAGTTTTTTTCCATTCCATGGCCCAAGTCACATATACAACCCTTTTTTTTCATGAATGAGACAAGTATGTAGGGTTGGTAAAATAGATCTGGCCCAGCGGGCCAACCCGTTTGGCCCATGAAAAAATGTGGGCGGGGCTGAGATTTTGAACCCACATTAACTAAACGGGCCTAACTAACCCAACCCACAAAAAATGCAGGCCAGCCCATTGGGCCAACAGCCCACCAATTCCAAATATGCAGCAGGCAGGAGGCAACACGCTACTGTCGCTACACATATTAAAAATAGTAAAATATTCAAATTTTAAAAGATAATGTTGTCTTGTACTCTTGTGGTTTGTGGAATTGAGTGGCTGAGAGTGAGAGAGGGTGAGAAGTGAAGTGAGGTGAGACCGTGAGAGGCTAAGAGAGAGTGAGAGACTCAGGTAACTGCCGAACTCCTCCGGCCTTGCCTCGCCGCCTCCTCGTCAGCTGAGGGCAGTGATTTCGCCGGGTGAGGTTCATTTAATCCGTTCTGACTCAGCGAACTCGGCTATGTCACTCTCCTAACTATTGCCATTCAATTTTTCATTTTTTTTAATTATTATTGTCACAGAGAAGCAAAGGTGGCTCCGGTGGGTTCTTAGGGAAGTATTCGGCTCTGGTCACGGGATTCTTCTTCTTCACGTGGTACGTCACATGACTCTATTCTTATTACACGCAAAAAACAACCTATGAATATGATTGTGTTGTGTGCTCTGTTCTGTGTCTCTTACGATTTTCTCCTTTTTCTTTTTTGATGCAGGTACTTCTTGAATGTGATTTTCAACATCCTTAACAAGAAGATCTACAATTATTTCCCATATCCATAGTAAGTTATAGTGATTATGTGTATTTTCAACTTTGTGGTGTTGGCTCATGAATTTCATGTCTTGATGTTAATTGGGATTGGGATTGTAATCGTCTAGGAGCTATTTGTAAAACTGAACCAAATGGCCAATATTAACCACCCTGCCTATAAATTTTGTTGCATCGATTGTGTATATCTGAATGCAAACGCCTTAGGAAATCCAAGACAACCTAATATGAAAGCAGAGCAATGGAAGAGCTATTACAGTTAAATAAAATACAATGAATTATGTAATTAGTAAGTTAATCAGTAGTTGGTTAGCTAGGTTTTGTTCAATTTTATTCTGTCATATTCTACCGCTCCATTCAATTAGTAATATAAGGTGTGGTTAAAATGAAAAGAAAAAGAGGAAAGATCTAATTTAATCCTTTCTACTAATAAAAATTATCAATTAATATTTTTCAATAAAAGAAAAAACCGCTCCATTCAATCGTTTTGAACTATCCTTGGAGTTTGTAGAAATTGTAGCATGCGAATATCCCAAGCTGGTTAAAATACTTATGTAATCAATTTACTTTGATTATAGTATCCAAGTATGGGAATGCCGAATGCGGGCTAGAAGTGAAGAACATTTGTATTTAGTAGTTTTAAATTGTTTACTTCTATTTAACTATGTTTTTTTTTAATTATCACATTTGTATTTTTTTTTAAAATTAATTAATTTATTATTTTTTAAGTAAGCTGGCCCGTTGGTTCGTTGGTTCATTGGCTCACCTTAAAATGGAGCGGACTAGCATTTTCAATCCACTTTACAAAAGTGGACCAACCCAATCCGACCCACATTTTTGATGGGTTAGAATCAATCCGGCCCATTTTTGGTGAGTTGGCCCACTTTGCTAACCCTACAAGTATGTTAGGCTGGGGGATCTGCAAATTGTGTGGATGTCAGCCCAACGTGGGAATCGCCCTTTGGGCCAATGAATAAAAATAGGCTTTTTCTTCTTACACCCTATAAAATTTAGCCTATATCCTCTACTCACTTAAAATTTATGTGTGACTACCAAAATACTTCTCATTGTTTTGTTCTGAATTATATGTTTCATTTTTTAATATATTACAGAATGGGTATTTCGTTTGAATATATTACAGAACGAGTATTTCGAAAGTGTGATTTGATTACAAAATAGATGTTCTGAAAAAACAAAACCTATCCATAAGGTGTTTCAGAATATTTCTTCCATGATTATTTCTTAATGTATTAAGAATAAGCATTATGCAAGTATCATATTTTGGTTAATAATTAGGTATTTCAGAAGAACAATACCTATTTGTAAGGTGTTTTTGAAAATAATCATTTTTAGATGTATTACATAATAGACATTTAAAAAATATGATATCCTGATTATGAAATAAGCGTTTGATGTTCTAGAAGAATAACAACCATAAGTGTTTTAGAACACCACTTTCATAACTCATTTATACCATTACCAAATACAAATTCCTACATTTATTCTTATCAAAATGTTCCATAATAAATAAATTGTTTATTCTGAATCACATTGCGGCGATGTTTAACTATCATTGTTAAAATGAATTATTGTAAATGCAAAACAATAAGAATGTTAGGAGGTGTTTGGTAGTGATATGTTTTTCCATATCCAATAATTATGATTCATGAGAAATTATGGATAAAATTTATTTGATTGAACATTAAAAATATTTAGATAATTTTTTTAAGAATCAAAGAGTTACACATATTTTTATTAATTATTTTAATTTTTATCACATTATATAATTTAATAAAAAAATAATACGATGTTTTAACCATAGTAAAGAAAAATTAAACTTGGAAAGTAAGATTCTCACCTCCTCATGGAAAAGATTTTGTGAAAAATTGATTAAAAAATATTTTCGAGATACATCCTTTCCCAAGAATGTTAGTTTTTTAAAATGTATATCAAACATGAAAATCTAAGACTTTGTTTTGGGTGATTTTTAGGTTTGAATTTCATTTTTTTTTAAAAAACCAATTTTTAGTTTTAGTTTCAAAAAAATTAAAAACCAAGCTTTAAAATAAGATTAATTTCAAAATAAATTCATTTTTGAAAGTTTCATATTATATTGAAATTATTTTAAGAGTGCTTTTATGTGGGGAGTGACGATAATGATGATGATGGTGGTGTCAGCAACAATGACAATAAAGATACTAGTGGTAATTACATTGTGACGATGGGATCACGATGATGATAGTGGAGGTGGTAGATGTGATATTGATGATAGTGATAATAATATCGGTGGTGATGTCAACTACATCAGGATTGGTGTCAACAACCAATAGTGATAGTGATAATAACAAAAAGTGAAATTGTCAAATGTAAAAAATGTATTTTTTAAAACTAAACCAGTTTCACAATTTTTTTTCTTAGTTTTGAAAATAGGGTGAATATATTTGAAAAATGATTTAAAAATCATTACAATTCTATTATTTCCAAATATGTTTTATTTTAAAAATTACATTTAAAAATAAAAAATAAAAAACTCCCTACCATTCCAAATAGGTCCTAAGTTTTCCAACCTATTATTTATGAAAAATAAAAAAAATTCTCCTACCAAATGCCTTTTAGTGTGAAACTAAGGCAAAAGTATTAACTTGACTCTTTTTTATACTGAAAAGACAAAACAAAATTACTAAAAACATAAGAAATTACAATGACATTATAAGTTTTTAATTAACCTTAAAAATACAAAAACTAAAATTTAATTTTGACCGACCTAAGTCTCATCTTTACCCTTCTTGTTATTATTCCCTTAGAAACGCAAACAAAGATGCTTCCAAGACAACCCGAAGAAGCAGCAGCGTAGAGGAAGAGTGCGAAAGAAAGATCGTTCTCGATGGCAGAGGGGAACGGTGACAAAATTCTGCGAAAGATCGCAGACGCATTCAATGACCTTGCGAACGTTGTCACCGATTCTCAGAGCGCAGAAGCAGAGGTCAAGGTTGCTCCTTTCTCTCATGCCTGCTCTCTCGTCTCCCCTCTCTTCGGTTGCTTGGGCGTCGCCTTCAAGTTCGCCGAAATGGATTACGTCGCCAAGGTATTCTAATCGTTTGAGCTTTTATAATTCAGTGATAGACTACTGAGAATCGTTGATTTAAACTTGTTTTCAGTTTATGCCGTTTGTTTATGAATATGATGATTTTGAAAATGGATCGTGGTTGATGTGGTGGTGATGGTAGGTTCATGATCTGGCAGAGGCGTCCAAGTCTATTCAGAATCTGCAGTCTCTGATTGAGCTGGATGTCCAAGCTAACACTGTTAGGAAAGGAGGTAGCCATACGCGGAATCTGCTCAGAGTGAAGCGCGGACTTGACATGGTCAGAGTGCTCTTTGAGCAGATTCTAGTTACAGAGTATGTGCATCACTCACTGATTTACATTTTGCTTTGTGCTAAGTATATTCTTTTTGGCTAAAATGTTGGTACATTATGATTTGAATAATTTAACTAAGATAGCAAAGAGCAAGGTTTTGAATTGTGATTGTTGATATTATCGAAAATTGTGCTTGTGGTTGCAATTGTGGTTGTGATGTGGTTGTTGAGACCTCTAAGTGTGTGTTTGGATTACAGTTGAAAAAGTGGAGTTTGAGTTTCATTGAACTCAACTTTGTAAACTTAAGTTTAGTTAAAAAGTAGGTTTAATGTAACTTGATTTATGTTTTGAATTTTCTACGTTCAACAAAAAAGCAAGAGAGGAGTAACTTTGGACTCAACCTTAGTTTGGATGAAAATCACGTTCAACCCAACTGTGAAAATGATTTGCCAAACATGCAGGCACAACTTTCTATGAGGATAAACCTTGCCAAAGAGTGGAAAATGGAGATAGAGTGCAATGCAAGTATGAAACCAAAGGGATGGCTTCTGCCTTTCATCCATGGGAAAAAGGAGAGTGACAATTGAGGTCTTCCCCATTTGATTTATATGAAAGAAGCCATAAGGAATAAGAATTCCACCTTTACTACTTATTTTTAGTTACTTGTTTAGTTTGTGTTTGTGAATAATGGGATAGGGGAGGAAAGTAAGGGGCCTGCGTAGTGGTGAGTCGAACCTTCAACTTCATCACAACTTGATCTTAAAGGCTGGTGTTGGTGCCAATTGACCTACTAGCCTGTTGGCATACTGCTTTATTGTTATTATAGCCTATGTGTTTTTCCCTTAAAACAAATCTAGTTGAACAATATGTTCATCTGTGGTTGTTCTTCATACCTTGTCATTGTCAATGTTCATTCCATAAAAAAAAAAAAAGAAGAAGAACAATCTGTTATGGTTGGTGACTGCTCCAATTATCTTCCCTTCTTTGTTACCTTTATAACTAGCAACTAGTGATCAGTAACTGTAAGCATACCCCAGTACATCAACCAATTGGCTTAGGTTCAATCTTCTGATCAGTTTCATGAAACAGAAAAATTAGTAGAAAATTGATAACTGGAGAATATTCTCAGTTTTATTATTGTTTATGTCTCCAGCCTTATTGTGCTGAGGTGGCTTGCATTATTGATAAATATTTACATTAACAAAGGTTTGTTTCTTATATTAAGCGATCATCACCGCAAATACACCTATGTGTAAGAAACATATGGTGTTAGTTCTGATAGTAAATGAGCTGAGTTACTGTATGTCTTTTTGGCAGGGGTAATTCCCTTAGGGATCCAGCTTCCAAAGCTTACGAACAGGTGTTTGCACCTCACCATGGCTGGGCGATCAGGAAGGCTGTTTCTGCGGGAATGTATGTCCTTCCTACAAAGGAACAACTTCTGAAGAAACTCAATGAGGATGGTAAGTCTAGGATTAAGTTTGCTTGCACTTTTATTGAACTTTAAATCCTGAAAAAAGATTACTTGAAAGTATAGTTGGTTCTAGAGCTTGAGCAGGGTGGCAGACAGGGAGAGAGATGATTTATGTGAAACCTATTTATGATGAATGTGGAATGGTTAATACTTATCATTTTTTCCTTACTTTTCTAAGTTAGCAGTTGCATCTCTGGTTTAACCTTGACGTTTGGGGGCATAGTGATCTTAATCTGCCACCCAAATTTGATGATATAGCTTTTCCTCTTTAAGATCCCACATTTGAATCTATGTCCTTAACAGCTCGTAGAAGCATAAAACACTAAAACCTACATGATATAAAATTCCTTGTCTGTGTCCTTTGCACACTGTTAAAATAGAGAGAGAATATCAAATATATTAATCATATTGTTTCTTGCTATTATTTTTTTCCCTTTTTCTTAATGGTAAATCAAGAGTGTGTAGAAGAATAGGAAAAGGGAAAGTTATTGACAGATTATTTTATTCAAATTTGTCTCGTAAATTGAAGTTCATGTGATCATGATGTTCATTTTTCTTATCTTTTTTATTTGTTGTTGGCATCTTTGCTTCAGAGGCGTCGGCAAAAGATCAAATGCAAAGTTATGTCACTGCTTCCGCACCTCTAATCCAATACATTGACAAACTCCTTGTTTCTAGAGACTTGGGAATAGATTGGTGAAACCTTGGGTTGTATTTCAGATTGTACAATGTAATTTGCTATTATTAAATTTATATGACATAATTGATGTATTTAATGGAGTAGGATATAAATTGGCGGATGGTGTGTCTCAGGACGAAATGAAGAAAAATTATAAGCTTGGTGGAGGGTTAGATCCATTGTAATCTCTATGTTTCAAATGATCTCTTTTTAGTCATTTCCTCTTCATCTCTCCCCTCCTTCTTTCTCCCTTATTTCATTTTATTTTATTTTCTTCTATCTTATTTCCCTTTTTTCCTTATCTTTCCACTTTTTTTTCAACCTTCTCGTATTTATTATTGAGTTCATCTATCATCGATTCCAATTAGCTTGAGTTAAAGATGTTGTTGATGTTAATATGGAATTGATGTATTTATAATTATGAAGTATTCACTTGTTATAGAATTTGCTTATATTGCAATAAATGTTAGTGCTAATTTACAGGCTATTGAGATGTTAGGTTCAATGTGTTACTGAATGATGGGTTAAGATTTTCTTACAATCTTTGGAAGATTACATATTTGCCAATTTTATCTTTTCACTTCAAACTTTTGGCATAGTCTTTGAATCCTTTGATGTTTTATTTACTTCAGTTCTAATGTGTATACAACAATACAACAACAATCAATTCTTATATACCTACCAGATAAGGTCGACTATATTGATTAAACTATCTCAATCGACAGGTTAACAACCTGGCTTCAAAAATATTAGATTTAAATACCAAGTGATTTTATTGTGCCTGATACCATATTATATTGCATATTGCCCATGAAACAAAATCAATGCATCGTAATAAACATGTGGCGAAAAGAGATAACGGACCTAAAATACAATTTTGGGCTTTAATATCAATTTGGTGCATTATGTGGGAAGTTTTGACGGGTTCAATTGATAATATGGCATTTTCTTTAATTAAAATAAATAAAAATATTAAGAGGAGTGCTATCAACATTTTTTTAATACACTCCATTATTAGTTATAATTTATTAAAAATTACAAAATTAATAGATACTAAGTGAAATAAAAAAAATTCTGATTTTTAATAAATTTTGATGAATCTTAAAGAGTATGTTTAAAGGAATGTAATAGTGTGTTGCTCTCAAATAATAAAGGTTTTGTTAAAAATATGGATTTGTTTAAGGTCACGTGATAGTTAAAATCAAACTTGTTAATTTGATGTTACAAGTATGTATTATTTTAAAAGTGTATCTGACTTTCACTAACATCTAATAAATTAGGTGAAATCTTATATGTGGTGGTTGCAAAATAAATTATTCATTGTTGACTAAAATTTATAATTTTTTATAAGTATCATTTTTTATACAATGAGGTGAATTCATAATTTAATTTTTTTAATAATAACAAAGAGTGTGCAAAAATATATATTACAAACACTTATTACATTGTACTTATAAGCTACAACACAATTTGTAGATAAAAGTGTTAACAGGAATGTCATTCTCTGAGGCTACACGTGTTTACGTAAAAATAAAAAGAAAAAAAAAGAAAAAAATTTAGTCTGATGACTAAATACCGTTTCTTCAACAGTATAAAATCTAAAATGGGTGATTTGATCAAATATATTCACTGGCTCACTGCGTGTGAAAATTAAACTCTTATATTTAAACCTAAAAACCCATAGAAAAACAAAAACCCAAGTGCCTCTTACAAAACCACGAACAAGCGAGTCCTTCTGTTTGGTCTCTGCAATTTGCGTTTTTTCTTCCCCTCCGAATGCATCATATTCATATTTCCCCTTCAAATCCCTAATCCGCTTCCAATCCCAATGGAGGATTCCGAGGGAGTCCTCAGCTTCGATTTCGAGGGCGGCCTCGACTCCGCTCCCTCCTCCGCCGCCGCCGTTCCCTCAGGCCCCCTCGTCCAGCACGACTCCTCCGCCTCCGCCTCCGCCATGTCCAACGGAGGCCCCGTCGCCCCCTCCCCGTCCGCGGCGGACCCCTCGGGCGGCAACGTCCCGGGGCGGCGGAGCTTCCGGCAGACGGTGTGCCGGCACTGGCTGCGCAGCCTGTGCATGAAGGGCGACGCGTGCGGGTTCCTGCACCAGTACGACAAGGCGAGGATGCCGGTGTGCCGCTTCTTCAGGCTCTACGGCGAGTGCCGAGAACAGGATTGCGTCTATAAACACACCAATGAAGACATCAAGGAGTGTAACATGTAAGTGTGTGTATATATATGTATATGTATATGTATATGTTTGTCCCTGTTTAGATTTTGATGATTGATTTTCAGTCTTTTCGTTTTTTTTTTTTTTTTTTTTGGTTGAGTTCTTACTTACATATTGCTTGATATATGTACACTGCTACACTAGTAACTTTTGATTAGATGAATTGAGTGATATTTTGTTATAGGTTTGATGGAGTATTGAAAAGTAGTGATTGTGCAAAGAGATTAAACTTTGAACAAACATTTTTAATTCTAGTTTCTACTTTCATTATGCATTGTATTCGAGCTGCTGGACTATTTGTTTGGGATGATGACTTAAGCTTGTTTTCTGAGCGGTGTGTTGACTGGCCCATAATAGTTGGAGAAGCTTTGTGACTTGACTGACTTTATTCAGGGGTTGTGAGGGAAGAAAGGAAGGGTGACATTCTGTGGAGTTGTATAGGGTGTTTGTGATATTTGGACTTTGGTGTATTTCACTAGAGGGAAATGAATTTTTTCAAAGAAGTTTCTACCTTATTTGTTATTGATGTAGCATTACTAATTACTTCTTGGCATCGTTGTGATGTTCTGGTAATGAAGTTTTACATGGAAGGATTTATTGGTTTGTTGTGCTTGGATTATGTGGACGACTATTTGGCCTTTAAGTGTTGTCTTGGAGGATTTGCTATTCTTTGGTTGTTTCATTTGTGTTATTAACCCCCCTCTTTTATCAAAGAAAATGTTTTCATTCTGATTATTTTGTATTGTGTCTGACTTTAACTTCTTTACTCAAGATAAGATTGTTAAATTGTATGCTTATAATTTTAAAACTTTGGCATCTGCAGGTACAAGTTGGGATTTTGTCCTAATGGGCCTGATTGTCGATATAGGCATGCAAAATCTCCTGGACCTCCACCTCCTGTTGAAGAGGTTCTTCAAAAGATCCAACATTTATATTCCTACAATTATAACTCATCCAACAAATTTTTCCAACAAAGAGGTGCTAGTTATAATCAACAAGCTGAAAAACCCCAGCTTCCTCAAGGAACTAATTCTACAAACCAAGGGGTTACTGGAAAACCATTACCAGCAGAGTCGGGAAATGCCCAGCCACAGCAACAAGTTCAGCAGTCCCAGCAGCTGGTTAACCAGAGCCAAATGCAAAATGTTGCTAATGGCCAGCCTAATCAAGCAAATAGAATTGCAACCCCTTTACCTCAAGGAATATCTAGGTGTGTTCAGGGTCCTGGGTTTTTCAATTGAGCTATGTAAAATCTGTTGAGTATGCTTACAGTTACATAAATACTATAAGCAAGGTACATATTTATGTATCTTTTGTTTCGGACATTATACCATTATTTGCCTCATGTTGCTAGTTTCTTTCAGTATTATTGCTACTTGACAGTCAACACATGCATTTTATGATGCTGTAAAATGTTGGCTGGTTATACATATATGTTTTAGTTTATTTCTTTCATTTTCTATTTTCTTTTACCACTAACTGACTTTGAACAGTTTAAACTTAATTGGATGAAATATACAGACTCCTCATTCTAGTTTCTAGTTCATCTCAGAAAAATGATAACCAAACAGGCTAAGCATCAAGTTCTTCAGTGCTGAATGTTAAAACTTGGCAGGCTAATAATTTCATTACCTTTAAAAAAATTGATGGGCCATTGACCCATCTATATACAACAAGAGAAAAGAAACATAAAGATGGGTCTCATAGTAGTGAAGGCTTGTTGGTGTAAGAAAGTGAGGGTTGCATTTGAGACTTTTGGGGTAGTGAAGGTGGCCTTGGCTTGGAGGAGTGTGCCCTAGTATTCCTATTTTTCTTTCTTTCTTTTTCCCACTTTTCTCTTTGGTTCTATGTTGAGAAGAAGAGAAAGCAAGAGACATGACTAAAACTAAATCTGTGCATGTGGTGATAGGGCCGAAGGGGACAAATAAGTTGGGATTAAAGGTGAGTTAGAAGTGTTTCCAATGTCTAGTGGTGCCACTAGAGGATGGTGGAGCTGTGGTAATACACTGTAATGGAAGTGGATTCTCTTGCGGGTTAGGTGGCCCAATAAACATATCTGGTGGGGTAGGCAATGTTGTCAAACTTGAGATTGGAAAGGGGGGTGTGTGTAAAAAGGTCGCTACTCTGGGATTGTAACTCAGATCGTAAGATTCTCTCTAAAATGAAAAATTATATTTATACACATATAAACACATAAAAAGTAACAAATAAAAGAATAACTCAACTCATAATATAAGTCATAAAGATTAAGAACACAACATAGAAAATAGGCACAAATAGAAGAAGAGCCAATAGGACAACACAAACCAAACATCTGCCACACAACAGCCAACACCCAACACGCACTAAAGTCCAAATAGATTCAAGCACCTCAATGTGCAACAAATTAAAGGCCAAGTCTTTTTGTGTGAGCATGGATGACAACTAATGACGGCATCGACGATGACCGATGGTGATGGTAGTGTCGAGGGCAAACAATAGAGAGGAAGGGAGTGTGTACATTTGTCACTATGGAGGCTGGAGAGGAAAGCACAAGTGTTTGTTTTGCGATTTCTTCGAACCCGATATGTATTTTTTTCTTTTTTGAACTAGGTCTACATAGTGTTTTTAAATAGAGGCCATGGCGCCACCATGGCGGAATGGCGTGGTGGATTTTTTTTGCCAACTGCCATAGGCTATTTGTGAAGGGAGGCCTGCCATGGCGATGCCATAAGGCGCAATGGGAAGTTGATACGGCGGAATTTCAATCTTCCGCCATGGATAACACTGGGTCTACATTGACTTGACATGAGAGAAGCCCGCTTTGCCAGACTCAAAACTGATTGACAATCAAACAATTTTTTGCGGAAGCTCGCAATTCCCAAATGATTTGCACAAGTAATGATCCCTCATGTGAGTTAGCACGACAACCTCCCAAAACTCGTAGTTTTGAATGAGTTAGTGAGTTTATTCGTGATTTTAACAACATTGGGTATAGCCGTATAGGTGATCGAAACAAGAGAAGGAGGAAAGAAGGCAGCAATATACTCAGACTCCAAGGTGCAACTGAGAAAAGGAATAGACTCAAGTAAGGTAACATTTGTTGAGACTAGGTGACGACAAAGTGAAGGAGAATAACATTTATAACCCTTTTGAGACCAAGTAACCAAGGAAGACATTCTTGTGAGAATGAATAGAAACTTTATCAGGACTAGGACTAAGATTATGGACAAAACATGTGGACCCAAAGACATGAGGAGGTAAAGAGATTGGACAGGGAATCAAACAGGTTTGGGTTTGGGCTTAATATACACTATTTTGGCTATATTATTAGTCAACGTGGGATCTCAAACATCTCTGCTCATGTCATGAACTGGACATCAAAAGTCTGACTGTTTTCAGCAAAGTTTTGGATAGGTTGTTTTTTGTACCGTTGATGTTGTGTTTGCAGAGAAATTTTTTGTTGTAAGGAGCTGAACTTCATTCATTTTAGTTTAATACTGTCCAGATTTTTAGTCGTGACACCTTGAAGGTGAGAAGGAAGTTTTTAAATATATATAAAAGTTTGACATGTTGAAAGGAAAATTTGTCAGAGCTCTGTTTTTTTACTTGTTTATTGAGTCGTGTCTATTACTGACATAAATATTTTTGGTGTTGATCCTCAGTTTTTTAGAGTGTAAACTGGCATTACCTGCTGCATGATTTTAATCAAGTGCCCATTACTAAACGCGAGATTATTACATATGTACTGGTCCAGAAATTAAAAGATGGATAAGTTTCCATGGGGGGTTTGCGTTCAAATTTTGAGTATTTAAACAAACCTATAAAGTATTGCTTCAGTTGAATCTCTATTTTCTCACCTGTATGAATTGCTCTAATATACTTCTCCACCAAAACATTAGGTATTTTATTGTTAAAAGTTGCAATCGTGAAAATTTGGAGTTATCTGTACAACAAGGAGTTTGGGCAACTCAAAGGAGCAATGAATCCAAACTAAATGAAGCATTTGACTCTGTGGAAAATGTGATATTAATTTTCTCAGTCAACCGTACTAGACATTTCCAGGTATGTTTTGTATCAATCCCCCCACTTGGCTAGGTTCTAAATTTTATGGATTTAGGCCAAGATGTCTTCAGTATCCAATTGACTGTGGAAATGAAAATATTCAGCTTTTACAGGCTTACTACTGGCTAAATTCTTGGCTAAGAAATCCCTTGTCAATGTTAGTAACTAAAAAAATAATCTGAGAAGATTTCATATTTAATATGGTGATTGAACCATGCTACCTGTCTGGCACTCATGTTTTAAATCTTCAACCCAGCCTCTTAATGTAAGGTACTTCCATGAAAATGTTGTTGGTACTGCTTTTAATGATTAGAAACCTAAAAAGTTTGATGTTAATCACAGGGAGTTTAATGTTGCATATTGTGCACTGTTTTTGGCCTTTTTATCTCTAAATTTTCAATGGCACATCAAGTTCTCTGCTGCTATCAATGCAATATATAAAAAGTATTGCCTTTTTTATTTGGAGACCTCTAGAAGTAGATCAATGATTGATTTTAGAAGCTGCTACCACTTATAATACTTTCTATATAAATCATGAGTATTTTGTTTAGCTTACAAACCAGCAATAAAAATCACAGCTCTTCCTCTATCTAACAATTTTTTGTTTTTAGTAGTTTCTTTTGACATTTAATCAACCCCAATGTTTGTGTAGATGTTTTTTCTTATTTATCTATGCATTTGTTTATTTTGTAATGGAAACTTCTCCTAACAGTTCTGTATAAGAATCCAAAGTAACTTGCTAACATTGTCTTTAAATACCTGGGATAAGTTCATCATACTGGATTAGTGGGAGAAACAGAGAGATAATTGATGCTTCTTTGATTTTGTTGTGATGTTTAAATTTGATATTTTAGGCATGAAGAAATGCATTAACCCAACTAAATTTATATTGTTGATTGCTTGTTAATTGGTCTTCTTGTGATAATTTAATTCCACAAGAGGGATAGTCATATAATTTTCAAATCTGCATGATGTTTACCCTATAGGTTACTTGAATTCATTAACATAATCAAATGCTGCCTGTCAGAACTTAAACATTTTTTATTTATTATAAAATGAAAAAGAACCATTAGATGACTTTTCTGTGGCTATGGCCAAGCTCCTGAACTTGAAGCTATCTATGTTTTGGCAGGGTTGTGCAAAGATGACATCCAGAATTGGTGGTTCTGTTGCTGGGGGGAATTGGAAATATGCTCACGGAACTGCACATTATGGACGAAATTTCTCTGTTAAATGGTTGAAGGTATAAAATCTCTCCCAACAACTTCCATGAGTTTATTTATCTGAGGGATAGTAATAGTGTCATAGGTGAAACCAAACACCCTGGAAGCATACTTAAATAGGACCATAGCTAAAGGAAAACTAAAATTACAAACGTTGGAGAAATTTATTACCTTTTTGTGTTTTTAGTTACAATACAGTTTATAATATTTGGGATGGTCCCTTTGTCCTTTATGGTGAGCAGTTGCCCGTATAATTTGGGGAGACTCCTGATGACTCTTTTTAAAGTTAAGGGTGCAAGATATTAGGTTGTGTGGAGCAATGCCGTCTATGTTGGAATGGAATTCGAGAGCTTACTTGAACCTGAATATTTTTATTGATGCAGGATGAATGATTTGAAAAAACACACACACACACTAAAATGGGATCAATAACAGAATTAATTCCTAATTGGATTTGAATCAACAAATTAAGGAAACTAGAAAGTAGGAACCTAGCAAAGAATAAATGAATATTTCATATTTACACTATTTGAATTTTGAATAATCCCTAAACTTATAGGGATTGGAGTCAACTAAGGAAAATAGGAAAGGATTAAAACAATATTACTCTTAGAATTTGGGCTCAGGGCTTAACTCAACCCCAAAAGTTAGCTCAAGATGTGTTAACCCCCACTTATTTACATTATTTTGGGCATATCATTAGTTGATGTGGGATTTCCAACACAACCCTTTAGACTAAGGATTAAACATTTTGAGCATGAAGTTTGCAAGACTTGACATATACGGGTTGTCTAATAATGACCCGTTAATGGGTGGCTTGATATGCCCAACAATAATCATTAGAATATGCTTTGATATCATCTTAGAATTTGAATTTTTAGAACGTAACTCAGCCCTATAAAGCAGGCTTGTGAGGTGAGGTTTGCATAAGCTTTTAAGCACTCTCTGATTTCCGTCAAAATCCCTTTACTTTTTCCTTTTTTATTTAACTGTTTATCCAATGAAAAGAAAACAATTGTTTTGTACATACTTTCGTAGAGAATAATTTTGTAACATATAGCATCAGTCTTAGTTTAAACATTGATTTCAAAATAAGTTTCTAAAGCTGCTCACTGCTGTCACATCCTTGAAGAAGCTTTCAATTGAGAAGCTGCTTCAATTATCTGTCACCAGCACCCATTGTTTTCATACTCTATCCAGATGCTGCAATTTAATTGTCCTAAGTTCTTTCAAATTTCTCCTCTTCCATTCCTCTTTCAAATGTTCAAACCTCCCATCAAATTGAGCATCCCATACCAAACCATTCTCTAGCTACAAATTGATCATCCATTGCCTTCCTTTATCAGTGAATATTATTGGACATCATTAATGGTTGTCCATTAGTTATTTGGTTTAAGATTTTAGGATTGCTCAGCAGCTCAGTTGAGAAGTATGGTTCAACCTTTCACCCAAAGTGAAGAAAAAGAAGTTTGGTGGTGTTATTCTGGAGGAAGTCAATTTTCTTATTTACTTTTCTTGGGTTGCTAAAGAGAAGTGAGAAAGAAGAAATTGTTCTCAAATTTTCAAATAACTCACAACACCTAAGCAGCTGTGAGCTGTCTAATTAACCAATAATATAATTTTCTTTTTTCATTGTTTACTAGAGTTTCCTTTGTTAATGGTTTTGTGTCTTAGCTTCAGCTACTGGTAGAAATTTGTATACATAAACTAGCATTTGAAACTACATAATGATATAAGGAAATCTTCTGTACATTAAATAATCTGTCTAATTACATTTCTTATTTGCAGTTATGTGAACTGTCATTCCACAAAACTCGCCATTTAAGGAATCCATACAATGAGAACTTACCAGTGAAGGTATTAAAGCTCGTTGATAGTTGTTTTCCTGCTTTACTCTTGACTTGGTACTCAACTCTTTTTCGAGCTGTTATTATATAAAAAAAGTTGTGTTTTGAAATCACTTCTATCTTGAATATGTCATGGATTGAATCCATCTGGCTGCTGATGTGATCCTTTGTGAAAATGTTAGTTGGTCCACCTCTCCCTTGGCTATAATTTGAGTTTTACCTTATTTTCTTGTTTAAAAATTTTTATTTGCTACCTTGGTTCTTTTTAGTAGTAGCCATTCTGCATCAACACTTATTAGGGAATCCTAGATCTACCAAACAGTTTCGTAAGGGAACTGGAGTAGGCTACCATGAGACAAAAAAATTTCTTTCTAATATAAATAGGTGCAGTCTTATGTCACGTTTTACTGTTTTAGGATATCATTATTAAATGCTTGGCATTTAACAAATGAGGGTTGATTTATATCTTGCCACAGTTGTCAGTCTGCAACATCATTCAGCTTCCTAATGATGAGACACAATGTCTATTTCTTACTACTCTGGATGTATGCTGATTGTGGAAACTAAAATTAGGTATTAATCTTTAGGTTAAATTTTTATGGTGCTGTATTACAGAAAAGTGGTAATGATATGTAACAAGACCAATAAAAATCATTTTTTACAGGTCTTATGGCTGCTCAAGGCTATTTGAAGTTTTATTTTTTGTGTAGATGTTGCATGTTCTGCATTGTGAAAATGGGATATATTTTTAAATCATTGAGCCATGTGTGCTCACATATTTTATCACTATACATGTATTGGTTGTTTTTCTTGTTCTTTGTTATGTTTATTCACCAAATTGTACCTCTAATTCACTTTATGAGCTTTCACCTAACAGCTTAAGTTTGTTGGAGTGTTTGTTTGTGACAAGTACTAAATATTGTGCTTGTGTATGCAATTGCAGATAAGTAGAGATTGTCAGGAGCTGGAGCCCTCTATTGGAGAGCAGCTGGCATCCTTGCTTTATCTTGAGCCGGATAGTGAACTTATGGTATATTCTCCTTTGAGTCATCATCTTGTCATGTGAATAGAAACTGATAAGCAATAATCATGATGTACAAATGGGAAAAAACCAAAATGTTCTGTCATGTTACAGTGAGAAATTGAGTGACTCTGGAATCTGGATTGGTATGGTATTTGTTTTACTTGATATAAATGGAACTTTCTTGCTAAGAAATTTTTATACATGATTCTTGATTGGTCTCGACAAACTTATGTAGTTGATAGTCCCTGAAAAGACACATGATATCATCATCACTTAATTCTCTCTAGCAGACTCATTAAGCCTGGTTCAAAGATGTTACAATAGTCGCATGTTGTCTAAGCTGTCAACCTTCAGTATTGAATTGAGATGTTTTAAGAATTGGATTAATCCCAGCTCTCCTGTGTTTACAGGCTATCTCGGTTGCAGCAGAATCTAAACGGGAAGAAGAGAAAGCCAAGGGAGTGAATCCAGATAATGGAGGAGAAAATCCAGATATTGTACCATTTGAAGAAAATGAAGAAGAGGAAGAAGAAGAGAGTGATGAAGAGGAGGAGAGCTTTGGTCATGGTGTAGGGCCAGCTGGCCAAGGCAGAGGTAGGGGAAGAGGTATGATGTGGCCGCCTCATATGCCTCTTGGGCGTGGAGCCCGACCCATGCCTGGAATGCAGGGCTTTAACCCTGTAATGATCGGTGATGGGTTATCCTATGGGCCTGTTGGCCCTGATGGCTTTGGTATGCCAGATCTTTTCGGTGTGGGACCCCGTGGTTTTGCTCCATATGGACCTAGGTTCTCTGGTGATTTTGGAGGTCCCCCAGCAGCCATGATGTTTCGTGGGCGACCCTCTCAACCTGGGATGTTTCCAGGTGGTGGATTTGGGATGATGATGAATCCTGGACGTGGGCCTTTCATGGGTGGGATGGGGGTTGGAGGTGCAAATCCACCAAGAGGTGGTAGGCCAGTTAATATGCCTCCAATGTTTCCACCACCTCCACCGCTACCTCAGAACGCAAACCGTGCTGCCAAAAGAGATCAAAGAACTGCTGATCGGAATGATAGGTTTGGTTCAGGATCTGAGCAGGGTAAGAGTCAAGACATGCTCAGTCAAAGTGGCAGACCTGATGATGACACGCAGTATCAGCAAGGATACAAAGGGAACCAAGATGATAATCCTGCTGTGAACAACTTCAGGAATGATGATAGTGAAAGTGAGGACGAGGCACCTAGGAGGTCAAGACATGGAGAGGGGAAAAAGAAACACAAACTATAATCATTAGCTAGTTAATGCTTTCACCTAGGACGACTTATTGATGATCAACTAAACAGGATGCCACTATGCCAGTTTCCAATGCTTTTTATTTTTGACAGATTTCTTTGTATGGGTTCTTTTCTCCCTTGGGACTGGGTTGCTTCGGAAAAGATTTAAAACTCTGTTCACCGATCATATAATAGTTACATATTGTTCATTGGACATTTAATGTTAATGTATCAGGATTAAAACGGTAATTTAGTATGCTCGGTAAATGTACACCTATGTATTTGTAAAGGGATCGTAACATGAGTTATGAATGAAAAAGGTGGGATGATTCATACCTTGCAAGTTACAAAGCACTTAGTTTATGGCACCAGGTCACACTGGTTAAGATTCCATGTGTCTGGATAAAGCAGTTGTCAATTGTTTTACCTCTTTAATTAAACCTAAATTTATCGGGTCTTTAAATATCCATGTGTTTAATCAACAAGTTGTTGATTTGTATGGTATTAGACTCGATATTGATTTATATGGTATTAGATTCGATCTTTTTAAGTGAAGCCAGTTTTGATTTTTGTAGATAAAAAAATGTAATTAGGAGGAATGATTTTACTAATGGATTTCATTAATAATAATAATCATAATAAATAAATAAAATATGTAAATAAAAAATGTGTGTGTGGATTAGAAAAAATGTGACAAGAAAAAAAATAAGTTTAATATAATAGTTCAAAAACTTGCTCAAAATCCTCCAGGATGATAATAAATAAATAAACAAACAATATTTATGTTCCTGTATCTGTCAAATAAATATTTATCCCCTCATCGCCTATTCTCCTGTACCACTAACACAAACAATGAATGTATTTGGGTGAGTTCAAAACATTAAAAAATAAGAATAATAATATACTCGAGTAAGTTATCAATCTCTCGGACAAAGGAAATTGTGGGCTCTTGTGTCTGCACCCACCTACCTGTCTTCTCCTATTCCTCGTTTTATCTACCACTTTCATTACAAGTAGATTGGATCAAATCAATTTAATTAGTATTTCCTTTACACGTACAATCGGAATCTAATGTGAAGCAAACTAGTGAACTCTTATCTTTATTGGTTAAGTTCTTAGATTCGTATTTTTTCTTTTTATTTGAAAAAATCAGATCTACTTAAACCAACCAGCAGTACAACAATATTTTTTTTTATCTATTTTAAAATTTTTATTTGAGATATTAAATACTCCATCCTAACTATCCAGACTTGTCCAAGAATTTTAATTAGAATATATTAATATGTAAAACTTTTTACACCATTATTATCTAATCACAAGTTGTTGGTTATAATAAGTTTTTTTTTTTTTACCTTTTCATAAAGACCTCCAATGATTTTTTACAATGCTTGAAAAATATTAAATGAACCTAATGCTGGTTAAAATGTCATTGTTCCAAAATTTGATACAAGATTTTAGCAAGTACATATATATAAGTTTTGAAATATCTTTACAGAAGAGCAGCATGTATCTACATCTAATTTAAAACATGAAACTTTTGTGTGTTAGAAAACAGTAAGATTTTCTTTAATTTTTTGCTCGTGTGCTCCAATAACATCTAACATTTCAAGAAGATAATGATTCCTACCATTGTCAGTCCTGTTGGATAATTTCCGTTTTTTAATTAATTGATAATCTTGTTTTTATTTGATAAGATATAAATCAAATAATATTTGATGGCTTAGACCCAGCCCATTTCATCCTATAAATAGATGAGTAAGGGTGGAGGCAAGACACAAAAATTTGAGAGCCTCAAGTGACAGTCTTGAGTAATATATTTTGAGCAAGCCACCGTGCCTGCATATTTGAGAGTTTAAAGTGAAACACTGTGAGCGTTTGAGTGACCACCATTGTTGGAGAGATTGAGTGTATCACCACATTGGTGTGTTTTTTATTCATTATAACCGATTATTGTTATAGTGGATTTTGATACTGGACTAGGTCCCGTGAGTTTTTCTTTTCTCACATTGAGGAAGGTTTTCTCACGTAAAACAAATTCAGATTGTCTCTCTCTCTCTCTCTCTCTCCCTTTTGATTTTATTTTCGCTTCCTCAAATTGATTTGAGGGTCCGAGATACCCAACAGTGGTATCAGAGCCCGGGTTTTTGACGGGTTCTGAAGGAGACGAGATGGAGACCAACGGTATCACCCACGACGGAGATATGTTCAGGTTGACCGCAGACAACTTTGCGTATTGGAGACCGATGATGGAGGATCACCTCTACTGCAAAGATTTATTTGAGCCCATTACCCTTGCTCAGAAACCGGCTGGCAAAAGCGACAGGGAATGGGAGGTCCTGAGTCGTAAGGCGGTGGCCACGATCAGAAAATATATTAATAAAAGCCTCTTTGAGCACGTGTCCAAGTTCACGAACGCGTACGAA
>CM023955.1:11543074-11595143 GCA_013407115.1 Glycine latifolia
GGACCTCCCATTCCCTGTCGCTTTTGCCAGCCGGTTTCTGAGCAAGGGTAATGGGAGGTCCTGAGTCGTAAGGCGGTGGCCACGATCAGAAAATATATTGATAAAAGTCTCTTTGAGCACATGTCCGAGTTCACGAACGCGTACGAATTGTGGAACAAGCTAGAGTCCATGATTCAGAAGAAGACTCCCAGGAACAAAGCACACCTGGTTCACCAACTTGTGAAGATAGAATACAAGGACGGGATGAGCATGATTGAACACCTCAGCACCTACAAAGGGATTGTGAATCAACTGACCAAAGCCGAGATGAAGATTGATGACGAGTTGCAGGCTTTGCTGTTATTGAGTTTGTTGCCGGAAAGCTGGGATACTCTGGTAGTGACTTTGAGTAACTCGGCTTCGGATGGAAAAATGAAGATGGATGTTGTAACGGACAGCCTCCTGAATGAAGAAGCCAGAAGAAGAGAACGAGGTGTAATCAGTATGTCCGAGGCTAACGTTGCTGAGAATAGAAGAAATTCTGATTCCCGGGGTCGTAGCAAGAGCCGGGATCGAGGTGGACGAGATAGGTCCAGAGGCTGGTCAAGGCCAAAGCATGACTTGAAGTGCTTCTACTGTGGGAAGGTAGGACACAAGAGACCGGACTGCTGAGCTCTGTAGAATGACGAACAGAACGACTGTGTGAAGCCGGACCAGATTGTTCCCAGAAAGAGAAATGAGAGGAGCACCACGGCTGTGGCCGCTAACCCGAATGTCGAGATATTCCTCCTCAATGAAGAAATGTTGAACATAGCCCATGATGATTGCACCTGGATTGTTGATTCTGGTGCCTCATTCCACGTCACCCCACATGAGGGATTCTTTTCTGCCTATAGGAAGGGAGATTATGGTGTCGTGAAGATGGGAAATCAGGTGACCAGCAGGATTGCTGGTGTTGGTGATGTAACCCTGACCACAGATACAGGGTGTCGGGTTAAGCTGAAAGATGTGAGGCAGGTACCTGACATGCGTTTGAATTTGATCTCGGTTGGAAAGCTAGATGATGCCGGGTCAGTGAATTACTTTGATGAAAGTAGATGGAAGCTGACCAAGGGGAGCTTGGTTGTGGCCTGAGGTAAGAAAGAAGGCTCCTTGTATGTGATGCAAGGAAGGACGATTGGTGGAGAAATCAATGCCATCCTGGATGGACAGAACCTTGAGCTATGGCACAAGCGTCTCGGTTATATGAGCGAGAAAGGACTCCAGATTTTAGAGAAGAAAGAACTATTGACCGGGTTGAAGGGCCAAGTGTTGGAGAGTTGCACACATTGCCTAGCTGAAAAGCAGCACCGAGTTTCGTTTGTGAGACCGGATCAACCCAGACGACGAAGGCAGATCTTAGACCTCGTCCATACTGACGTTTGCTCCATGTCAGAGAGATCGCTTGGAGGAGCTCAGTACTTTGTTTCTTTTATTGATGATCACTCCCGCAAAGTGTGGGTTTATCTTCTGAAGACAAAAGACCAGGTACTCCAATCTTTCAAAGAATTTCATGCTATGGTGGAAAGGGAGACTGGCATGAAGTTGAAAGTTGTTCGTTTTGATAATGGCGGTGAGTATTGTGGTCCCTTTGATGCTTACTGTAGAGAAGCCGGGATCCGACTTGAGAAGACGCCCCCCAAGACTCCACAATTGAATGGACTGGCTGAGAGGATGAACCAGACTATTGAAGAGAAGGTTCAAAGTATGCTGTCCAATGCCAGGTTGTCGAAAACGTTCTGGGGAGAAGCCGTCAGAACTGCAGTTGATTTGATCAACCTCTCACCATCTCGACCGCTTGAAGGAGAAGTTCCGGAGGAAGTCTGGACCGATCGAAGAGCAACTTATGATCACCTGAGGGTGTTTGGATGCCCAGCTTTCGTTCATATCCCCAAAGATGAAAGGGCAAAGCTCGATGCAAAGACAATGGAATGCATCTACCTCGGTTCGTTGAAAACTGAGTTTGGGTTCAGACTATGGGATCCTATCAAGAAGAAGATAGTGAGAACTCGAGATGTGATTTTTCATGAAGATGAGACACTTCATGACATCTTGAAGCCCCAAGTCCGGGTTACTGTCAGACGTGAAGAACCCGGCCCTCCTGACCGAGATGAAGAACCCATCCCTCTTGTGCAAGCTGAAGCAGGGGGAGAAACTGAAGATGATGCTGATGAGAATCGGGATGAAGATGAAGAACCAGATTCTCAAACGGCTAATGAAGAACAACCAAGATACCCCACTAGAGAAAGAAGATCTTCTATGAGGTACCCACCTGATGAATACACCGTCATTGCTGAAGATGGTGAGCCTCAGAGTTATGATGAGGCCATAACGAGCTCGGAGAAAGAAGCGTGAGAGAAGGCAATGCAAGACGAGATGAATTCCTTGCATGAAAACCAGACTTATGAGTTGACCGAGCTGCAAGGTTACTCGGATGCTGATTTAGGAGGAGATTCCAACTCGAGGAAGTCGACGACTGGATATTTGATGAGATTTGCTGGAGGAGCAGTCTCTTGGCAATCAAAATTGCAGAAGTGTGTGGCACTTTCAACGACCGAGGCCGAGTACATTGTCGTGACCGAGGCAAGCAAGGAGATGCTGTGGATGAAGAAGTTCCTCATGAAACTCGGCCATGAACAAGATAAGTACGAGCTGATGTGTGACAACTAGAGCGCAATTCACCTTGCAAAGAACTCGACCTATCACTCCCGCACCAAACATATTGATGTGAGATATCACTGGATCCGGGATGTGGTGGAGGCTGAACAGCTCGCACTTGGCAAAGTGCACACCGATTTGAACTGGTCCGATATGATGACCAAGCCGATACCAGCATGGAAATTTGAAGATTGTTGTGAAGGAGTCGGACTGATGAATTCAGCACATTGAAGCCAAGAAAGAAGGTCGGGTTGTTAAAGTTGAAGGCCCCGGTCTCACTGAAAAACGGAAGGGGGAGATTTGTTGGATAATTTCCGTTTTTTAGTTGATTGATAATCTTGTTTTTATTTTTTAAGATATAATCTTTTTTATTTGATAAGATATAATCTTGTTTTTATTTGATAAGATATAAATCAAATAATATTTGATAGCTTAGGCCCAACCCATTTCATCCTATAAATAGATGAGTAAGGGTGGAGGCAAGACACACAGAAATTTGAGAGCCTCAAGTGACAGTCTTGAGTGATATATTTGAGCAAGTCACTGTGCCTGCATATTTGAGAGCTTAGAGTGAAACATTGTGAGCGTTTGAGTGACCACCATTGTTGGAGAGGTTGAGTGTATCACCATATTGGTGTGTTTTTGATTTATTGTAACTGATTATTGTTATAGTGGATTTTGATACTGGACTAGGTCCCGTAAGTTTTTCTTTTCTCACATTGATGAAGGTTTTCTCACGTAAAACAAATTCAGATTGTCTCTCTCTCTCTCCTTTTTGATTTTATTTCCGCTTCCACAAATTGATTTGAGGGTCCGAGATACCCAACAGATCCTACCATATTAATACAATAAATCCATGGTAAATACTAATAATTGTCGAGAAATTATTAGATAATTTAAGATTATTTTATATGTATGGTTTTTACTAACCTTTATATAATACATTCAAAATTTTAAATTTACGAGGATATTGAAGTTTTTAATTAAAAAAATCAATAACTTAATTATGTATTATGTGTAGATTAATAAGAATTATAGTATTCTTAAAGTATTTAATAATTTCTTATTGTCATGGATATCAACATATCATAAATAATACGTACTTGATATTAATTTGTCAGTTTACTTTCTTGAGATTGTTTTTACAAAGCTAATACATACATTTGCGTTATCGTGGTTTAAAGAAATCCACCAAATTCATCTCTATAAATAAAGGATCGAGATGAGATCTTGACACAAATTAGCTCAAGATTCAAGAACAGTCAACAATAATTTATTTTTACCGATAAATATTAATTATTAATTTGTTAATTTTTTATTAGTAGAAGGAATCAAATCTACAATCTTTTTTTTCGTTTTTTTTTTAACCATTCAACCAACCTTAACAGCCAACAATCTAGGTTCCATGCGTGTAGTAGTAGTAGTGGCAGTAATAGTGTGTATTTGTGATGCATGCAGGCTAGGGTTTTCAGTCTCTTATTATGCTCAACTCACTGCTACCGTACTAACTACAGCTAGCGAAACATGTCCACTGCTGTACTATATTGTATATGGAGTCATCTACAATGTTTTCCTCACCGATCCCCGCATTGGTGCAAGCCTCCAGGCTTCATTTTCATGATTGCTTTGTTCACGTACGTATCTGTTCTTCCAAAAAATGCTCATATTTCTTACTTTTTTTTATACTAAATTAAACCTGTACATCTTTAACGGTAGATCTCAAATTGAGATCTTAGATAACTTTTTAGTGGACTTCATAATATCATATAGGATTGAAGATCTCTCTCATTTTTTTATTTAGTAATAGATATCATTTTGAAATCTTAAAGAAAGAGAAAGAGAAAAAAATGTGTTCTTTATTTTAACAACAATATGTAGATTTTGATGATTTTTCTATCAAAACTCATTTTTTATGTTAAAAATCTCTCCACCACCTTTATTGAGAGATCTAATGAATATTAAATCTTGAATTTAAAATATTTGCTCAAAATCTAACACTATTAATACTACTAGCAGGAAAATGATTTCCCCCCTCCTTGTTCTGGTTATCGTCCCACTGAGTTTCTCTACTCAGCCTCCACCTAAACAAATGTTTTATTATGTAAATGTGGTTAGTTAATTTTACTTAACAAGTGGTTAAAATTAAATCAATATAATTGTACATAATTTATTGATGCAGTAATTAATATTAACCACTTATATATAGGACAAAGTTAATCAATATTAAAAATTTTAATAACTTCATGACATTATCTACCATTCGTAAGGTAAAGTTAATCATTATTAAACATTTTAATAACCATGCTATATAATTAGCCCCATGTTGATAATTGTATGTACTCCTTTTTGTCGTCTCAAATATAAGTAATAAATTTTTTTATTTTTTATTTTCTCAAATATAAGTAGATCTCAATTATTTATATTTTATTTAATGAGATTATCTTTAAAATATCATTCATTTAATAAGGTTAAATACTTTTTTATACTTGATATTAAGTTTTAATTAAACATTATTTAGGAAAATGTCTATTTTATAATTGAAAATGACACTGCACATTTTAATGAAATTAACTAATTTTTTAATAGTGTGAAATATGTCAATCTTGCTTTTATTCAAGACAAGGGAATATATAATTACATTCATTTACTATTAACTACTTCGAGACAAAATTTTATTGAAAACCTATTCATCTTCAATTTCTAAGAAAGAGAAAGAGACAATTCAAGATATTTTAATTTAAAAAATAATTAATGCACAAGACAATTAAAATAAAATCTTATAAATTGAGACATTTAAAAAAAAACTATATCTTATAAATAAAAACAAAGAAAGTATTAACTATAATGAGACAGATAGATGCAACTTATGCAAGAGATTTTAGGCTAGACACAATCATACAAAAAGAAAATAATTCTTCTCTCACCTTTTCTGCCCCACATGAGAAGAAAGCAAAAAGTAAGTGACCCCATCATTTTTTAATCTTTTTGGTGCTTATTTTTTCCTATTAATTTTTTCTCCTTCACTCTATTATTTGTTTCTCTCATAATTTGAGGTGGAACCTAAAGTAAAATATTGGGAATACACTCTAATTTAATCTTAATAAGAGATGTTAGAAAATGTATTAACATTTCTCTTAATCTAATTCAATTTTAAAAACTAAATATAAGAATTATCTCATTCATATATATATATATATATATATATATATATATATAATATTATGGTATGTTATTAATCAATGCAGGATCTTTAAAATACTTTTCTCATGTTGAAGACTGGGCGTCTCAAGTATAAAGGTCTACATATCTAAAAAATTAGTGGTTTGGTAACGACTTGATAATGAGTTATTCGAAAAGCCAAATAATAGAAATAGACTTTGATAGTATCATTTTAGAATTCATATTTTAGCTTAAGTGAATCTAAAAAATTATTTCAAGTAAGGATTATTCTCTACTTCTTTATTTTTTTTTAATTTGCACTAAAAATATCTTTCAATCAATAGTAGAAAATTAATTTATTTTTAGACGAAGAGATCATGAAAGAAGATTTTATCTTTCTTAACAAAGTTTTCTTTATACACTTAGTCAAAGGATTGTCCTCCACCATTTTTTTTTTTGCATCAAAGATATCTTTCAATCAATAGTCACAATTTTTTTTATGCCACGTGAGAAATTTTATTAAAAAGTGGTATAATTAAAGGGTTCCAGCACCCGAATACAAGGGGTGATTCCCACTGGTTAATTCTTATTTAAACCAAAATAATGAGAATAAATAGAAATTAACCGAGGAGATTAATTTCTTTTTGATGTAGAGATTATTAATATGAATTGTCTCTCTCGAAAAAGTTTTTTTTATATATAATTAAGAATCAAACTTTTGTCAATATATTTAAAGAACTGAGTTATCTATTAAATATACTAACATTGTGTATATTTAGTTTTGCATTTATATACATTATTTTAGTTATATTATTATGAGAAAAATGATAATTAAAAGAATTAAATTAAGGGATCTATTAATCTACAACCTTTGTTTTTAGAAGAAATATTTAATAAATTATAATTCCCATTTTTAAAAATACATAAAAAATGGTACTTATTATGATTAAATCGTTCAGGTAGTATCTAAGTTTAATTTTTTGACGAAAATAATTTTTTGTCAGATTTTATTTATTTACTGGTTGAAGATCGAATTAGTCAAAAAGTCTCTTTTCTCTAATAAATCGGAAGATTAAATAAATAAAATGTTACTTATTACTAAAATAACCCTTATAAAAAAAAGATTTTGATGTTTGTGATAGGGTTGTGATGGATCAATTTTGCTGAACAACACTGATACAATAGAAAGCGAGCACTACAAAAAAAAAGCTTCCTTTCAACGGCCAATTTCCCACGGATGACCTTCCGTCGGAAATTTGGGGTTTTCCCATGGAGTGTTCCCATTGATTTCGCTTCCGCCGGAAAATCTCATTTATCCCAAAATAAGTGACGAACCTTGGCCACGTGTGAGAAGAAGTTGCTTCCCCTTAGGTTTCTGTGACTCAACTGTGCGCCTTCCTCCGTCGTAGCCCAGCCTCCGTCACAGGTACAACTTCCTCCGTCATAGGTACCCTTTCCATTCAAACTCTTCTTCATTTATCCCTTTCTTCCATCATCTCCACTGCCATTGTTTGAGCTTTCGACAGTCCGCATCCTTCTTTTGTTGTGAACAGGTACCCTGTTAAGTGACTGGAGCTTGTTCCGTCGTGTTTGCTATCGTGTTCGATTTCCCGTTAGGTGAGCCTATTCTACCATGAATCTTCCTTGTACTGGGTTAAGGGTTTTGTGTTTTGTCGCATTTGACATGGTTTAGGGTTGTAAAACTGCTAGCATAAGGGTTTTTCTTTGGTTGCGTTTCTGTTCGTGTTTTGTGCATGTGGTGTGTGTTTTTCAGATAAGTTTATGGTATTTGAAACTCATTTTTCTTAGAACCAATGTTTGACTTTTATTTTGGCCTCGCGCCGTTGTTATGGATACAGAAACTAATTAGTTGAATGCATCAATACAATCTTATGAGGACTTTTCGTCATATTTGAAGGATAAAAAAAATAAGCAAAGGAAAAGAACATAATACTATCTGCTCAGTTGTGAAACCTCCTCTTCTATATACACTTGACATTCTTCCTGTTTGTATGCTATTGTTTGGTTATCCAACTGCAATATGGAAAGCAATTATGAGAGCTATGAAGCAATTCCTTCCATATTTAGAAAGGGAGTGTAGGAAAAGTGGTGAGTGAAAAGATTGAGGCTTTTTTGAAGTGTTTGAATGAGGTTTGTGAGAGGCATGTTAGAGGGGTGTATAGTATGTTGTGAGAGCAGTTGCTAGTGCTGATTGAAACTTTGGGTTACTTGTGATTGCCTTGGTTACAGCAACAATGGGATCAGACAAAGAATGCTGAGAAATGGTATTGCTTCTCATGTAAATTGGTTGATGGAGATGCCCTAAAGAATGTGGTTGATTTTGATTTCCAGTGTTTAACAAGTAATTACCACCATGGTTTCTATTTTGAGAAAGTGTTCTAGAATTGAAGTAATTATAACCATAGTTATCAATTGCGGTTGGAGTGGCCGCGATAGCGGCGGAGCGACGTCGAGCGGGCCTTCAATGCGACAGCAGGTGGTGTTGCGGTGCGATTAGGGATCGCAAACGTCGCGGGCGCGATGTGGGATTCACGGAGCGGCCGCGATTGCGGAGGGAGCGGCCGCGATCGTGTCTGCGCTACCTAGGTCGAAGTCTCGCATCATATTTAAATGTCTGGGCTTCTTCTTCACTTCCTCTCTGCGCGATTTGTGACTGTGACCTCCTCCGTTCACTCTGACGCCGACTCCGACGCCCGACGTTACCTTCTCCGGCCACCATCTCTTCCTTCTTCGGCGACCCTTTCTTCTTCTCCGGCGACCCTTTCTTCTTCTCCGTGACCCTTTCTTCTTCTCTGCCAGGTTCTGTTTTCGGTGACCTCTGTTCTTCTTCTGTTTGGTGTCTAGTGTTAGGGTTTACGAGGGTTTTGTTTTGGTGTGGTAGGGTTCATTGGGTAAGGTGGTTTGCGCAGAGGTGGTTGATTTGTGTCACTGTGGATTCACGGAGATCCTCTAAGTACTCTTAGTCTTAGGTGGTCTTGCTTGCTGAGTGAGTGAGGTGGGTTGGGAGAGAAAGAGTTTTTATATAAATAAGTGTTTTTTTTTGTTTGGCCCCCAGATTGCTTCTTGCACTCCCTTTATTGCTGACTTTACTCCTTTTTTTTAATTAAAACATTAGAATAGCGGTCCTCCCGCTATCCCAGTTTTGAGGGTGGCCGCTCCGCTCCGCTATCCGAGATTGATAACTATGATTATTATAATAACCCTTCTTCCTCTCCTTCTTCATTTTCCCTGCTTCTGCCATTGACGAGTGTGAGAAGTTTCATAACTACCTAACCATTGACCAAAACACTTTCCACCCAACTAGAAAGTTGATTAGAACTCCTCTATGAGCTAGATTTCAAGCTTAGTTTTCAGAAAAAACCATCAATCAGAGAGATCCAGTTCTCTAGGGAACTTCTCAAAGTTGGGATTTGGAGGATAAAGGAGGCGTTTTAAGGACGCTAAAGCTTGGAGAAGTGATCATCTAGCTTTCCTCAACAGTTTAGAGGTAAGAAACTCAAGTTTTACTGGTTGATTTGTGAATTTGTTCTTGAGGTGAATAATAACCTTTTTGCATTAGAGCTGGAATTAGGCTTGGGTTCTTTAGAAAAGTATGCTCAGGAGGTTGTTCTGATGAATATTGAACTTTGAAACATGACTTTTGATGAAGTTTGGTTTTGACTCTGAGATATGTATGAGTAGGAAGAATGTTGGTTAAATGGAGGATATTATGATATGTATGAGCCTAGGTGCTTTTACAAAATATGTTCAGGAGACCATATAAACGGTGAAAAAGTGTTGAAGTAATCATTTTGATGAACTTGATAATCATCGAAATATGGTCTGGTTAGAGCATGGAATTGGCTTATGCAGAGTCTTAGAGAGACTCTAGTGCATTGGTTAGGCTGAGACAGATCCTGCTGAGGGTCTGTGAGTCGCCTATAAGGTGGTTAGTTCTGATAACCTTAAGATAGAGAACAAAAAGGTTTAAATGGAAAGGAATAACGTTTCTTTTCATTCTAAACGGTTGAGAACCGTTATTGATTGTTTGTATGCCTTTATGTAGGGCGTGATTCAGAGGCTACTAGTGGGTGTGACCACGAGGCCGGGAGAGCCAGTGTAGTGCTCAGAGCAGGTAAGCTCTTTGTTCTTGGGAGTGTTTCCCATTGTCTGTGTTTCACCATACTCCGAGGGAATGATGATTATTGTATGTCATGAGGCATGTGTATTGAAATTGTGTGTTACTGTTTTATTGAAACATGTATATGATGTATACAGATTGATGATGTGTTTGTTAATTGATAAGATTCTCTGATCGGTAGAATTGACTATTTATGTCTGAGTAAGTCCTGTGAGAAAAGTGCCCATTTATATGGATGAAGCTTCCTCAGGCAAGGATATGCAGTCCTGTGTGAAAAGTGCCCATTCATATGGATGAAGCTTCCTCAGGCATTGCTAAATGTTACGTTTATATGCCATATACATGTGATGTGTATTGATAGTGTGATGGTTAGATGGTGTGATGCCAATTTTGATATTATATGCCATGAAAGTGAATCAGGGGGAGGAAAGACCTCCAAGAACCCTGAGTTTACTGAGATTGTTATCTCACCCCTGTTGGGGATTATGTGTTGCAGGTGATACTCAGGGAGTGGCTGTTAGATCCCAGGGCAAGAGGCCCGAGTAGAGGGATATGGTTCTGTGGGAACCTTAGGCATAAAGTTTGAGAGCATGTTGGCTCTATCTGTTGATTTATGCCTATTATTTTGTACCCTGAGAGGGATATGTATAGTTTTGATATATACATTGTATATTATGAGAATTCACCATATATGATGTACAGTTGATGTTGTAAATGACGTCATTTTGTTTATCACTTCTGAATTGATTATCTGTGATAATTGCTGCGCTTACGACCATAAATCAATGTTAATGAATCAGATGCATACGAGGCGTTACAATTATAACTGCTCCAAGCTGATTGAGGCATGCTAGAATGTAGAGGAGAGAAACCAGAGGAGAAATTCAGGTTTGTTGATGAGTATTTTGGCATGTGACTGAAGCTTGACTTTGAGGAAGTTGGGGGTGCTGTAAGGTCCAGAGTGATTGTGGGGTGAGAATTCAATGTTGAAATAGATGAGTAGGGGAAGTAGAATTGGTTTGGTCTTGGAACTTGGTGTGTGGAGAAGTTTAGAGCATTATTAGGGTTGTAGTCATTAGCAGCACTAAAGTTGATGATGGAGGATATAGCTGAATTGACTAGTCCATGTTGTGAACTCAATGAGGGAGATTGAAGCATGGAAGCTGCAGCAGAAGTTGTGCATGCCATTGATGTGGCTGACATAGGAAGAGGGTGATTGTGTGTTCCTTCGTAGGTGGTAATCGATATGGTCATGTCTTCAGCACATCTTTGCACCTGAAAGTTAGTTAATTACAAGAAAATAAGGTTAATAATTAGTAGCTAGCTAGTGTTCTTTAAAATCCTTTTGGTTTGTTTTCTTAACCCATTTAACGTGATTTGTTGACTGTTGAACGTGTTTCCACACACAGGCTTAGACACTCCTCGCAACAAACATCTCCAAAATTGACTATTTGTTTATTCATTTATAAAGATAATTTATCTGTGATGTTCAACTCTAGTAGGTTGTAAAAAATGACTTTGATAATACCTAAATATGTAATCTCGCAGCATTAAGAATTATATAGCATGTGTGATCTGTTTCGTGTAAAATGCATATTCCGTATAGCCTTTTTCTTGGAAAATAACAATGAACTAAAAAAGAAAAGGGTTGCATAGTTTGACTTTTGTGTTAGAGATCGAGAGACATCTTTGGTCATATGTTAAATAATTAATTACAATGCATACACAAAATATTAGTGCCATATCTAAAATATGATAAAATATCATTAGGTATACTCAACTACATGGTATCCCCAAAACAGAAATTGTACTTTTCTTCCAGGCATATAACTTTAAATTTCCGTTAGCTAAAATTATCCACAATTCATATTTTGTGCGTTTTATAAAATATCCACTTAAAGTAGTTCAATTTATCTATTAATTTACAGGGAGGTGGTCCAGGATGGCCAGTTCCATTAGGAAGAAGGGATAGCTTTACAGAAAACTGAACTCTTGCAAATCAAAATCTTCCAGCACCCTTCTTCACATTGGATCAACTCAAGGCTGCCTTTGCTGTTCAAGGTCTCAACACCCTTGATTTAGTTACACTCTCGGGTATACATATATAATCAAATTCATGTTTGCTAATATAGGCATATATAGATAAACTTCACCATAAACATTTATAATAAATAAAATAAGAAGATAAAATGAATTAATTAATTTAAGGTGCATCAATCGATTTCATCTTATGAATTAATTTAAAAAAAAAGTAAAATAAATTGAACTTCTCGTATCAACTTATGTACTTAAATTTTATAGAAGCTCTTTGCATTCGACTTCTACAAAAATCAAGGTGCATCGATCAATGTAGAATTTTATCTGATCTAAAGAGAAAAATGTACTATTACACAACATGTAATAAGCCTAATTTCAAACTGTTTGATATATATACAGGTGGTCATACGTTTGGAAGAGCTCGTTGCAGTACATTCATTAACCGATTATACAACTTCAACAACACTGGAAACCCTGATCCAACTCTGAACACAACTTACTTAGAATTATTGCGCGTAAGATGCCCCCAGAATACAACTGAGAATAACCTCACCAATTTGGACCTGACCACACCTGATCAATTTGACAACAGATACCACTCCAATCTTCAGCAGCTAAATGGCTTGCTTCAGAGTGACCAAGAACTTTTCTGCTGATACTATTCCCATTGTCAACAGCTTCATCAGTAACCAGAATACTTTTTTTGCCAACTTTAGAGTTTCAATGATAAAAATGGGTAATATTGGAGTTCTGACTGAGGATGAAGGAGAAATTCGCTTGCAATGTAATTTTGTGAATGGGGACTAGTTTGGATTAGCTAGTGCTGCGTCCAAAGATACTAAACAAAAGCTTGAATCTCAATAAAAATAAGTTAATTAATGGGGATGTGCAATGTACTAACTAGAATGT
Source organism: Glycine latifolia (assembly GCA_013407115.1). Classification (NCBI taxonomy): domain Eukaryota; kingdom Viridiplantae; phylum Streptophyta; class Magnoliopsida; order Fabales; family Fabaceae; genus Glycine; species Glycine latifolia. The sequence goes on from CM023955.1 coordinate 11,555,997, forward strand.
AAAGGCATATTAAAGGTTGTAAACCTCTTTGCTTTATTGAAATAAACCAAAGGAGTGTTCATGTCAATGTGATTTTGCCATGTACCTCTCTTGGCATATTATATAATTATTTGAATCTCTTTATGGTACTTAATTAGTGTGTGTTTGGTTTACTGGTTTTAGGACTTTCAAAGTATATCAACAGAGAAGTATGTCTCTAGACTATCTTGGATTGAACTCAACGGAAGTTTGAAGTGTTCTAATGTCAAAACAAACATACCTTTAATCATATAGTCCATTGGGATGGCTACAAATCAAATGAGATTTTCTTCACAACCCGTTCAATTAAGAAGTTAAATTGGATATCCAAGGTGGCAGTATTCTGTTATCCCTTTTCAGTTGGTTACTTAATCTTGCAGGCAGTGTAGAACTTAATTAGTTTTGGTTAGAATGACTGAAGCTAATATGTGAGAGGAGTTATTATAGTACTAAATCTTGTTGCATTTTGTTTCCTTTTATGGTGGGCCTTTTGCTTATGGCGTTAGCGTCTGGTGTTTCTTGTTGATCTGGGCCAGCCTTTTCATTTCTTCTACCTGTGTTGACTCTTTATGTTGTTGCTAAACTTTTGCATTCATTCTTTGTTCTTTAGTTTATCGCCAGTTACTTTCTCTCTGCACCTCCAATTTTACTTTCTGCACTTTTTTAAGCTTCCAAAACATTTAATCCAGTATGTAAAATTACTTTCTAGAAAGACATTTCCAGAATGTAAAAATTTATATTCTGGAAAGACGTTTTCGAAATGTAATTTTACATTTCATATTAGGTGTAAAGGAAGTGTTGGAAGTATTGTCTAGTTTAGGGTGCTATCTTTCATATCATGAAATCACTATTAAAGTCTCCACTTTTGACAGTGTCTGCGCGAAAATTATAATATATAACACTTAAATGGAGTATCAAAATAGTATATATATTTTCTATCATTAAATAATCGTATATATATATATATATAAAACCAAAACTATCAACTTATTTTAAAATATAGGGACCCAAATCTTATGTTAAACTCGAGGGATTAAAAATGTAATTAAGTCAATTTTTAATTATACTAAGAATTAAATTAACACATTTCTGAAAAACGTGTTTTAATGTAAACTAAAACTTCTCAAATTTACAAAAAATATTAGTTGAAAATAATGAACAAAATAAGTTTGAGAGACGACTTAGGCTTTGTTTGGGAGTTAGGAGGAGAAGGGAAGGAAAGAGACTCAAGGGGAAGGGAAAGGAGAAAAATGAGGGAAGTTCATTCCTTTTTGTTTGAGAGTTAAAAATATATTAAGAGAGGGAAATGAAGAGTTAATATGATATTTTTACAATTTTACCCTTATTTCAAAAAGTTAAATTCAATTAAATAACACTGGCTAGGATAAGATAGTAATTTTATTAACACTGTCTGGGGTAGGATAGTAATTTTATTACTTTATCTTCTAAAAACCCTCAAATAGGGGGAACAATAATTTGTAAGCTTTGGAGGATTTCAGTTTAAAAATCCTCAAATCCTTTCCCTCAAAAATTAAATCTCTCAAACAAGGAGATGATACCACCTAAACCTTTCACTTTCCTCCCTTCCCCTCTAAAATTATTCTCCCAAACAAAGCCTTACAGGTTAGCAAACTTCCTCGTGTATAAGTTGGCACCAGGATAGATGAAGGGGGAAATGGATGAAATCTCAGCTCGTGTTTAATTTTAATATTTAAATATTGGGAAAATATGTATGAATTGTAAGATATTTAATCTGGACACTCCAGTTTATTTATTTTTTCTTAAAGTGGAAAGGATCCGTGATGGAAGAAAGTAAAACGAATTTTAAAATCAGAACTCAAACAAGACTTTGACTTAATTTGTAAGTCCTTTAGCATATAGTATATACTGCTGCTGAATTGCATCTCTATTTAAAAACAAGTAGAATACATGAGAGATCTATAATTTAAAAAATGAGAGACAGAGAGAGAGAAAGCCATCAGAGAGATCAGAGGGATAATACCCAAGAAAAAAGAGAGAAAGAAAGAAAAGTATTCAAGAGTAGTTAGCATTGAATGGGTTAACGTTATATTAATTAACTTGAATTTAAATTTTAAGTTAGAAGTAACAGTATGACTTACAGTACTAACTGATTAGGGTCGTAGCATTGAATTGAGAGTAATCAACTAAAGCTTACAGTGGTAGTAATAAAAGAGTTTAATGCATGTATACATTCTCAATCTAAGAGGATTTTATATTAACATACAAAATAATATTTTTATCATATTATTATTTATTATGATCAATTTTTTATTAATTAAATTTAAATAATAAATAACTATAATAGCATAAAAACTATTATAATATTATAAAATATCAATATAAAACATGCACGGTCAACACCAACTAATTAACTTCTAATCAAAATCCTTGCTTCGTGCTAAGTGCTACGTGTTAGATCAAAGCTGCCGGTATGCTAATTAAAAGGGCTTAGTTAAAGAAAGCCTCATAAATAATGTTAAAGAATTAAAATTAAAATATATAGCTTGGATCATTTCTCTTGTTGTTTCACTAATTTCCTATTGTAATATTAATTGTTTCCCATTTTTTTAACATTTCATAAGGAAATCTGTATAATAAACGTGGGGTGCAACAATCTTAAATATGTCGTTATTAGCGCTGTGTTCCACACATATTACAGAATTTTTCGAAGACTTGAATGTGTAATCTACTAGCATAATTAGATTAATAATTTATTTAAATACAAGTGACAAGTATTTTTTTATAAATTTTCTAAAAAAATTTATAAAAAAATACTTTTAACATTATATTCAAAATAAACACTTTTAACATTATATTCAAAACATACTCTAATACTACTTCTAGTATTTACTCTCATACTCAAGCAATTATTGTCCTCTCCTAGTATTTTATACTCCATCTTACACGGATCTTGTCTTAGATCATCGTGCTTCCCATCGCGCTAACGAGAATCTGTACATATAAATCCCAGATACAAAAATGGCTTGAAATTCTATACAGAAATGCAATATATAATAAATGGTTAATTATGTCTTTTTTCCTCAAATTTTTTCGATTTTTTACTTTTAATTCCTGAACAAAAATAATCAATCTTAATCCCTGAAATTTAGGCTTGTTAACATTTTTTTTCCTATCCCATTAAGTGTTATCATTAATGAATGATGTGACGGTTTACTATGAGTGTTACGTGTTAATTTTTTGTCACAGTTTATTTTATGCCAATTTAACCACTAGAAAATTTTAGTGGGCAAGTTTGAAAAGCATTTAATATTTTTTGTCATTAAAAATTGTCAAAAATTAATTTGCCAGAAATTTAACAAGAAATAGACCATAAAAATAGGTGAGCGAGTCACCTGACCAGTTCAAATGAATAAACCATAAAATGGCCTCAAGAAAAATCGGCCAAAAATAAAGAAAACAAGTAAGTTAAAACTCTGTCATAAATCAGCAAAAAAAAAAAGATTTAAATTGGGTCAATAAAAAATGCTTAATATAACATCGATCATTTTCACTTTTTTTTCTTAAAAAAATAAGAAAAAAACCTAAATTATTTGCCATGTTGTTTTTTATTCCAAATATAAACTTGTTATTATTAATCAATGTTTATGTATATTGTTAAAACTTCAACTTAAGTATTTCAATATATTTGATTTGAACGTTTATATGTACTCTGGATGCTAATTAGAACCTATAAAACTATGTTTTGTTTTTAATTTTTAGTATTATAAGGTTATAATATGATGTTCTTTGAATAACAGTTTATGTATTATTTGATTGTTATCGGTATTTTATTAAAACCAATTTGATATTGGTTGAATCATTGAATCTTGAACTATTGTTTTGACTGGTTTAATGATAAGAGAAAACATTTATATTTGTTTTACAAATAAAAAATTTATAGTGTCAAGAAGTACGATACTTATTTCATTTATAATTAATTTGCATGATGTTATTATCCAACATTTACTATTTGTTTAAAATTCATTGACTTTATAATTAATTTTGTATGGCGTTATCAATTTTAAATAGTGAAATTTTTTCTCATATTTTAATAATTATTTAAATGAACATTTTATTTCAAATTGAACCTTCTAAATCTTATGTCGATTAGTCTAATCCAACGATAATGAGACATTAATTACATTCTCAGTAAAATTTTAGAAACAAGATTGAAGCTGTCTCATATATATATATATATATATATATATATATATATATATATATTTCAAAACTTGAAAAAGAAACATTATGTAACTACTCAACAACCCTTTTTTATTTATTAATCCACACTCTCATTTTTGTAAAAAAAAAAAACATAAAACAAACATTTCCTTAAAAATGTTAAAAGTTGTTAAAGAGATGTAGTGAAAAAAACCAATCCAAATACAAGTGACAATTAGTTTTTTAAATATAGAAGTTTCCTATGTATAATTAATGTGTCAACTATTTTTAAAGAAGGAGCCAAAGCCACCATGTATCAACTTATAATTTAGAGTTGTTTTCTCTTGTCCTTTCGATACCTCATCTGTTGTTTACCACAGCATATAATATTTAGACTTCTATAATTGTATGGTCACTAGGATATACTATTAGGTAAAGCAATAATGCTATTATTAATTATTATTGGAGAGGAGGCTCTAATCCAAATCAACACAAAGACATTAGAATAAAGTATAAAAACCTTAAATGTGAGACCGATTTATGAATACAGTGTAGATATATTTGCTTTACATATAGTATCTAGCAGACTAGCTAGCTCTATTTCTTTGCCATTCTGGTATATTCTCTCGTGCACTAGAGAATATACATAGTTGCGTACGTTGGCATATATGACAAATTTGTCGAGTACAAACGACTGAATAGTCATTTTAGTATGTATTAAACGATAATAAAATTGACTTTGAATCAAATTAATTTTAAGTTAAAATTAATTTTAAAATAATGTGATTAATTTATATTATAAAAAAATTAAAAAAAAAATTTAGTATATGTTTTTTTTATCTAGTGCATGAATTATCACTACTACAAACAATGTTTTCTACGTCGATTATTTTACCTTTTCTACATCGATTATAAAACCGTTGTTGTATCAGGTGTCGTGGAAAGTCAATACTTTCCACGACGATTCTCAAACTGTCTTAGAATGTTCTATTTCTAAGACGGTTTTCTATTTACAATGTTTTTTTTATTTAAAAAATAAAATTTCAGGATTTTAAGATGGTTTTATAAATAATTGTCTTATAATGTATTTTTAAAATTAAAAAATAAATATTTTAAGACATTTTTTTTTGTGAAAATCGTCTTAGAATATAGACATTCTAAAACGATTTTCCAGATAATCGTCTTAGAACGTCTTTTTTAAAAAAAATTAAAATTGAGGATTAAAGGACCATTAAAGGACCACACATTCGCCACGCTGCACACGTCCCAATCGTCGCCATGAAGGGGGTCATCGTCTCCTTCAGGAACTTCAACATTGGTCCAACACGTGCTTTGCGTACCCGGACCTGAACCTGCACATACTCGAATTCCATTCTTCTTCCTCAGAGACGTCGTTTCGCGGTTCAGCGGCATCTTGGTCCCTCTCATAACTTCTTGGAAACCCTAGAGGCTGTTTGAAAGAATGAGAGGGTTTCAAAGAATGAGAGTAAGCGCGGACATCAAATATTTTAAAAAGTGAAAATTTTTCTAACACAATTTTCGAAAAACCATCTTGGAATGATAATCATTCTAAGACGGTTTTTGCAAAACCGTCTTAGAATGGTTATATTTATTTACAAAAATACCACCGCCTATGTTTTTAAGATGGTTTTTTATCAATCGACGTAGAATCACTATCGTAAAAAGTGGTTTTTGTAGTAGTGTATCTAAAATTGTTTTAATTTAGAATTAATTTTAAACTAAGAATCAATTATAATTTTTTTTTCAACGTAAAAACAAACATTTAAAAAATAATCTAAAATCAATTTCAAATACAAAATCAATTTTCTAACCTAAAATCAAATACTTAGATATATTCTAATTTACTATTAACGTTTACTTTTGTTACACTTGTAACTTTTATAGAAATAAGTTTTTTTAATTAATTTAATAAAATATTATTTAGATTAAAATATGCCCTGTAATATATTAAAAAATTATTTTATCAATTGAAGAAAATTAATTTCTAAAGAAATTGAATAGTTGATTTTGTAAGGAAAATGATTTTTTTAAACATATTCCATATTATTAATACACCATAATGTGTTTTTTTTTCTAAAATCTTAAGTACTCTTTAGCCGATCGAACTTCGCTATCAATATGGGTGGCAAATGGACAAGTTAGGTTAGAATTTGAATCCAACTTAATTTAGTCCATTTTTATAAATTAAGAATAAATTTGGTTGGATTAACTAGTTTGCCTTTTAAAATAAATAAATAATAATTTTGTGTTTACTGTGACCCATTATTTTTATTTTTTTGTAGTTTTTTTTTAAAAAATAAGTTAAAGTTTAATATTTCTGATATTAGCTTTTAAAGTCAATTGTGGATGTATTTGATACGTTGAATGTTTTGATAGATTAATTAATAATTGTTATAATTATGTTTTTATAATTAAATTCATGTTTTTTCTTCTAATTTTGTTTATTTTTTTGTCAACCCATGGATGATTCTTTTCAGTTTTTTCCTTAAAAGGTTTCGACAAGTTAATCTAATTTAACCTGCAATTCACGTAGGATTGAGTTGGAAAAATCCTAATTTATTATCAAAATGAGTTTAATCTAACTTAACAAAATATTTTGACAAGTTAAAAAGAGTTTAATTAGTGCATTTAACTACCAATGTGAAGCTAAATTAATGCATAACTTGTGAGTTGATATGATAAATTTTCTAGCTTCTTAAAATTTGTAAGAAAATGAGTATAAGTCAATCCGGCCACATGCTAACAGCCTATTAGGATGGTGTTCTTCTATTTAGTATTTGAAATTTAAATTAAAAGAAAATTAGAAGCATTTTTTAATTAAACGTTACACTCTCCCTCCCCACAAAATCAACTAATATGAGTGATACTGAATTAGATTTTCTTAAATAAAATCTTAAATGTGAATAGAAAAATGTAATTAAGAAAAAAAAGTCTTCTAAAAGTTATCGGTCGGATTTTTTAATGAAAATTAATTATTAATAAATCCAATAAATACTTATATTAATAATATAATTTTAAGAAAATAATATTCATAAAGGTAAATGCGAATCTAAATACGGGAACAAGGCTGTGAACTCGTCAGCCGTCAGTCACGACTGTAGGTTTTATGATGAGAGTAATTCCACTGCATGCATAGTCGTAATTTTAAGAAAAATTGTAATAAACTAATTACCATATCAGCATGTGGGGTAGGTGCATTACAATATTGAATACTACATGACTCTTTCTTCAATTCATATATCAAAAACAAGTTTCAGTTGTCCAAGTTATCTGTATGAACTATGAAGCAAGCAACTTACCACGTGACGCCCTTTTCTACAGACAAAAGTCAGCTCTTGTACGAACTACCTAGAGTTAATATCCATATCTCTACGATGAGAAAGTTAAATTGTATTCATCGGCTACATTTATAGAGCATATGCTATAAATATTGTTTTAATTTAAAAAATCACCATTTTTATTTAAATTTAGTAAAAAGTTAAAGAAAAATAAAGAAACAATATTTGTCAATTAGCTATTCATACTTTTTTCTTGGTTCATGACTTGCAAATGTTTTATTTAGTTATAAAATATAGCATGGTTGCTACTTAATTTAAATACTCATTCTATTAAACAAAATATATTTTTTTGGGGTGCAAATAACATTTATCCTCTTTTAAAGATAATTTTGCTCAAATCAAATAGTTCAGTTGATTTACCCATTGGATGGTAAACAGAACAATAATTTCCACGGCAGCTTGCATAGAATATATATAACTTTCTAAACCCAATTTACCTTCCAAATTTGACTCTTCAACGTTCACGTTCATGGATAAATTTCTTCAGTACTTCGTGTCCGTGGTGCTCCATGGCCATTGCATGCCTTTTCTGTCCTTGCCAGTTGCCACAAGCCCAAAACACAAATAAAGAGCCTTTAAAATAACATATGCTTCCCCAACGTACATTTGTACAGCAAACATAAATGTAGGATAACGTTCTTCCATTAGATCCAACAACTTAAATTAAACTATTATCGATTTGTTTATACTTTTTCATATTAAATCAAACCAACTTAATTAGTCTTTGGTACACATATACGCTACACACAAGTATTATTTAGTTCAAGTAATACTGGATTTATTATTTTTAGTAAGATTTTGATTGAGTCTCGTGAATGAATTAAATGAGGCTGAAAAGGTTATTTTATTAAGGACGATAAATCAATTTTTTTTATAGAAATTAATTATTAACAAAATCAATAAATATTTTATACTAATAACAACATAATAATAAATAAATAAAAACACATGTATATGCTACATGCAACCCAAATTCATAACGGTTTTCACCGTTCTATTCTCTACTTGCTATGCTCGTAATTTTAAATTTTAGTGCACAAAACAATCCTTGAAATTTCATGGTGGGTAACACAAAAAGAGCGATTGAGAAATCAAAAGCTACATGGGAAATATGTCTTGTATAGCTAGCAAAGAATATATAGCGTGAGACTTTATTACCGGTTTCAGTGAAAGCCAGCCAGCTTATTTTAAAATGTTTAAAGTCCTACTGTTTAGCAAAAAGAAATATCACAGATCGAGACAGTTTTCTTTATATTTTTCCATCTCCTCTTCCCCCATCCTTTTTTCATTATATATCTTCTGGCTGATTTTGTATGAGATCCGTGAAATTTTTATTTTATTATTTTAAACAATCTTTAACGAGTGTTTTGAAGGAATTAAAAATATAAAGAATAAAACTTTTACTTTGGTACACCAAATATTGTATTTTTTTTATTTTTGACAAATATTCTTTTGACATTTTTTTTTCAAATTTAACTATTCTAAAATAAAAACTGTGTAACATAAAGAAATATGTACTCCCCCTTAATTTAAAATGAGTTAACTTTGAGATATATTAATTTAAGTAAAAAGTAAATACAACCTTATTTTTTATTTCATACCACATCTTTTACTTTATATAAGAGTTAAGGTCTTTTTTATATTGTTATAATTGGCTTCACCTGATGTTTAAAGGCGGCAATAATGACTATACCAGAAAGTAAGCAGCGGTTGAACAAATAATGCAAGAGAAGACCAAGTGAAATCCATGGAAAAAAACATCGAAATAAATGGGTGGAAAAATTTGAAAACTCCATAGACTAAACCACAACTGGTTATTACAGCTTGTAAAGCATGACTTTATATACAACAATAACAACACTACTAATGCTTTGTTGAATAACATACTCCCACCATGCCATTTGGAGTAAATAATTAATGACGTAAATGCCAAGAAAATTTAGATTGTGAAAACAAATCCTGGGCGTGCCGCCCACGTGTCACCTCATCAGGACCACTTGATTTTATTATATTAATTCATATAGGAATATAGGAATAATAAACTTTATTTGATTTTATGGCAATCAGCAATAGCGGGCTTCGCTTTTATAGGGTCCACACATGACAGTAGCACTAGCTCCCACTGCAACAAACTTGCTAATATTTTAAGGAAACTTGTTATATTCATAAAATATTTTTATTAGATAGATTTTTTTTATGTTCTTATTGAATACTAGTATATGACTTAATTTTTTTTTAAAATTAGTGAAATCCAGAAAGTATTAATCAATAAAAAAATACCATTAATAGGGTAGTGTCGAATATATTATTAGCACTAACACCTCGAATTTTCCATTAACCTCAAATTTCAAACCAAAATTAATAATCATCAATAGTTTATTTTATCAAGGCTCGATCCCTTGACGAATCAATAGACAAAGACTTTTTGTGTATAAGTATGGCAAATATATATTTCATAAATAATAATTACACAATTTTAATTAAAATAATATATTATATTGTATATAAAATATATACATATAAATATAAAATATTACATGTAAATAAATATCTGTTTTTTAAAAAACTGAAATTTGTTAGCTTTAATGCTTGAAAAAGCTAAAATTTGGGAACTGATCGAAAGAGTTTTAGAAAAGCCAAAGAGATGAAATTGTCGCTAAAAGAAATTGTATTCTTTTCCTCCTTACACTATAGTTGGTTGAATTTTTTTGACCCCCTTCAATATTAAATTTTAGATTATTACACCACAAACACAACTCCAAGGACCGGCCCTATATTTTAAAGTGAATTAGGACATAAGGAAGGAAGAAAATAAAGCTCTTTTTATGTCACTAGATAAGATTATTTACATTAAATTAATTTTATAAAATTATTATTCTTTTTTATCTACTTATTATTTGTTTTATTTGCATAAAATAATTTAAAATGAAACTTATGATGAAATTAAGGAGGGGTATCATTTACCATGAGATTTGTTTTATTACTTACTATATGATTTTTCTTAATCTCCTTCTCCTCCTTTTAATAAGACTAAAAATCATGTAAATAATAAAACATTGATCCAATCATTAAATTATATCTATGTATTACTACGATCGTTTGTGTTAAAAAAATTTAAATAAATAATAAAAAGAAGATAATCAAATAATTCATATTTCAGTATATTTTAATATATTTATATTATGTCGATTTAAATCTATATGAACGCGACAATAAATGATTTTGGATTAATATAAAATTTTGTATATGTGGTATATGTGAAAGAAATTTTTAATTCAATGGTGGATTTTAAGAAGATATTATTTAAAAAAAAAATTATAGAATAGTATAATAATTGTCAAAGTTATATTATGTAATTTGATAATTGCTCTTATGTCTTTTGTAGCTTTTGTTGAATATGTTTAAATTACTTTTAGTCCATTTTTTGTTATCTTTTTCTCATGGAGTGCTTTATTAATTAATCTCTTCTTGTACAAGAGAGAGGAGAAAAATAATAGATATAAACAAAAAGAAAATTAAACGAGATAAAGATATTACGAAAGAGAAAGTGAACCAACGTTTAATAAATAATAATCGTTTCAAATTATTCGTCCGCGGCCGACGGGAAGAATATCCATTATGGTGAATTGGGTCTATAAATAAAGGCTGGTAATGTTCCAAGTCTCGCAAAAGCAACGAACAAGGCAGATAGAGTTGTAATATTAGGATTTAGGAGTAAGAGAGAAAAATGAGGTGTTTCCATCTCACAGTGACAGCTTTGTGCTGTGTAGTGGTTGTGCTTGGAGTGCTTCCACTCACCCTAGATGCACAACTAGATCCCTCGTTTTACAGAAACACTTGTCCCAGGGTTCACTCCATTGTTCGTGAAGTTGTCAGGAGCGTTTCAAAGAAAGATCCCCGTATGCTTGCTAGTCTCATTAGACTTCACTTTCATGACTGCTTTGTTCAAGTACGTTTACTTATTACAATTAATTCATCATCATCTTTAAGTTTCAAGTCTTATTAGACTTCACTTTTATCATTTTTCTTTTAAATTTGACCATACACTTTAGCGACATGTCTTTGTTTAAGCAAGATATACTTGAAAATCATACACTTCAAGATATGAAAAAATGCCACCATTTCCCTGGTCTTAAAGGACAGGTCTTTTGGCGGCCTCCACTCACCACTTCTACTAAATATAAGTATTATGCATGATGGGACCACTTTCATTCTCAACCATTGGTGTTTTGAAGGGTTTGATTTATGGAGGGAGTACTGGTGGGCTATGTTGATCCCAAACACCGGTGACTCTCATTTTATATAACCTCCTTTTACGTATTATTCAATCTCATCTCATTATGACCTCCTTTTTTGTATGATTCTTAAGAATATTTATAACGTTTCATTCACGGGCATTCATAGAGAGAAAAACAAATTAAGATAAACGTAATAAGTGACATGATAGGATAAATAAAAGAAGAATAAAGAATGAAAAAAGTGTCATATGAGATTTTCATAATGGACAAGTTTCCACAATTAAAAGCTCCAATTTTTTCTTTTTTACTTTTCCTCCCTAATTTTATAATTTTTTTTTTACAATATTTCTGTCTCTTTCTTACTTCACTATATCATTTATTTTATATTCCACTTTTCTTCTTTTCTATCCATATTTTGAAAATTATTAAGAATTACATCACTTATTCTTTACCTATATATTATTTTGAACCCTCAGTCATTTCCCACTTAAAGATATATAGAAATTTAACAGATTATTTTTCCAATAAATAATTTTATGTAAAAGTTTTTTTTTGTTTTTTTAATTATATAGTTAAAGAAAAAAAAGTTATGTATTATTAGTGTAAAAACATTTATATAGCCATCAAATCATAATTTATCTGATAAATTTATTGGCTTTTAAAATAATTATCTTGAAATAATTAAATCGTCAAGGAATGTCATCTTCAGGCAGAACATGTTCCCTTTCTCAATCACTCCAAAATCTGATCAATCAGCAGTTGATTTACCAATTGATCGATGTCGATCGATCATATATGTAGTTGTTGAGAATTAACAAGAAATATGAATTGATTATGTTGTTGATGTTTGTGACGTGCTGCAGGGGTGTGATGCATCAGTTTTGTTGAACAACACTGCCACCATAGTGAGTGAGCAACAAGCTCTGCCAAACAACAACTCACTAAGAGGTTTGGATGTTGTGAACGATATCAAGACAGCAGTGGAAAAGGCTTGTCCCGGCGTGGTTTCTTGTGCTGATATTCTTACCCTTGCATCCGAAATATCTTCTGTTCTGGTATAAATTAATGCTATCTCTAATTCATTTTGCTTCTGTGCTGAGAATAAAATCACATTATATATATGTTTCAATGTTTGACAAATATTTAATTTCGAGAGTAGAGTTTAGATAGAATCATTATCATAAAGTATACTAACCAAAAGGTTGCAATCAATTAGAAATGATATGTCTAAGGTGGTTTCTGAGTTACTCCTTTTAATCATATTTAAATGCCATCATGATCTTTTTTTAACATTGATTATTACATAGCTCAAAGTCTATATTATTATTAGTCATGTTCAATTAAGAACACCTTTTACTTTATTGGTCTTAAAATGATACTATATCTTACAAGTATGTATTAATATAGGGTGGTGGTCCTGATTGGAAAGTTCCATTGGGAAGAAGAGATAGTTTAACAGCAAACCGAACCCTTGCAAATCAAAACCTTCCAGCTCCTTTCTTCAACCTATCTCGACTTAAAGCTGCCTTTGCTGTTCAAGGTCTTGACACCACTGATCTAGTTGCACTCTCTGGTAAGAAATTTTTTCCCAATTAAATTCATCCTATATGTTGCAACAATTAAAATAATAAGAATAATAAATAGGGAATTTCTTGAAATTCAGGGTAAGGTAATATATTAGATTCAAAGGGATATATTATTAATGAAATACGATAAATTAACATTAGGAAAAAGAAAGTCCATGATGGATTAGTATATGATTCACACATGATTCAATTTCAGGTGCTCATACATTCGGCAGAGCTCACTGCAATTTCATTCTTGACCGATTGTACAATTTCAGTGGAACTGGCAAACCTGATCCAACTCTTGACACAACTTACTTGCAACAATTGCGCAAAATATGCCCCAATGGTGGACCTAACAACCTTGTCAATTTTGACCCTGTCACTCCTGATAAAATTGACAGGGTGTACTACTCGAATCTTCAGGTTAAGAAGGGCTTGCTTCAGAGTGATCAAGAGCTGTTCTCGACACCTGGTGCCGATACCATCCCCATTGTCAACAGGTTCAGCAGTGACCAGAAAGTTTTCTTTGACGCCTTTGAGGCTTCAATGATTAAGATGGGTAACATTGGTGTGCTCACTGGGAAGAAAGGAGAAATCAGAAAACATTGTAACTTTGTTAACAAGAAATCTGTTGAAGTTGATATTGCTACTGTGGCCTCAGAAGAATTATCAATAGAGGGTATGGTTAGCTCAATCTAAATGGATTAGGATGAAAAGTTTGCACTTGAAATGGTGTGATTAGAGACCACAAATAAAGAAGAGATAGGCACATTCATGCCATGTGCCCCCCACTACTTGTTGTGTACTGTGTTTGTGTTACACTTTCTTTTTTGTAGTTTGAATCATGCAGTGTTCATAATCAATTTCTTACTGAGCCCCTAGTTTTGAAAGAGATCCTGAGACTATAATATAATCAATCATGTGTATATTAATGTGGCATAACTAAAAAGGTAAGCTATTGAAAAAGTAGCAGGCAATATTTTAATTATAATGAACCATTATTAATTTATGATTAATTAGCTAAGTGTTTCATTAACTATAAATTATATTTTTCCCTTAATTGGGCTTATATATAGATCAGATTCTCATGCATCTAATATTGATACCAGCTTAAAAGAAATCTTCATAGGTGGACCTACTCTTCTTTTTCTTTATATAAGAGAAATGATTGAAACATTTTTTCAGGATTTTATCAAAATAATAATAATTTACTATTAGTTCACATTTAATCCAAAATGTTTCCTTGATCATTCACTTTATGTGTAAAAAAGAAGAATATAAGCTATTGTTAAGTTTAATTTACTAATTATATACTTCAAATTTTTTTATAATTATTATAATTAAAAATAAATCTCAACAAGAAATAATCCTTTAATATATATATTATCTATAGAAATCAACAACAAGATACTATAGAGTTTAAAATAACTTACTAACATGCTCAAACTATTTGGTATATATATTTATTTGATTTGTATAAACAAATGTGAGTAATGATCATACTCATATTTTAAAAAGACGTCACTTTAAATCCTGTTGTTCATGTAATTACTTTGTTGGTGAATAATTTATAAATATTTTTTGTAAGTATTGGTGGAGTCTTGCAACATGTCCTATTCCTAGTGAACACCTCTATCATAATATTATTATGGGTGTTTTTATTACAACATTTTATTAGTTGGAGTGAAATTGAGTTAAAATTTTTTAAGTATATGATTTAAAGTTTAAATCTTATAAATGAAAAAGTATGGTTGAAAAGAAATATTTCATTAAAGATAATTAATTAAATTTTATTTATGATTGATAAAACTGATAAATTTCCCATATCTATATCACGGTAAAAAAAAAAAAAGAAATTATAAGTGACTTTACCTTTTAAAGGCGCCAATAATAGTGTACAAGAAAGTAAGCAGCACTGCAGCCGCTGAACAACTATAGCAAGACAAAGTAAAACCAAAATAAGTCCATGCCAGAAACAGCAAAATGAATAATGGTTGCAAAGCACCACTTACTTCAATACAACACTAATGTTTTGTTAATTGTTGATATAATACTTGATAACAGTCCACCATGTTTTCTAATGACATTCATATAAACAAATCCTGCTCGTGTGCCGCCCACGTGTCATTTCAGCAGGACCACTTGAATTTTTAATGACATACGCTCATTAATTTCAATTGGTGGCAATCAGCAATGTTGGGCTTTGCTTTTTGCGGGTTCCACACATGACACTAGGAACTATGAACATGAATTTCAATTGGTGACAACTGACAACTATTAACTCGGTAATGTTTTAAGGATTTTTTTTACATGAAGGAAAACTGTTACATTTTTCAACATTTATTGTTTCATAAAATTTATCTAGATGAATTTTATGTGATTTCCATTAAATGTATGAGTTTTTTTTTTAAAATCAATCAAACTTGGTAAATTTTAATCTGCAATTTTGGTCTCTGTGTTTTTTTGTTTCGCAATGTTGATTTTTCAATTTTTTTTAAAAATTATCATTTTGATTTCTCAATTTTTAAAAAAATTATAATTTTGATTCAATTTTTAATTTTGCATGTATGGATAATTCCTTTGGGAACAACACATTTTCAAGGCTGAAACCTTTGAAAACAGAGCTAAATATTGGCAGCCCTCAATCTGATGAATTTGTCACCTAATAGTCTCCATTCCTGTGACATAGACCTTGTTAGCAACTCAAGAAAATTTGTGTCTATTTCATTTCAGCTATTTGGTGCAGTCATTCAGACAAAAAAACCTGTTGAAAATGGGTTGCAAGGTACTGGTTGCACTTGCACAGGAGATAAATGCCAATGCCAGAGAGCCTCGACAGATGAGGATTCTTACTTGTGAAAGTATCTGTACCTATGTGTTGTACAGGTAAGCTTATATCTGAGTTACTTGAATTTTTCACTAGAATCAAATCAATTATAAAATCAGCTACTGATGCTTTATTAGCCAATTTTATACTGAAAAGATGGTAATGGTAGCTAAATTACATTTATTGCTCTGTATATAATAAGTGTGATACATTTATGGTTTTAATTACTATTTGTAGTGAATTTTGATTGACTTTAAATATATTTTTTGTTATCACTTCGCATTTAGCATATTCATGATATTGAACATGTACTCTTGTAACATTCACACCAAATGTACAAAGCTAAAATGATAATTGATGCTTTATTTGTGATACAATAAAGTGGAAAACCATAATGTGAATTTTGTGTACCCTTATTGATATGTGCCTAGCACATGATGTTTTCAAGCTTAATTAAGCTATTAAATACATCATTTTATATGATAAATAGCTTCCATTTGGTGTGAATGTGACTCATATGCTTCAATGATATATTTTGGTCAAAATTGAAGTAATTGGCAGGCAAAAATTGAAGTAAAAAAGATGCAGAGAAGATCAAGAGAAGTTGTGGCGCGATCCGCGCCCAAAACCACGCGACCAGCGCCATAATCCCCAAGTGGCGCCATCAGCGTGAGTTCCCACGCGATCCGCGTGGCTGCTGTTCTAGAAAAGGCATTTCCTCTGGAAGTTGGCGCGATCTGCGCCGTCCTCCACGCGATCAGCGCCATAGCCAAAAATAGCCACGCTGTCAGCGCCACACACCACGCTATCCACGCCAGACCTGATTCTGCAGAATACTAATGCTGTCAAAGGCTAAACTTGGAATTTCACTTCCCCAAATATAAATAGCAACACCCACTTCTGTTTTAGGAACTTTTGGATGAAAAACACACCAAAGGAAGAGAAAGAAGGCTTGGGAGTTGATTCTAGGGTTTAGGTGTGAGGGGAAGAGGGTTCTTCCCTCTTCCCTTCCTCTTCTTCCTTGTACATATCATCAAGCATGCTTCTTTTTGTTGTACCAAGGCCAGCCATGTTTAGGTTTGGCTAGTTTCCTTTTGTATTTAGGGCAAATATTCTATGTAAATCTCATTTGGAACGGATTGAATGTTATTGTTCATTTATGCTATGTTATTTCATTACACTTTGCTTGAATCTCTTTATCTCTTTCTTAGACCTGATCAATCTAGGTAGGAGCTTAGAGCTAGGGTTCACAATAGGAATATTGGGGCCTTAGTCTTGGAACTAAGTGTGGTGACTTGTTGTACATCACCTAGGGATAGGGATGTATGCTTGCAATCTTTTAGTGCATCACTTAATGCTTAACCTAATAAATGCTACTAAGGAATTAGGGTATTGAAAAGGGTTAAAGGGTTAATGTCACTAAGGAATTAGGGCTTAACTAATAATGAACGAGGATGCATGATTGAGTAGCTAGTGTAGATGAATGTTGCAAACAATCTATGTGAGAATGTTAGGAGCATGGAGTGTGGGTTCCCTAACTACATTAGCTTACGTTTGGTGCAACCATTACCTATTTTATTTATAATGTTTTATGTTTATATTTAGTTTTTAATTTACTTCGCACAACAACACAATTCTCTTAATCTTTTGTCATCCAATCTTAAGATACAATTTATGATTTAATTGGCCAAACAATCCTCGTGGGACGATAACTCTCTTATCACTTTATTACTTGGAATGATCGGTATACTTGCCGAATCCGCAACACTTATTTAGATTATGGCATTACATGATAATCAGATGTCATTGCATCATGAGCTATGTCAGGCCAGTGAGTGATCTAAATTCCTAAACATTTTTGAACATGTTCATTGTTGACCTATTTGTTAGTTGTCTGAATTAAAAAGAAATTTTTAATCCATGTTAAAGTTAAGAGTTACTTTCTAAATCATTTATAAGAATAATACATCTCACAACCAAAATTAGTATATACATTGTCGTTCTTTTGTCATTTTCCTCTTGATTACAAAATTTTCTATGACATCGGTTTTAGGAGGAACTCATATCAAAATATACTTCTTACACATTGATTTAATAAGAACCGATGCAGTAAATACACTGAAATTTTGAAACACTACATCAGTTGAAATCACGACCGATGTTAAAATGGTTTCCACGCCATCTAAGAAATCAATGCTAAAGGCCTTTTCAACCTAAGTTAAAAACGTTTTTTTAAGTGAGGAAAGCTTAGTATATGAAATAAACTTATACTCTAGACTGAGATTGTTGGAATAAAATATAAATAAGTTGGTTTTTTTTGTTTTGTTAAGAAGTATGAATAAGATCGTTAACATACGATTATGTATTTTTTTCTAGTTAATGCATGCCTTGTACGGTATACAAGTCAATGCTAGTAAGTTGAATATGCAACAATTAATATATAAGGAAAATTAATTTTTAGATGGTTGTTGCTCTTTTGTCTTTTCATCATGTTTCAAATTTCTTTGTTGAAGTGATGTTATTCATAATATTTTTATACTGTTCAATTGATTATTGAATTGGGGAGGTATTATATGGTTCAGGGTCAATGGTCCAATCTTCATCTAATCTTGGTTGAATTGGTACGTATATGTGTTATATGTATATATATATATACTAACATGTTAATTTTATTATTATTTTGGTAAATCAAAAAAATATGACTGTAAATTATATTTAAATGTTTAAAAAATGAAATTATTTTTTTAAGCGGTTATATAATAATTTGTTAAGCTAGTATGTAATATAATTAATTTTTAATTTCGACTATACATATATTATTATTTAATTAGGATTTATAATTTTCAATTTTTAAAATAAAGAGTCGTCTCATAAGTGTGTGAAACAATTTAATTAAGACAGAGCTGATTAAAGTGGTCATCAGTTCATCAGCAATATTTATACTTTTATTTAACCATAAAATTATAATAAAAAATTAACTTTTACAATAGTTTCTTTAAAAGTTACATATATAATTATTCGTAATTATTAGTTAATAATATAAAAAATTTAATATATCAAAATTAAACTCTAGTTCTGCAAGCTCCTCTTAATATTTATGATAACAAATCTTTCAATCCAAAAAAAAGAAGAATAAATTTATAGAAAGTTAACTAATGATCGAGTAGTATTAGAAGTGAAGATTTTTCTTTTAGAAACTGTTTTCTTTTCAAACTCTATATGACAAATTCAAAAATGAAACTTCAAATAAGATTTGGCACGTACGTACACTTGGTTTATAGTATTAGACAATGGAGTAAGATATTAGCAACCGAGCACTAAAAGTCTATAGGTTTAGATCGGTTCCTAACGGAAAGTTTGAAACAATGCGATAAATTATTATAGTGGGTTATGTCAGATATGGTTCTAGATATTCTTCCCACCAATAAAAGTTTAGCAGTCCAAGTTAGATACATGTGTGTGCCTCAAGCACATTTTTACCACGCCATGTTCTTTCTCTGTGCAAAAAGTTCAGCAACATGCTGGGCAGACAAACAAGACCCACAAAAGTAGGTTTTATTTCTTCCCCGAAGATCTCGAGACTCGGATTCTTTTCGTATACATGAACATAAGTAATGTCAAACATATATGTATACATTTTTTCAGGACTGCTAGCTAGAAACATATTATGTGTGTGATTTACAAAATTTTGTTATTTTTAAGAAATTTTAATTAATAAAAAAGTATGATTAAAAAAATGTATCAGAGTGTATTTTTAACATTTTTTTATAAGTATTTTCTTTTGAAATTGTAATTTTGTTCGAGACATTATTAAATATTAAATATAAAATATATTTTAATGCAGATCAAATTTTAAATCGATTTATTATATTGTGATATAGACTAATTATTTTGGTTAGACCAAAGGAGTTGCTATATACCTGTACATTATGTTTGATTTTGTATAAAAAAAACATCATGTTTTAGTTAACCTTCTTATTTATGTTTTTTTTAATAAATAACTATATAATAAAACTTTGTGTAAGTCAATGCCTCACATTCAATAGAAATTATTGGAAGCAAGAGTTTCAAGGAGCTGCAAGCTTCCCAATTGGTCTCGTCATTTATGTCTGACACGTTACTTAGCTGTATTCATTGTTAATTTGTCCATGTCCTTCTGATACATATATATGCTCTAGTTGTTGCCTTGCACGGTAAATAAAATCTTCAAATTAATAAGAATTGAAAAAAATGTTAAAATTTATTTTTTAAATAAGATCAAATATAATTATTATATCTATTTTAGTTTTTATTCATAAAAAATATATGTTTGATTTTCTTGTTTTCAATATAATATTTTTATATTATTTATTTATCAATAAATATTAACTATTAATTTATTAAAAAAAACTTTAACTCACAACATTTTTCTTTAATCACCATACCAATCTTATAATTCCATATTTTTATATTATTAATTAACTAAATTCAAAATTAATTATTATAAGAATTAATAATTTTGTGGTAAATAATAATTTATAATTGAAAGACAATATAAAATTTTATATTATTAATATATTAAAATTAAATCCAAGATATTATACTGCAAAATATATAAATCAAGTTAAAAATAAATATTACACAAAACACAAAGACAATATAACTTTTTTTAATCTTTATGTGATGTATTGATTTTTAATTTTGTTTATATAATTCACAGTAGTTTAATTCTAATAATAATAATAATAATAATAAATAATTAAAGTTGTATCATTCGAATAATACTCAAATTTGATTTTGGCAAAAATAATTTTTAATCAAATTTTATTTATTTTTTGGTTAAATTTTATTTATTTTTTATCCAACTTTAATTAATCAAAAATATTTTTTTTCTAATAAATCTGAGGATTAAGAAAAAAATTCTAAAAATGTGTTCCTTAAACCTCAAGCCATCTTGATTTTGCCTACTTTTAATACATTTTTCTTCTTTTGTTTTAAAAAAAAAAAACAGTTGTCTTCTTTCTCACATTAACTTTTTTTTATGCGCTTCTTGCTCGTAAACTCAAGAAATTAAACTGCATAAGAAGATATAGATGCTAATAAAACAAACTAGAGACCCCCGAACTCCAGCTATCCAAGATTCATGTGTCAGGTTTATAATTAGCAAACCACGGTTAGACTTAATAAAAAATATTTTTTATATTTTATTTAAATTATGATTTGGAATCATGATTTTGTTATAATTGATCAAACATCATTCTCTAATTATACCAAGGATATGTCAATGTCATCCTCAAGATATTATAAAATCGAAAATTTTAAATAGATGATTATTTTTGGAAAAATAATTATTATAAATTCATATAAGTTATGATTGAATTGTGTTTCTTTTGTGATAATTTCCCCCGCTATCTATCTTCAATCAATTATCACGTTTGTACCTTTGAGTTTATAAAATATGAATTACTTGGCCAGGCTTATATTCAATGTCTATAATTTAGATGGGCTGATTTAATTTGACACATCCTATTTAATTTTAAAATGATATAATTTTGACTTTTCGTTTAACTTTTATATGAATATTTTACATTTAACATAAAAAAGGTAGATATATAAGTTTATTTTAATTTATAAATTATTTATTTATTTCTATAAATATTTATAGAAAGAATTACCTTAACAGGAAAGGAGGAAGTGTTTTTAGGAAAACGTCTATTAATAAAGTATGTATTTGATTTAACGTTAATTTGAAAGAATATGTATTTTCATGCATGTTTTATAAAAAGTATAAATTTATAACTTTTCTATTTAACTTTTTTTAAAACTTTCCAATAATAAACCAAACACATATGCAAGATTTAAACCCATTATATATGATGGACAAATGACTGCTGCTCTGTTTTCTAGTCTTAAAAATTAAAATGTTTAATGGAAGTAACTTTTGCAAATATTGGATTGACAAAAACCCAAAAAGAACGCGTGGAAAATTAAAAAAGAAGTCTATGGACAATGTTCCATCTCAAAAAGAAAACAAACGTTAAAAAAAACAATGATCCATCTCATCTGCTTTTATATATACAACAAAAAAGAAAATCTAATTTGCCTTTTTGTTTCTGACTTAAAAGTGAGTAAAGTATATTTAGAAATTAAAATTTAATAATTGTAAAATTTATTCTCTATATTATAATTATGATTATTAAATTTTTTAATCCATAACTATAATTGTGTTTTACTCTCTAAAAATTACCTCTCACTTTATTGATAAAGATGGCTTGACTGATTGATTTAAGACATACTGCATCTTTAGTCGAATACAATGTATTCTTCTATTTTAAAACAATGATTATTTAAAACATTCTATGGTTTTTGTAAAAGGAGTTTAAAACTTTCTATTTAATCATAAAAAATAACTTACATTTCAATTTTTAATGTTATAAATTTATTTAGTTACGGCTTTTATGCTGCTATATTATTTTTATTAATTTTTCTTATTTAGTACAAATGTTGATATAAAAATTAAATTATTTGTTAGTATTGTTAATTTCTTGATAAGTAATTTAATGATTTTAAATATAGGTATTTTAAAATGACAAGAATAATATTTTGGTATCATTACATAACACAAATGTAGATTTTTTTTTCTTTTAAAATATAGAATAATTATAAAATTAACAATGTTAACCTCAATAAAAATTAAAATATTTTCTGAAACTAATATAAAAATTTTACAAATAAAAATATTAAATAATTTTATTCTTTTAAAACATTATGTACATATTTATTTTTGATTAATATTTTTTATAAGGTATTAAGAAAAAGAGTTTTCAGCATTTGTTTCCACTAATTACTCAAATTAATATTTGTTTTCTTAGATTAGATAGTAAGCGTGTGTTTGCGAAAACATCGAATGGAACGTAACTGGACATTCATTTTAAAGCTTCCCTTGGGTTTTGAACTTTAAAACAAACATAGCCTAAAACTTTGTGATATTAGCTGAGTATTGTGTAATTATACAGTTTAGTGTATGGGATTTTTAAAAAAATTGTATCAGTTCTTAATTTCATAAAAATAAATTTATTTTAGTTTTTTTTCACTTTATATTTCTATAGTCGATCATCTTGCACATTAATAAAATAAATGTGGTTTTATTAAGAAATTGACTTGAAATTTCTATTAAACGTTTTTTTTTACATTATCATAAATGGTTATACATAAAAAAATTCACATTTTTAAATAAAACTTTAAAAGAAATCTAACTGATTAGGACTATATGTAAAAATGAAAATCATGGTAAAGTCAAGTTTTTAAAATATATACCAGGGCTTAAACTGCTCAACAGCTGATTTAATTTCGAGAAGCAATTTGAAAGTATAGTCAAAATTTAACCTTTCACATGCAAATGAAATTCCCTCCAGATCTTTCTGACCACTTTATACGTTTTCCTCTCAAGTGGCATGATTGAAAATTATTTGAATCACTGAAGTACGAAATGCAGGGTGGACATTGCATTCATTTAGGGGCCATGTGTCTCTATAAATAGATGCTCCTCATCAACAGCTTCAGCACAGTATTTAGAACAAATTACTAATAGAAAAAATGAAAGTAACAGTTGTGTGTTGTGTATTGGTTGTGCTAGTTGGTGCACTACCATTCTCTTCAGATGCACAACTAGACCCCTCCTTCTATAGGGACACATGTCCCACAGTGCATTCTATTGTACGTGAAGTTGTTAGAAACATTTCTAAATCAGACCCCCGAATGCTTGCTAGTCTCATAAGGTTCCACTTTCATGACTGCTTTGTTCAAGTATGTTTCATGTTTGTTCATCACGTTTCCCAAGTTTTGTGTCATTGTCAACTCTATTTTGTTACACATACATACGTTGATCAGTTTTCACTTTAAGCTAATTAAGCTTTTCCTACTTAATTTTAAAAGTACAACTCATTTTCAATCAGCACAAGATTGAAAATGTATAACAAATACTTCTGCCAATTAGTGTATTATTTAGTCTTTAAGTTTAAGTCATATATGTTAACAGGTAATAATAAGTTGATGATGTTTCTCATGCTTGTGCATGCAGGGCTGTGATGCATCAATTTTGTTGAACAACACTGCCACAATAGAAAGTGAGCAACAAGCTTTTCCCAACAACAACTCAATAAGAGGTTTGGATGTTGTGAACCAGATCAAGACTGCGGTGGAAAATGCTTGTCCTGGTGTAGCTTCTTGTGCTGATATTCTTGCCCTTGCTGCTGAGATATCTTCTGTTCTGGTATATATGTCTCATTCTATTTTTAAATAAATTTCTTCTGAAATGTTTGATGCCATTAGTACTTTCCGCTTTATAAGATTAGACCTTCTCCATGTTTAGTGTGTGTTTTTTTATGTGCATATTATCAAAATTGTATGTCTAATATTTTAACTTTTCATTCTTTTAGTTTCTAGAATGTGTCAATTTTAATTCTTAACTGACATAAAAAAGGAGGTTTCACTTCTTAAAATCACTTTCCTTTGATTTCATTAGTAATCTTTTCTAAGACTCTCCTTAATATTTCATATATTTTAAGACCAATTTTATGGTCTCGCATAAACCTATGCTCATAAATTAAGTGACCATTTAAGAAGACAGAAAATGAAAGTGAGTTGATGAATTAGTTAAAACAAATTATTAGCAGGGAAAGTCCACTCGCAGCCAACATTGAAAATTACATACTACAACATTCTTAATATACTAAAGTGTTAAATCAAAGTCTAAGTTAACAGGTATGACTTTTGCTTTTACTTTATTATCCCTTCTTATATTTACAACCATCCACAGGCTCATGGTCCTGATTGGAAAGTTCCATTGGGTAGAAGGGACAGTTTAACAGCAAATAGAACACTTGCAAATCAAAATCTTCCAGCTCCATTCTTCAATCTTACTCAACTCAAAGATGCCTTTTCTGTTCAAGGTCTCAACACTACTGATCTAGTAGCACTCTCAGGTATATGTGAACATTTTCACACTACAGAAAATTCATCTCTATAGTTTAAAAAAAAATGTTAGCACATTTTGACCCTTCATTTTTCAGGTGCTCATACAATTGGCAGAGATTTTTCGTCGACTGATTATACAATTTCAGCAACACTGGCAACCCTGATCCAACTCTTAACACAACCTACTTGCAAACACTTAGTGAAATATGCCCCAATGGTGGACCTGGCACTAACCTCACCAATTTTGACCCAACCACACCTGACACATTGGACAAGAACTACTATTCCAATCTTCAGGTTCACAAGGGCTTGCTTCAGAGTGATCAAGAGCTGTTTTCAACAACGGGTGCCGATACCATATCCATTGTCAATAGCTTCAGCAGTAACCAAACTCTTTTCTTTGAGAACTTCAAGGCTTCAATGATAAAAATGGGTAACATTGGAGTGATAACGGGATCTCAAGGAGAAATCAGACAACAATGTAATTTTGTTAATGGGAATTCTGCTGGACTGGCCACTCTGGCTACCAAAGAATCATCAGAATATGGGATGGTTAGCTCAATCTAAATAAATTAACAAAAACAAACGTTAGTGTATGCTTCAAAATGCAGAGATTAAAAGGTACCTAATAAAGAGTTCAATAGGCACATATATTGCTCGTGCCTGCGGTGGACCATGATATATATATCATGAGAATTCTAAGTCATATCATGCAGATAAACATGTGAAAAGATAGCATAGTAGAGACTGGGGTATTTGTAGATGAACTACTGAATCTTGTTACCAAGTATTATTATCTATGCTGCTTTTAATCTTCTACCTGTATTAATTGGATTAAAATTATTATTTTAACAACAAATGAATGTAAAGTTACAATAATATGTTGATATGCACCCTAGTATAGTTAAAAATCTGAAAAAGTTTGTGCACACAATTTGCTTGTACCCTCGTGGTTCCAACACACGTTGAACATTTTGCCAGTTGTAACTAAAGTTTGGATTCAAGCATGCAATTGAGTGAGGACAAAGAATTAGGATGGTTCAATTTAACTAGATAAAGTCGTATGATTAGTGAATAGTGAAGAAAACTTTACAACCTAAGAGAGGAGACGCAATTCAAGAGAGATACGTAAACTCATTATAAAAGTTTTAATTCAACACAAAATTAATTCGGAATCTATATATATAGTCAATTTTTCAACACAGAACCAACCATGTGAACATTAACATAAAATTAGATTAGGTGATTTTTCAACTTAATTTTGAAACATGAAATCAAATACATAACCTTTTACTTACACTTGAAATCCTCGAAATCTTTCTGCTCAATTTTCACGTTCTTCCTTTATGTGGCATGATTGAAATTTTTTTGAAATACTTGCTCACAATTACAGGTTCAGTATACTTAAATTAACTTGAAAAATGAGTCTCCTCTGTGAGCAAGTAATAGCTGTGTGGTGTGTTGTGCATTGGATGTGCTAGGAGCAATACCATTCTCTTCATATGCACAACTAGACCCCTCATTTTACAAGGAAACATGTCCAAGAGTGCATCCTATTTTACATCAAGTCATTAGAAATATCTCTAATTCAGACCCCCGTATGCATGCTAGTCTCCTAAGGCACCACCAGAATGGCTGCTTCGTTCAAGTATGTTTAATTTCATCGAGTTTTTGGTGTCATTAATTATCAACTCCTTTTTGTAATTTTTACATATACAACTCATTTTCCATCAAGCCAAAGATTGAAAAATGCATTTTGGGGTGTTGTAAAAGTTAAATAAAAGCTACAAATTCTTACATTTTGGCCTTGGCTAAGAAAAGGATCGAACAACATTTTGATTAAGAAATGATAAGCTACAATTTACTCTTTTTAGTGTATTATTTATTCAGTCTCCCTTTTAAGTCATGTGTAGTTGTTGAGAATGATCCAAGAAATAATGAAGAGCATTAATTATGTTGGTAATGTTGGTAGTGCATGTGGCATGCAGGGGTGTGACGGACCCATTTAAGTATAGTTAAAACCCTTTATTCAGTCTTCCTTTTTGTTGCTCGAACATACAGGAATACGCTGTTCATTCCTGAAAAAATTATCTGGATCAACCTTACGAGCCTCTGGAAATTGATTTTGAAGTATTTGGCCCCATAAACCTCTCCTTGAAAGCTATTCTCACCAAAGCTGTTAACTCCAATATCAAGGTCCCTATAATTCAAAAAGGCACTTATGGGATTCTTTGACACAAAAGGGGTCATGTAACTGTACAGCTTATTAGCCGCACGAAGTGAAGGATCAAACCAGTTCACAAAGTACTGAATCTTGAACAAGTTCCCCTTATGGTGAGGAAACGGCGTCGCATCAGAAGAAATCTCGGCCATTTTCCCTCCATAAGGGTTGAAAGCAAGCCCTATTTCCCCAACTTAATCATCCTTTTAAATATACAACCCAACCCTTCTCATGGAATAGCTCTCTGAACGTAATCAGATTTTCTTTTAAGAAAAAAAGTAGTGTTTACATGCCGATCCAATAGGGTTTCAATCCATCTCATCTCAGTGCAATTCTCCTTCTTTTCAGACACCTGTGCAGGGGTGTGACGGATCCAAGAGCTGTTATCCACGTCTGATGGCTGATGCTGATACCATTGACATGCATTGTCTACACATAGGTTCAGTCGTAACCAAACTCTTTTCTTTGAGAGCTTTTAACTCTGCAATGATAAAATTGGCTAGCATTTGGAGTGCTCACGGGTTCTCAATGAGAAATCAGAAAACACTGTAATTTTGTTCATAGGTAGGAATTAATTCTGCTGCCACCAAATTGATAAAATGGTTATTTTACTTCCCAGATCATCTACAGCATTAAAATTATTCTCATGGTTTTAAAAAATGGTTTATTATCAATTTGCATTATCAGATAATAATATTTGTTATGATATAACACATTATTTGTTGTTAGAAGCCTACATAGTCGTATTTAAGATATGTGTATCTATTAATGTAAATCGTTTAAGTTTAATTTCATTATTTACTAGATTTTAAACACGTGCATCCCACGGTTTATTGATATTATATATTTTTAATATTTATATTTTAAAATATTTCTTGTTTAAATATTTACTAATATATTATATATAATAAAAATAAAATTGTGGATGTTATCTAAAAAATATATTATTTATTCCTAATAATAATAATGATGCAATACTTATATGGATTTTATAAATAAAAATGTAAATATACTATCCTATTAGTATGTATTTTTTCATGTTTTTATAACTAATAATTTTTAACTACATTTATTCTAAAAAAATATCATTTAAAATACATATAAGATAATATATAAAATTAAATTAAATATTAAAATGTGAAAATTTGATAGTGATACATTTTATATATACAAAAAAAATCAAGAGAATTGATTTTTTTTATTTATGTATAATGGTGGTCATGAGGATTGAATATAAATCAAAAAAGTAAATTTAATTACCATGAAATAATATCATGAATAACATTATTTTAACATGTAGGATGAAAATCACATAAAATAATAATATATTTTATTTTCATAATAGAAATATAATTTTTAGTGAAAAATAAAACATAAAATTAGTTATACTTGTATTTAATGAATGTATGCCATAATTAATAGTAAAGAAATAAAAAATATTTATTTATATATTTTTAAAAATACTACGCATAAAACATTAAGAAATACATTAATTTTTTTCATATGCTCATTTTACTATTTTAAATTTTTACATTAAATATGTTTTATGAGAAATAATAATTGAGAACACATTTGACTATCTATTTTTACAATATTAATTAATTTATATTTTAATAAAAATTTCATATATATATATATATATATATATATATATATATATATATATATATATTTCATTATTTACATAATATCTAATTAATATTATTATTTAATATCAAACTAATATTTAATTATCATAAATGTATAATAAATTGCATGTTACTACCTAATATAAAAATTATCAAAATTAATATTTAATTATAAAATTCTATGATAATATTAAATTATATTACTTTACATTAAATATATTTTAGAGTAAATAATTTAAAAAAAACAAATGTGCATAAGTAGTAATATAATATTTATAGTTACTAGTTAATATAAAAATTAACATTATTTTAACATATAAGATAAAAAAATTACATACAATAATAGTGTATTTTTTATTTTCATTAAAAATTTAAAATTTAAAATTATACTTAATAAATACGTGAAATAATTAATAGTGAATAAATGAAATAATATTTATTTATATATTTTAAAAATAGCACACATAAAAGATTTAAAAAACACATTAATTTTTTCATCTGCTCATTTTATTATTTTAATTTTATTACTTTAAATATTATTTATGAGCAATAATAATTGAAAATATTTGATTATCTATGTTTTATAATATTAATTAATTGATATTTTATTACATAATTAATATTATTATTAAAATGTAATTATAGAATTGTTTAATAATATCAAGTAATATTACTTTTCATGAAATATACTTTAGAGTAACTAATTTTAAAAAATGTGCATAAGTAGTAATATAATATTGATTGTACTATTTAATATCAAAATTAATATTTAATTATAAAAATTGCATAATAAATAACTTTTTATTACTGAATATAATAATATTAAGATTAATTTGGAATTATAAAAATTGTATTAAATAGAATTAATGTGAGTAGTTTAAATGTTCTTTAATGTTACAAAATAAATAAATAAAAAAACATGTACGATCAATGGTTACTGTAAACTAAAGTTTGAAGAGTAAATTATCCTCATGTCTCATGTGTTTTGCTTAAATTTTACCTGATACTCCTTTCTTTTTATACCCTACAAAAAATCTCTTAATTGTTTACCTCACATTACACTTAGACCCCCTCCTTCCTAAATATCGTTTAATAATCTATCAGAAATTAAGCACATGTTGTTCACATGACTTTAATGAAAATTTATGTCTAAAATATCTTTATCTTCTTCCTCTCAACTTGAAAATATTTTAATACTATTGCTTCTTTTTTGTTTTTTGTGTAATTGGATGTAAACTCAACTTTTTGTTGGACATGAACTCACTTTATTAGTATGGAGTGTTAACAACCTTCTTCTCATCTTTTGTTCCACTAACATACATATGAACTAATTTTTAATTCTAAACAAATATTTTTAGCACATTATGATCAGTCTTAAGGGAGAGAATTTTGCCACTAGCATAGAACAAAATCATAAAATAAAAGGGTGACATGATGACAAGTCTAAATCATTAGCAATATTGTTCACACAGTCATATATTCTATGTATTTCAATTCATCTATTGTGTTCATATGATCCCAAACATCAACACTATTTTAATTAACAATAATAAACAAATGATTTTTAGTTCATCTATTGTGTTTCATGTGATTCCAAACATCAACACTATTTTAATCAACAATGATAAACAAATGATTTCCAGTTCATCCATTTTGTTTCTTGTTGTCCCAAACATAACACTATTTTAATCAATAATAATAAACAAATGATTTTAAAATCATAAGTGGTCCCAAACTGGTCCTCCATTGAAACCTCATTCAGAAATAGGTAACAAGAAATAATCAAAATTAAATAAATAATCTTAAAAAGTAACTTATATACAAGGTCCAATGGTAACTCACAGGCATAATCCCAACGTGAACAAAAATTGTGGAACAGGAAAAGAAACAGAGTGCTCATGAACGTCGAAGAGGAAGACAAACGAAGGCGCTCATGAACGTCGCGAACTAGAAGAGGAACAATGGAGAATTCATGAACGGTGAAGAGGAATGAAACATGAACGTCATGAGAGAAAGAGGAACGCACACCTCCTAGACGCTGAAGAAGAACTCGCAAACAAGAGGAAGATAAACCGTACTCACAAATGGTAATGAGAAATGAAACGTGAATTCTAAATTCTGAAACTAATTGGGAATGGATAATTTGAGTTTTACAATTAAAATATAAGGATAATTTTGTCTGCTCACATATTTCAATTGGTGTTAGTTAATAGTGTTAATAGATGGGGGTAAAAGTAATGTGAAAAAATTGAAGGGTATCAAGTGAAATTTGAGAAAACACATAAGAGTGCGAGTGTAATTTACTCAAGTTTTAAATTTTGATCAATGTTCAATATTTTTTCAAAATGAATTTTACTAATATATATATATAGAGAGAGAGAGAGAGAGAGAGAGATTTAAAAATTTAAGAAAAATAGTTCGACATCTACTTTCGGACTCCCCCTCTATTTCAAGAAAAAGTATTCTATTTAGTATGAAGTTTAAATTCCATGATGTATGATCTATTAAAATGATATTTTAACTGATGAAAATGTTAGCATTAATAATATCACAGGTTTAAGTTTGCATCATTTGGATCTTAAAAATAAAAATTTTGGATGAAGATGAATTGAAATAATATGGTATTAATCTTAAAAATGTTTTAAGTTCTAGTGAATATTATAATATTGAAGATCTTGATTTATTTTTTAAAATCAAAATATTGCAAAAAGTGCAATACTCTATACTAAATGTATTAAATACTTATATTATTGTTATTATATAAAATACTTATATTATTGTTATCGAAAGTAGCTTTTTAAAATTAAAATTTCTCAATTTCAATTTGATATTAACCATATTAAAGGATAAATTCAATGAATTTATCATTTTATTGAGAATGAAATGCTAAAATGCTTTATAATAGTTTTTTTTATATATGTTTTTGTAATGTATCAGACAAAATAAAATAGAAATTGACAAATTATATTAATAAATATTGAATGTAATTTAACCTATAACCTTGTAATTTATAAACAAGGCTCTGGAAAATTTTGCTAGTTGTAACCAAAGGGTTGGATTCAAGCATACAATTGAGTGTGGACAAAGAACGAGCCGGACGATGCAATTAACTAAGATAAAGTCATATGATGAGTGAATAGCGAAGAAAGCTGTACAACATATGTGATGAAATGCGCAATTCAAGAGATACGCAACTTTTACTTAATTATAAAATTTATTAAAAAGTATTATTAGAAATAGAAGATTTAATTATAAAATTGTCTGTATTTATGTTGATTCATGCTAAACTAGGATACTTACCTGCATATTTAGGATATTATTTTTTACACTCTCACTATTGTTTTCTATTTTGTTCCATTTGCATTGTGAAAAGTTTAATTCAAAATATAAATGGGATGCCACATGAAACAATGATGGGAGCACACAAAAGTCACATATTTATTAGAGTCGATCTATTTGTTTCATAATGGGATGAAAATGATAATTGATGATTTTTTTTTTTTTGTCCATACTAATGAAGATGGTCCAAGTATATATATATATATAAAGAAGGACTTCAAACAAAGACCATTCTGGATCAAACTCTGATCAAAGAAGCGTGATAATGGGAATCTCATTAAACAAGGAGAAGCATCAAGTAAATAAGACAAAAAAATGTATTAAATGAATAAGCAACTTAATTAGGAGTACGATACTAACATATGACATTGACTTCATTAATTGTATATAAACAAATTAAAGGAAGAAGTATTAAAGAAAATGTTCCCTACAAATGGCATATTAGATTAGAAGCTGCCGAAATAAATAATGCTAGTATACCAACTGGTTTGCTTATCTTGTCTTCATTGACATGACAATGTGCATTTATGTTATGGTTTAGCAGAACAAACACATTCATATTGGCCTCATCTACTTTTGATTCCATATTCAATAATAATGTTGAATTGATAAACGTAGTATAAACCTTACAAGTGTCTTCATGATGAATAAAAAGGCCCCTGGCTTCATTTTTATCCTAACGTTTTTAGACAAATAGATATGAAGTTATAATATTATTTAGGAAAGTCCATATGTTTAGCAAAAGAGTGTGTTAGAATTTTTTTATCATTTATAGTTTATGAAAGTCCATATGTTTCCTAAAAAAAATAAAGTCAATAATTTTATTTTGTCGGCAAAATATGAGTAAAGATAATAAATGATGTAAGATTTGTTTGAGTTTGAATTATTTTTAATATTTTAATATTATTTTTTTATTCTTATCAATAAATAAAAAATAAGACCAGTTTGAATACATGTTTGCATAAATACTTTTAAGAAAATAAAGTAAACTTATTTATAAACTAAAATTAGTAAACTAATATGATAAAGTTTCAACCAATTAATTTATTCATAAGTTTATTTTAACTTTTGGATAAGTTTATTTCATTTTTTTTTATTTTTCTCTACTGAAGTTTATCTAGAATGACTATGTTTGCATGTTTGAATTTTATGTTAATTCCTATATTAAAAAAATGATAAACTTTGTTTAAAAAGACTTTGATTGTAAGTCCCTTCAAATATTGATTGAGACATACACATGTATTATCACATCCCTGTTTTTAAAAGGAGACTCTTATCAAAGTCTTTAATAAAATGAAATAGTAACTCAAGCAAATTAGAATAATTCAGTGAAAGTTCTTCATTTTCTTTCTTTATAGAAGTATCTTGTAAACAAAAATATTTGTTAAATCTTCTGCTCATATTCAATTCTCGATTCAAACATAAAGTTTGAACTTATAATATAGTTTAATTTAATTAATAACTGGATTCAACCATGCAATTGAGTGAGGACATCGGGGATGATGCAATCGTGCAATTAGCTAAGATGAACTTATATGATTATTGAGTACAAAATAAAGAAGAAAACTGCACAACCACTATTCAAGAGATACGTAACTTTTACCTAATTATAAAATTAATTAAAAAGGTATGATTAGAAATAGAAGATTTAATTATTCAATTTATTGTATTTTTATTTTTATAAACTATAAAATTATTGGGCTATGGCAACACACTAAATTTGTGAGAGAGAAATTCAAGTTTAACTCCCATAAAATACATCTTTGAAAAATGACGAATGAATGATAAGTGTGACTAAACTCCATACTAAAGATTATTTTTATAGTTAGTCCAAAAAATCGGAGTTTATGAGAATATCTTATAGTCTCAATAGAGCGCCAAAATCCTAATCACTGATGTTACCATAAAAAAATGAAAATTACCGAACTATACATTGGGTTTTTCCTATCAGTACCAAAATGGGTTCAAAATGATAATTGATGGACCTAGTCTTTCTTGTTTGCTCAAGTCACAAATTGGGTCTCTCAATTATTAAAGAGTTCAATCAAATTCTCTAATTATTTAAAAATATTTTAATTGGATTACTCAATTTTAAAAAGTTCAATCAAATCCTTTAATTATTTAAAAATATTAGAATCATATTGATTGTATTGACAACAAATGTAAATATATCTATTTATATCGTGATAGATTTTAACAATGACTCCATTTTTACATCGGTTTCAAATACAATTGATATAAAAATTTATTATTTTGTGTCAATTGCATTGACAATTGATGTAAAAATATTTATTTTTTTCAACTAAACTAATGAAGTTGACAAAAAATAATATGATTGTAGTATTTTTAAATAATTGGAGATGTGATTTAACTTTTAATAATTGATGGATCTAATTAATTTTAAATATTAATTAAAGAATCAATTTATATAATTAAACTTTTTTTTTCATGATAATGAATGTGGACCAAATTTTTCTTTTTCTTGTTTATTTTTTTCCACTATTAAAACATGTTCTCTTGATCATGGTAATTCAAGTTATATATCTTTGAGAATAGGAAATCAGCATAGAAAAACTCCTAATTCCTGAAATATATATGCATTCTTCCATACAACAAATAAATAAATAAGAACTTCAAAGAAAGACCCGCGAAGTTTGTTTGCTCTCTCAATCAAACTCGGATAAATAATAATGATAATAATAATAAAACTTGATAAAGAGAATCTCACTAAACTAGGAGAAGCACCAAGTAGGATAATAAGATATAAAAAGTATTAAATGAATAAGCAACATAGGGCAGGCTCTAGAATACAGAATAAGGTAGGGCTTGGTTGTGTATGGATTAAAAGATAAAGGTACAATATACTATCTAAGATATGACATTGATTTTTCTTACAAATGGCATATATATATATATATATATATATATATATATATATATATATATATATATATATATATATATATATATATATATATATATATATATATATACTAGAAGCCGCCGAAACAAATAATAAATAGGGTAAATTATAATTTTTGTTTCCTTTATTTTTTTTTATCATTGATTTTGATTTTTTATTTTTTCTTTATGATTTTATTTCTCACATTTTAGAAAATATAAAATTTTGGTTTAATTTTTTGTTTTTCTTATATTTTATTTATTTTATTTTGATCCAATTAAATTCTAGATCTAATAATTTTTTTAAAAGAAATCTAACAGATTTATTTAAAATACTATCAAAAAATAATTTAATTAATTAAAATATAAAATTAAAGAATAAAATTATAAAAAATTGTAGATTTTTTAAATATAAGGATTAAAACTAAAAAAAGTAAATTAAATTAATATCGTGGAACAAGAATTAAAGAGAAATCAATACTATATAACCATAATAAATAGTTTAACAACTTAAGGATTGCTGATCTTGACCTGACAGTGAACAGTTGTATATGGTTTTTAGCAAGGCAATCATATGTATATTGGCTTCATTTGAGCAAAGATTTTGATTTTTAAGAAAAATTATATTAGTTGTTAATTTTTGTTAGTAAAAAGACTTCTTTTTTTCTTATCATCAAGTTAATTTTATAAGTTTTATAATTTGTTTATTATTAGTTCAAATATAAACAATATTGACTGAGACACGCGCCTTGACTATCACATGTCTGTTTTTAAGATTGTTGACTACTCTGTCAGATTGTTTAAATGAAATGGCAACTTGAGAAAATTAAAATAATTAAGAGAAACTATGCATTATCATTTTTTATAGAAGAATCTCGTACACAAAAATTGTTTTTTATCCTCTGCACATATTGAATTCCCGATTCAAACACTTTGTTTAACTGATAATTGAATTTAATTTATATATCGTCAAATTATGTGAGAAGTACTGACAAAACCATTTCCATTAATATTGTACAAAAACAAAACATTATCATTTAAAAATACAGCCGGTACCATAAAAGTTATCTATATAAAATAATATACTGCTAGATCACTCTATCAGTCTTATCCTTTAAATAGCTATTTAGTGTTCCGATCCCGGCCGTTTTCTTTCTGCAGGTATGTCATTTCCTATAGAATAGTAGTATTTTTTATAGCATAACAACGTGTGCACTTAAAGCTACTGACATTTGTAGACCGCATCATTTGGTTTCATATTAATATTTAATAATATATATTCAAAGTTATCAAATTTGTGATTTTAAGTAAACTTGTAAAAATTTCATAAATTCTTAAAATTAACTCGTAAACTTAAAAGTTTACTAAATATAAAAAATATATTAATATTTCTATCTAAAATCATAACTTAACATTTCAATTCTACAATAAATCAAAATAACAAATTTTAATAATAATTTAATAAATTAACATAGTCCACACTTAATTAAATATAAATTTATATAATATGTAAAACATAAATTCTTAAAATAAAAGCATTTAAAAAACATAGAAATAATTCAAATATTAATCAATTTTCTAATTAAATCATCTTTAATATCACCATCATCATCATCTTTTTCAAGCTCTTTCTCGATTGAGAAGTAATATTTAATATTGTCATTCAAATCCAAATTATCGATATCATATGCATCCAAAGTTGGATCACTTAAATTTCCTCCAATCACATCAATACTGTTTTTATTACCACTTTCATTTAGAGATTGTTCAACTTAGACATTATCTTTATCAAAAATTTCATCTCCCTCTTCTTTTATTCACTCATCATCATATTCTATATCTTCAAATGGAAGATTGAGTAATAGTTTTTCTTATTTGTTTCTTTTTCAATTTTAAGTTATACATCACATAAACTAAATCATTCATATTTTTTTTATGCAAACAATTTTCCCTCTTTGTATGAACCTACAAATAACATAAAAAATTAAAATTTGTAACTTAACTCCCAGTTTGATCCGATTCTACCAAGTTTTATTCGATTCTATCAAGTTTATTATCGATTCTACTCAATTTGTTATTCTCCTTACGATTTAACTTGTGAAAACACTTTAAAATCGTATAATTTTACGAATTAAATCACAATTTTAATAATCATATGTATAGCATTATACGTTCTAATACATGATCTCTACCATTTTAAGAGTTAAAAACATGCTATGTTGTGGTATATATACTTTGCAATATTGAAGCAATTGAAAGACAAATAACGTATTTAATTATAGAGAAATTCTAAATTTTCTTGTAGAATTTTTCTGTTAATCTTCTTACTTGTTCTAAATATGAAATATATTTTTATTTTTAAGACATCAAATACATTTACTTTTTTATTTAATATTTTTTATAAAATTTTAAAAGGATTTATAAGAAAATATAATACTACTGCTCCTTCAAATAATCCCATATATATTACATTTTATGAGGCATTTCAGCATAAAAACGGAATGAATCAAATCAAATGTTAATTACAAATGTACACAATATTCAAGCAAACAACTGCGTGAACTTACACAGATATAAATCCGGATTTGGGAACATGTTGAGACTATATACATTTTAGTTGTTTTGTTAAGACAATTTTGAATACTACCTTGAGTGACAGTTGATTTGATTTTATGCAAAAAAAAAAAAAGTAAGATATGTGAGAGACAACTTTGTATCTGCCACAAACTTTCAAAAAAATTAACAAAAGGCCACGAAGGCCAAACTAATTAACAAAATACCACGCGGGTAGTTCACTGGTCAAAGGCGTGAACTACGCAAGCTGAGCTGGCGCACTCCTAATGGGCACAAAGTTCGCCACTACATCCAGCGAACTACGTGGCTGCCCAACGGGCAGCCCACATGGCAGAAAACCAAGTTTGCCTCGCCCCTTAGCGAACTCCACCTGGCAGAACACGAACTTCGCCTCTCCCCTTAGCGAACTTGGTTGCCTGGGAATTCAAAAAATGGGACCGTTATGCCACATGTCGACCTTCCACGTAGTTTGCCTCCATGCATAGCAAACTACGTTATTTGAATTCAAAAAATGCGACAGTTTTGCCACGTGTTAGACCGTCACATAGTTTGCTTCCAGCCCCAGTGAACTTGGATACCTGACCCACCTTATATACCCCACCCCCCATTCTAGTCCCCCCCCTTCCATTCTCTCCTCCCTCTCAAAATTTTCAAGTTGTTTGCTTTTGGCGTGAGATTTTTGGCTTATCTTTGTGCTAATTAACAAGTAAGTTGGTATTATTTTATTTTATTTCAGTAGACATAATTGATATTTGAGTTTGTTATATAATATTTAGGTTCTAAATTTGAAACATTAGGTTAGAGTATCTTATTTGAAATATTAGGTTAGGTGTCATGTTGTTGAAACTCTAGGTTAGAAGACCAATAGTTTGAAATTAATATTAATAATTTATAGGGTAGATGTTTATTTGAGTTTGTCTTTGTTTGGATGTTATAAGTGATTTGCTTTTTTTTTTATGATTTATTGTTTTAAAAATATAATTTTGAATTTATATTTAGATGTAGTTAATTAGATTTAGTGACATTCAATTTAGAGTAGTATTTTGAATTTGTAATTTTATATATATAATTTTTTATATTTGATGATCTTAATTATGTAAAATAAAAAAATTTATTGTTTTAAAAACATAATTTTGAATTTATATTTA
The DNA here is from genome assembly GCA_013407115.1 of Glycine latifolia. Classification (NCBI taxonomy): domain Eukaryota; kingdom Viridiplantae; phylum Streptophyta; class Magnoliopsida; order Fabales; family Fabaceae; genus Glycine; species Glycine latifolia. Next base: position 11,594,955 of record CM023955.1, read on the forward strand.
GATATACTTAATTAGATTTAGTAACATTCAATTTAGAGTAGTATTTGGAATTTGTAATTTTATACATATAGTTTTTGATATTTGATGATCTGAATTATGTAAAATAAAAAAAAAATTGTTTCAAACATATAATTTTGAATTTATATTTAGATATACTTAATTAGATTTAGTGATATTCAATTTAGAGTA
>CM023955.1:11595243-11607290 GCA_013407115.1 Glycine latifolia
TATAATTTTTTATATTTGATGATCTTAATTATGTAAAATAAAAAAATAAATTGTTTTAAAAATATAATTTTTAATTTATATTTAGATTTACTTAATTAGATTTAGCGATATTCAATTTAGAGTAGTATTTTGAATTGATTATTTGATATATATAATTTTTTATATTTGATGATCTTAATTATGTAAAATAAAAAAATTTATTATTTTAAAAATATAATTTTTAATTTATATTTAGATTTACTTAATTAGATTTAGTGATATTCAATTTAGAGTATAATTTTGAATTTGTAATTTTATGTATATAATTTTTTTATATTTGTGAATCTTAATTATGAAAAATAAAAAAATTAATTGTTTTAAAAATATAATGGCTAATTTATATTTACATTTACTTAATTAGATTTAGTGATATTCAATTTAGAGTATAATTTTGAAATTGTAATTTTATGTATATAATTTTTTATATTTGTGAATCTTAATTATGAAAAATAAAAAAATTAATTGTTTTAAAAATATAATTTTTAATTTATATTTACATTTACTTAATTAGATTTAGTGATATTCAATTTAGAGTATAATTTTGAATTTGTAATTTTATGTATATAATTTTTTATATTTGTGAATCTTAATTATGAAAAATAAAAAAATTAATTAAAATTATAGTTAAACATGTTTATGTAAATAAAATAAATAAGTAAATGAATATATTTAATTAAAATAAGTTAACATAAAATTATTTTGAGTATTCATTTATTTGTAACAATTTAGGTAAATAAAGAAATATATATTAGCGTAGGATTTGTTTTACTTGTACAGTGATTATTATAGAACCATAATGTTTCAAATTAATATGAAAATATGAATATATACGTATTGAAGAATTGAACATATTTATTTAACTTAATCTAATAATATTTTGATTTTTTTGTTAATATAAAAAGTATACATGAAATATTATTACAAATAATTATTATGTATAAGTTGATGAAAAAAAATAAAAAATTTTCCCGTACTATTATTTGTTATTTATTAGCATAGTAAATGATTTTTGAAATTAATATAGGGTTAGACCTAGTTAAATATGGATCACGATGAGAATGTTCCGGCACCCCCAGCGGGTGAGGATGCGGTCAGCGTCATTGATCCTGGTCTATCTGTACGGACACTGTTAACGTTACAAGATAGACATATATCCACTAATGTGTGGAATGTCCAAAGTGATCTGACCGCACGGGATCGTGTGATTAATGTTAGGCATGCCGCGACACACGATCACTCTGCTATTCCTGAGGATATCCACCCGTGGCTTATACAGGCGGGTTTTTACCATGTTGCGCGTCTGCGCAATCATAAGGTAAGCATATGTTGTATGAAACGTTGCGTGTATTATGTTTTTATGGTTCTAATATAATGTGTATTTAATTGTGGTTTGTTTTATTATTTCAGATAGACCATCACCTCGTTTGGGCGCTTGTTGAGCGATGGCGCCCCGAGACACGGACATTCCATATGAGCATGGGTGAGGTGACCATCACCCTTAAGGATGTGCATCATTTGCTAGGGCTGTCAACTGATGGTCAGGTTGTATCCGGCCGGCATGGACGCCATAACTTCCGTCAATTAGTTGGTGACCTTTTAGGGGTTCAGCCTGATGCGGGGCGGGACTTGCATGGAGGTTTGTTGGGCCTCCACTTTCTAGGGAGCATTTTGGTGTATATGCCGTCCATGCCGACACTGAGGTTGGACGGCTTAGGTACACCCGTGCACTGATATTGCGCATTTTAGGCGGCACGTTGTTTGTGGACACCACCTCGAGCTTTGTGCCAGCTCGATATCTGCTATTTCTGGACGACTTCCAGCGCACAGGGTCGTTTAGCTGGGGATCTGCCGTGCTTGCATCTCTTTATAGGGAGCTTTGCAGGGCCACACGTGCATCACGCTGTGACATGGGCAGATGTGCACTGTTGTTGCAGTTATGGGCTTGGACGAGATTTCCGACAATCTCTCCAGCCCTTCCGCGTGTGGACGATCAGGATATCATGATGCAGAAGATTTATGGAAACAGGTATTCAAGTTGTGCGTTTATTTTACAGTTCTTAGAATATATTGATGTTTCTAATTTTGTGTTGTTGCAGGTTTAATGTTTATCAGACGCGCCAAACCAGATTTTCCCATATTTGCAGATATCGTCATTACATGGATGTCATGCGAAGGATGGACATTCGTTGGAGGCCATATGATATTGTCGATGTTGTTCATCCACCAGATGTTGAGATGGCTAGACGATGGTTGGCAGTCTGTCCTCTGATTTGCTATGAGAATGTCGTGTACCAGCAGTCGGACAGAGTTTTATGGCAGTTCGGGTTTGACCAGCATATACCCTCCGATCCGATTAACTGTAGTGAGCTGCTGACCATCACTGCTATCGGCAAGACGGATGTCGACTGGAGGCACCGACATCGTTACTTCATTGCACAGTGGGATGACAGAGACGCCCTAGTGTTGCAGGATCTTCCTCCAATGCGGATAGATGGTTATTTATCTGTCAACAGCGAGTACATGCAATGGTACTTCACTGTGACACGACGCTGGATGACACAGAGAGCCGCCTTCCATGCACATGTGGTACAAATGGGGTTGATTAAATTTGCATATCTTAATAATAACATAATATTGTGAATTACTAATTATGTTTGATTTGCAGACTGATCGTGCTGAGACTATTGTTCATATGGCATCACTAGAGTCGCAAGCGCAGGGGGCCTTTGACATGAGGCAGGTGTACGATGAGGCGGTTCGCTTATTGGTCGCATGTGACGACTTAGAGAGAGTCACAGATCCTGGAGAAATTGCCCCACCACCCATCCGATGACCGACTGAGACCCCTCCTCCGGTTGTTCGCACTAACCGGTGAGCACGTCATGAGGGCTTGCCCCTTCACCATTCCACCCCGGCAGTTGCGGACAGGCCTGTGGTATTGACAGCCATTCCCCACCGTCCTCCAGGCATTTTCTACGCACCTGGCTATCCTACAGGGACATCGCAGCAGTATCATTGGCCGCCGAACTATGAGGCGGGATCTTCTAGCAGTGCACAACATTCGTATCCACCATCACAGTACCCCCCATGGTTTACTGTGTCGGCCATGTACCCCGACAGACTTGTATAGGCCTGCACACCCCACACCAGATCCGACTACGGGGTTTACGACTCCCGCGGCACAGATGCCACCTCCGATGTCATCCCCGGGCTCCGGCAGCACCTCTGATCCTATTACGAATTTCTTAGCGGCGGCCATGCAGGACAGAGGTGGTGGTGGTGATGATGATGAGGCTGAGGACCCCGACCGACTAGCAGTTAGGCGTAATCCAGTCAGGGGAGCACGACATCGATGTCATTTGTCACCGTACGAGCATGACATGAGTCGATGTGCCGGATATCATGGGGACGGTGATGCTTAGGGACATTTATTTTATGTTTGGATATTTTGGACATTTGTTATTTATTTGTTGTGGACATTTGGTATTTATTTATGTTGGACATTGTTAATGATTTTGTTTTAAATTGCATCATAACATAATATTGATGAATTAACGATACATATAAAAACACATACAACTCATAAATAAACATCACTGTTGCTGCCTCCGTGAAGGACAGTTTCGTTTGTTGTGACCAATTACCTTACAATAATCGCATCTTGTCCGACTCGTTGATCCTTCCCGCGAATCCATTTCATTGCGTATGCGTGTAGTCGTAGGCCTTCCTTTTTTACGCCTCATGGAAATATCAGGCAAAATGGTGGCCTGTCCAGTAGGTGGTATGAAGTCTTCGTTTCCAATTGGAAAGCACTGAGACGAATACAATTGACACTGATAAGCAACACTGTACACGGGGTCTATGTATTGAGTGGGGTCGATGTGGGTGGACCTGCAAGCTGCAATCACATGACTACAAGGAAATCTGAATGTAGTAAACTCACCACACTGACATACTCTTTCTGATAACGACAATGGTCATTTCTTTCCGCCATGATGAGTACGAATGTTGTACGACTCTTGCACCTCAAATCTATTGTTCTGTGTGTCGTATGCAATAACACTGTGTGTCGCAGATTTATGAATCGTCCTCAAATATTTTTGCCACGCTAATTTGGCGAAATGATTACCTCTCGCCATCTCCTCACGGGCCTCACCCCCATGTTGCAAAAAGTATGTGACTAGTCGAGCGTATGTGAACCTTACAAGTGAAGTAATAGGAAGATTTCTTGCGCCTTTCAGTACCTTGTTAAAAACCTTTGAGGTATTGGTTGTCATGTGCCCAAATCTCTATCCATCTACATCGTAAGCTACGCTCCACTTCTCCTTTGGGATTCGATCAATCCATGTGGCTATCTGAGGGCTTGCTTCTCTAAATTTTTCCAATCCGACATCAAAATCTAAACGCGAGGTTGTATAACCTACATAGACAAAGACAACATAAATATAAAGACATACTTAATTATGGGTAATGTACATGTAACCATAAAGGAGAAGACGATGGCTTACCTAACATTTTCAACTGTTTCTTCAACATGACATTCTTGAACTTGTGATTGAAATTGCTGGCCAAATGGCGAATGCAAAACACATGATATGCCCTCGGTGGATGCCATCCCAGCTCGACATTGTTTACCGCAGCCATTATGCCCGCATGGCGATCTGAAATAAGACATATTCCATCTTTTTGCGTTACATGAATACGGATAAGTGCCAAAAACCACGACCAGTTGTCAATATCCTCCCCAGAGACAACCGCAAATGCTAGTGGAAGGACGTAATTGTTGTCGTCAATTGATGTTGCAATAAGCAATGTTGCCCGATATTTCTCATACAAATGGGTACCGTCGATGCTGATAACGGGCTTGCAGTAATTAAAAGCATCGCAACACTGCTTAAATGTCCAAAACACCCTCTTGAATACCCTACGACTTTCGTCCAGTTGTCCTTCAACATAATGCTCCGTCGTTTCCAACTTATAAGCAGACCCTTGAGAAAAATTTAACATATAACCCAACCACCTTGGCAGGAACGCATACGATTCATCACAATCCCTAAACACCTTAACAATCGCCTTTTGCTTTGCCTTCCATGCCTTATCGTATGATATATGAAATCCTATGGTTGTTGAAATCCTTTCCTGAATTAAGCCGATTTTAACACTAGGGTCCTCCCTAATCATTTCTGCAATTCGTTACAGAATAACAAGTCAGTAAATTAAGCATGTGGTAAATATACATATTGTTGTATAACAATTTAAAGTACCTAGGACCAACGAACATATGAAATTTGAGTCGAGCTGTTTGTGATCCTAAGAGAGATTAACACTAATGCACGTGTGTTCATTGTTCCATATGCCTACGACCCATTCACTGGAAGCCTTCTTTTGGTATGCCCTCATCCTCCATGGACAACCATCATTATGATATTCACAAACCATTATAATTCTTTTCGTATCACTTTTTGCAACTACAATTGTCCAATTGGAGGCCATACAATATTGCTTTATTGCCATTTGCACGTCCATCTTGCTCCCAAACACCTGCCCCTTATATAGCGCTTGACCCATCTCCCAGTTAGGTACTTGCACTCCTTCCATGTCATCTGGCTCCTCATCTGGGTATGCCCAATTAATATTCGTGTAATGGCTTACGTTAGACCAAAAAGGTACATTACCTTCTCCTATATAATCAGACATTGACATTAACCACATTGTTATGCTGAACAAACAATATATTAACAGTAACACTACTAACTAACACATAATTATGCGTCCATACCTGCAATCGGAGGCTGATTTTGCATTCCCACAATTCCTGGAGAAGGCATTGCAAAACCACGATCAAAATCGCCGTCTACGTCTGTATCCGATGACTGACTATCTGGAACAACACCTTCATCAACCTCTTCCTCAGAACTATCCATGGGCCAAGCTGGGTCGTGGGCCGCCGCCATTTCTGTATCTTCAAAATCCATTTGCTGGGATGGTTGGGTTGGTGGCGGTGGTTGTGATGATGAGGATATATCTCTATCTTCTGAATTCACCATCGGCTTTAAATTAAGGTCAATTGAGCCAATGTTTGCAACAAATTGTTGACTACTTGACTGTCCACCACAATATATTTCCGCATACAATTCTATAAATCTGGGGTTTTCTCCATCGGATGTGCATGCATCAGTAACTAATGTTACATCGTCATCATCTACAATATCCACACCAACCCACTGCACCGGGTTACCAGATGCACATCTAGCACTCAGTCGAGATATAGATTGCCCCCGTTGTAAGCGCAACTTCTTGTATATCATTTTCATCAAATGATCATAACTGCATCTTGAAGGAATACGAAACATTTTGCTTTCTCCTTCAAACACCTGACCATTCTGTCCCACATATCTCCTTCCATTATAATATACAATGGTGATTAAACCATTTCCTCTACCACTCATTTTGCATCGATTAAAAAAAATTTAACAATATATCACTACAAAATACTCACACAGATTCAAAAAAAATTGAGCAAAATACTCTCAGCCAAGATGCAAATTGGGGGTGGGGGTGGTGTCATTAAATAGCTGGGGTGTGGTTGAAGTTCGCTGGCTATGGTAGCAATCACCTACTTCGCTATCCTGACAATCAAACTACGAAAGTGCCACGTGTCAATCATCTACGAAGTTCGCTAATGCCTCTAGCAAACTAGGTGCCACGTGTCATTCAGCAACGAAGTTTGCTATCACCTATAGCAAACTAGGAACGTACTTCGCTGGACCTGTTAGCGAACTTGTACCAACCTGCCACGTGTCCTACCCGCTTCTGGTGGGGCACTGGTTCATTGAGCAGAGGAGTGTCAGCTCAGCTTGCATAGTTCGCACCTTTGACCAGCAAACTTCCCGCGTGACATTTTGTTAATTAGTTTGGTCTTCGTGACCTTTTGTTAATTTTTTTGAATGTTTGTGGCAGAAAAAAGTTGTCTCGATATGTGAACCGGGCCACAAAATTCAAACTTCTACATGTTTAGGTTGGAACCTAACTGAAAGTTGGAGAAAAGCAGTAATAATAATCAAATCATAGTTCTGTCAACATAAAAAATATACATCAAATCATAGTGGCATGTGGTTCTAGATAATCTCCATATTCAAAGAATTTTAGCTGTCAAATTTAGATGAATGAAGGGAAAATTCTACCCCGCGCACGTCAATTACATGATGTCCTATTATCTCGCCAAAGGTCACACAAAGTTTGCGAAAACTAGAGTTGAAAAAACACCACCACCCGAACACATCGAGTCTCCTTTTTTTTTTAACCACAGTAATTAAAGAAATTTGACTCCTCGTGAAATTCTCATTATTTTTATAATTTTTGATTTTTTTTAGATCACATATGTCACACATTAATTACCTTTCAAGTTATTCCATAAATTTATTGTGCCTTATCAACTAAATTACACATTGGGTTAAGATATCAAATATGAGTTAATACATTAAATTTAGGAAATGATAAATGTTACGATAAGTTATTAAATAAATGTTATAAAAAAGTTAAATAAAATTTTAAATTAATATAAAATATTATATTATATTATATACTTCATAAATTTGAAAATTTATTATAAATAACTAAATAATAGTAATAAATATATATAAATCTTACATATAAACTTTTCTTTTTAAAATATATTATAATAAAAATTAAAAAAAATATAGGTTACAGACTGTCTGTTTATATGCTGTTTTAAAGTACTCCAAGGAAGCAACGTTGAAGGGAACACTGAGTTAGAAAAGTTTTTTTTTAATTGTTTATCATTAATCATTAATATATAAAATGTGATACTCAAATCATTTCCCCAAATTGGTTATATAATTTTTATGTACTGTTATACATAAATACACAATTACAAATCTCCCCCAATAAAATTGAAGTGGACGAAAAATGAATTATCTTTCTTTATTTGATCTAGTTCTAGTAACCATGAACCAAGTCCGAAAAGTAGTCAATACTCGAACATGAACACGTGGAAAGTTAAAAAAGAAGTGTATGCAATCCCATTCCAAAGGCAATATTACTGTTTCACTTGGATACTGGGACGGTAAATGTGTTCTTGGGGTTCAATTTTTTTCTTCATTTAATATCAACTTTTCCTCAGAAATAGTTAATAGTATATTATTTTGAACTTAAACCCTTTATTAATGGCCTGTTTTCTCTTAGGCTATTTTAATTAAAACTTTCCAACTCTACAATCCCCGTTTAAAAGTTTTCATTAAAAAATTCAATGCTCCGTTTTTTTAATTTTTAATTTTTAGTGAAAAATCCTTAAACATTACCTTAGCAGTGACACCTCTCCTGAATTTTAATAATTTAATCTAAAAATATATATAATTTGATATTATGATATACATTCTACCAGTATATTGAAAAAAATATGTATTTTCATGACACACACCAGTACACGGTTGTGTTTGAAGAAATTCGTTCTTTTTTATCTAATTTGAATAAAATTATCTAATTTATTATTTGTGCTTTATTAAAAAAATCCATCCCATCCCTAAGTATTATACATGCTATGTTTGTATATATGACTTTTATTGTATAATATTGTACTCTGGCACTGCTTGTGCTTTCCAGTAACATATTCTCGTTGCTTAATTATTTAAAAATAAATGTGCATATCCACATGTATATTTGACGTCATGCATTTGACAATATGGTGACGAATTTGCACCAAAGTCCCATTAATTTCTTATTAAAAATACTAAAAAAGTGAGAATATATAATATCCCCGAGATGAGTTAATTTACATGTTCCTTTAGTTTTAAATGAAAGAGTGGTGATTACCCGGCCCTTTTATTTTACATAGAAATAATGGTTCTTATATTTAACCGAATTTTACAAACTACTACTCCATTTAATAAACTGTATGAAATTTATTTCTTACAGCAGCAGAATGAAATAAAATCCAAACCACCTCCCAGTTTATTCGGATACTTAATTAATTAAAAAACTAAAAATTAATATATGAAAACATACTAAATATAATTAATTTTTATTTTGACAAATTTTGTCTTCAACTTAAAAAATGGATTAATTAGGAAGACTAATGTTTTAAAGTCAATTACCAATATAAAATCAAATTTTATTTAACCTCGATCAAATTAAGTGAAATGTAATATTTAGACAATCAAAATAATATATTGTTTTTAACTTTATAAATATCTTTTATTAGAGTTCAAGTGTGAAATATCATATTTAATAAAAATGAATAAATTGTGCAATATATAAGTGAGAAAAATCTATAAAATAGGTTAAATTATAATATCAAATTTGCTTGTGTGGTATATTTATAATTCATTGATAAAGATATTTTTATGTTTTATCATCCTCGTTTTTTACAACTTTTTTATTATTAAAAACAAAATTAAGTACTAATATTCAAAAATAATTTGGCCTTCACAACAAATATTGGAATGATTTAAAAGCCATAGTGCGACGTTTTATTTATTACAATCACACTTTAATTAATTATAATCATTCATTATATATATATATATATATATATATATATATATATCTTATTTTTCTTATTATATTATATTATTTATATTTCTTCTGGTATGACTCTTTCTCTCTTAATATATCAAATAACAATGAGGTGTTTACATATTATTATTCTTTTTATTTAACTAGTATACAATTGCTAAAAAAAATGTTTTTCATGGCATACATCGGTGTTGTGTTTAAAGCAATACCATCCCCAGCATTATACATATTCTCATATTTGTATAACTTATCATTTAACTGCTATCCATTACATATAACTCGATCCACTTGTATATGTCATGAGGTTATGCATTTCGCAATAAGGTGAGGAAGTGCACCAAAATACGTAGACAATTGATTTTTTATTTTTTTTAAATAAAAGATACCAACAGCCATGATAATGTTCACATGATGAGTTGACATGTTCCTTTATTTTTAATGAATCAAAGATATTTTTCAATTCTTTCATGAATTTTATATTTCTCACCAATTTTTTAATAAATTATTAATAATTTTATGATGAGTGTTTGACAAAAAGAAATAATTTCTTGAATGAGGTGCGACTCATTAAAATTAATAATTTTTAGTTAATCACAAAAAGAATATTAAAAAAAGAGTGTTTGACATTTCTTGAATATACAAATTTTATTTTATGAATTGTTGTACATGTAACATTTCTATTATTTTATTTACAATAATTGTTCTTAAATTTAACCGAATTTAAAAACACTCCATCTAATACACGTACTTTACTACAATTTTTCTTACGAAAACAATATGAAATAAATTAAAATTCAAACCACCAACGTGCATATGGCAACATGGAACCATGAAACACGGACATTATATTCACTGGCCAGTTGACTCTCTTTATAAATAGAAACACCGAATCTGTGTGTTCTTGCACCAACAACAACAATTGCAAACTCATAATTGCAAACACCAGAAAGAGAAAGAAAAAAATGAATTCCCTTCGTCTCACTTTATGCTGTGTGGTGGTAGTGCTTGGAGCACTACCTTACTTCTCATATGCACAACTAGATCCCTCGTTTTACGATAGCACATGTTCAAATTTGAGTTCAATCATAACTGAGGTGCTCACAAATGCTTCCCTCTCTGATCCCCGCTTGCCTGCCAGTCTCATCAGGCTCCACTTTCACGATTGTTTTGTACAAGTAACTACCTATATTCTTCATGTCTTAACTCCATACTATGATATGTAGCTTTTCTTTTCTTTTTATTTTAAACTAAATCCTTTCCTAGCTACTTCTGTTATCCCGAGAATAACTCATTCATAACCTTCTATTCTTTTTTATAGTTAAAAAAATTCTATTTTAAAGAGTAGATGTATTTGAGTTCTATTTTTAAAACTGATTTTAGTTTCAACCTAAATAAGACTGTTCATACTACAGTTGGTAAAAGGCTGGTTCACGATACACCACATAGGTCAAAGTGTAAAATTGAAAGAGCAGTTGAATAAGATAAAATCAAAAACATGAAGATGAGAAAATTAAATACCTCCTAGCTATTTTTTCTTTTGGTTTTTAAAACACTTATTTTAGAAATAATTTAAAATTTATTAGATTTAATTAATAATTATTGATAATGTAAAATCGTTTTAGAAAATAATTTTTGAAATGAAACAATGAGAAGGAGATCGATCAAACATGTCTTTGGTCCCCTCCATCAATTTTATGTGTAAAAGGAAACGCAGTTTGAAATGTTAAGCTTTTCTTATGGGCACTGATAAATCAAGAGTTAATTAAATAAGAGAGTGTTTCGTTTTAATTTGACTCAAATTTCTTGTTGCTGAGAATTGAAGTGAATTATATATGTTTCCAGGGGTGTGACGCATCAATTCTGTTGAACCAAACGGATGGTGAGCAAGCTGCTTTTCCAAATATCAACTCCATAAGAGGGTTGGATGTTGTGAACGAGATCAAGACTGCGGTGGAAAATGCTTGTCCTGGCATAGTTTCTTGTGCTGATATTCTTGCCCTAGCAGCAGAAGTATCTTCTGAGCTGGTATATATATGCATTTTAATTAACTTGTTTAATAAATGTCTAGTTTAATTTATAGAAAATCAAAATATTGAATATTATTAAGAAAAGGGGAAAATATATAAGTTTTTAGTCTCTCTAAAAAATATTTTATTTTATTTTATTTCTTTTAAAAAAAATTGTTCTATTTTTATATCCCTCAACTTTTGGTCTTCAAACTAGTTATAATTAATATTTTATGACGGTTTGTAATTGTATAAAAATAGAATATTTACATGTTAGAGAACAAAAATAGAAAAATAATTGGACGGCCAAAGACGATTTAAAAAAAATAGAAATGGCAAAAATATATTTTATCCGTACAAAAATAAGAAAAACCAATGTTTCATACAGTTTTTTTAGTTTGATTAAGTGTTTTAAAAACTCTGTGTGTGTGTGTGTGTGTGTGAGAGAGAGAGAGAGAGAGAGAGAGA
>CM023955.1:11607390-11648496 GCA_013407115.1 Glycine latifolia
AGAGAGAGAGAGAGAGAGAGAGAGAGAGAGAGAGAGAGAGAGAGAGAGAGAGAGAGAGAGAGATTAATGTTTTTTCAACAATTTCTTTTTCTTATTCTATTTTATGGTCCTAGCTCAAGGATATGGATCATATGAAGTGATATTGCATGTGGTGAGGTGTGAACTTGGTATTAATTTTTGTTTTCTTTCTTAAAAAATCAAAAATAGAAATCAAACGCGCCTTAAAGTTTCAAAATATTGTTTGGAAATTCAATGGAAACCTATATATAAAACTAGAGAGAATAATTAACTTGATATGTGATAGGAATTTTTTTTTTCTGAATGGGCTAAGAAAGAAACATCCCAGACACAAATTAATTAATACTCAACTGATATGTGATAGGAATATAAATGAGTTATTTATAAACTATTTGTTTTATATATTAATTATTTTTCCACTTTAATAGTTGTTTAAATAAATTAATAATCTCAAATTTATAGTTAGATTTAACTATTTTAAATAAGTGAAATCTAAGTTTTGTAGGCTTGACATTAATATTTCATGAATGATATATATATATATATATATATATATATATATATATATATATATAACAATATATTTTTATATAATTATTCAATCATAATTTACTGTATATGATACGTTACACACACAAATAACGCCTATATATTTTATCATAATTTAACTTTATTTTAGCACAAAGATATCAATTAAATACTAAATTAATAAAAAAGATTTTATATAAAAGAAAATTAATAAAGAAACAATAATCAAGACGCATAAATAAGTTAATAACTCAACCTCAAGTTTTTTCCCTTGGTTCAACTCATTTACATCGTGACATTTGATAAAAACAAAGAAAGTTATAAGTTAGTGAGTTTGAGGACGAGAGGTTAGAATTAAAAGAATGAAAATTCTAAAGAAATTATTTTTATGTAAAATCTGATGTTTTATTTAGTGGGTATGAGTAAAAGAAGATTTAAAATAATTTAATTGATTCAATTTGTTAAAGTTTTAAGTAGAAAATGAGAATTTGGAGATTTTAGGTCAAATATTTTTTTTTACGAAATCTAGAAGAAAGCTGGAATGATCAAATTTGCTTAATATTCAAAATAAAACTGATTTGAACATAATTTTAAAAAATCTAAATCTTAAATAATCTAATTAAAGAGATCAAAGGTATAATTAGCTTTTTTTATTTATATTTGCAATGAAATTGGACTTCTCGCTTTTTTGTTAGTGATTCATGCAAAGGTTAATTTCTTTGATTTAATTTATTAGTCAATTTCGAATTTTAAGATAATATAAACTACTGTTTTTAATAATACTTTTATTCTCACGTGATCATTAAATATTTTACAGTCTTAAATAAAAAATAATATTAAAAATTATTACAAAAAATAAAAACAATTTTAACGTAAATAAAAAATATTAATTATATACCTTTATATATATGAGTATATATTATCCTCCTAAATAAACATATAAAAAGAAATAATTGTACTAGCTATACTATTTCCTCTTTCCATGCAAATGGACAAGCGGACTCTAGCCTTATATATTTGATCGTTTTCTATTTGCAATTACTGCTTTGATTTTCTTCTGTGTCGAGCACGGGATTGTTGATCTAATAATTACATAAATCTGTCGAAAGAAAAAGAAAGAAGTAGAGGAATTTTCTCTATATATTTTTCTGGTGCTTTTAGAATTTATGCAGAGCAGTTGTGAAAAAATTGATCACCCTTCATTTTGTTTTAACTTTAATCTTAATATAATCTTATTTAGAAAACAATATATTTGTTTTTAGAATTTTTGGTGGTCTACTTTAAATTATGAGTATGCTCACATATTGGGTTATTATTTAACAAGAATAAAGAAAATAAGAATGGGGAGGCAGAATTGATTTAAACAAATCATTGTCAAAGATATAACTAAATTTCTTGGTGGATTTTTAATCGTAATTGAAACCATAAGTTTTCAACAACAAAAATTTCATGCACCTTTTGCATTTTATTTGGTCCACCTTTTGTACTGTTTGGCAGGCTGGTGGTCCTGATTGGGAAGTTCCATTAGGAAGAAGGGATAGTTTCTCAGCAAATCAAACTCTTGCTAATGAAAATCTTCCAGCTCCTACTCTTAGCATTGATGGACTTATAGCCGCATTTGATAAACAAGGCCTCAACATTACTGATTTAGTTGCACTTTCAGGTATGAAATTTTTACATTTAATAAAAAAAGGGTTTTATAGTGTGTGATTACAAGCACAATATATTAAATATATCTTGTGAAATGCATTAAATTGTTGAAATAAGTAATGATTAAACTTCATGAGATTTTTATATGGCCGTACATACATCCCTATTGCTACTCTTGTTTTTATTACTTAAACTAATAATTTAGATACATTTTATCAAATTTCTTTTTGGTAATCTATGCTCTTGTATATAATCAAATTTAATTAAACAAGAGTAGCAATGTATATAATCAAATGACAATATCAATAAAGTACAACTCAATTGATATATTGAGCATGACTAGTGAGTTTTTATAAATCTCAAGTATTTTTCTTCGATTCTTGCATATAGAAAAAAATATTTCAATAAATGTTCTTGTAGCAAAAAAAGCAATGAAATTAAACCCTTTAATAAGAATGGTATTATTTTGTTGTATTACTTAATGAAAATGTCTTATTTTTAGGTGCTCATACAATTGGTAGAGCTCAATGCAAGTTTATTGTTGATCGTTTATACAACTTCAGCAACACTGGCAACCCAGATCCTACTCTAAACACAACTCTCTTACAATCATTGCGAGGAATATGTAGTTCCGATGGTACAACTGACACTAATCTTACCAATTTGGACTTAACCACTCCCGACACGTTGGACTCAAATTACTACTCCAATCTTCAACTTCAAAATGGCTTGCTTCAGAGTGACCAAGAGCTTCTTAGTGCAAATAATACCGATGTTGTTGCCATTGTCAACAGTTTCACTAGTAACCAAACTTTTTTCTTTGAAAACTTTGCAGCATCAATGATTAAAATGGGCAACATTGGAGTGCTAACGGGATCAGATGGAGAAATTCGAACACAATGTACTGTTGTGAACGGAAATTCTTCTGCCCTTACCACCAAAGAATCATCACAAGATGGCATGGTTAGCTCAATGTAAAATAAATGGACAAAGGTTATGCTGGAAAATGCAGGGATTAAAGGAGGCGTCAATAAAGAGTTCTGCATGTGCATGTGGTGAACCGTTGTAAACTTTGTGCTTTGTATTCTATACACTACACCTAGCTTTGCATTAGACCCTGCCGGGTGGACAAACTATATTCTACTAAATAATTGTTGTTACAAGCAATCATGAATTCCGTTGCCTTAAATTTCAATATGTATTAATGAAGTTGAGTTAAAAGTATTACTTCAATAAATTAGACCCTAGCTTGGTTCATAACACTAACACTGTCCTTAGATAAAGTTTAAAAAAAAGTAAGAGAAAACGGCGGACAAAGCACAAAATGCAATAAATTTGACAAATAATGATGATGAACAAAATTCAATACAAAAGTAGAAGTATTTTTGAGAATTTTTCTATTCCAAAAACACTTTTAACTTGTATATAAAAAAAAGTTGTACAATATTGTCAAACCAACTTTATCATAGAAAGCAATTGTAGACATTTATATATTCTGGAAGAAACCTAACTGGAGACCACATTGACAACTTCAATGGGAAGATCGCCAATGAGTAAGCAACTCTAATAACTTTTAAAGATATTTTAAAAGAGAAAACAGAGACAGGTTTTAATTAATAAGAACATATATTCACGTAATGAACTTTTAAGTTGTTTATATTTTTTAAAAGACTTGCAATTCATCTTTCAAAATGATACTTTATTCATGTGTTCTGTAACTTTATGTAAATGAGAATAACCTTTTTCTTCTTGGGTAAATTAAAAAAAGAAAAAATATAACGAGCTAAGTGTGGGAAATGGGAATATGCTCTTTAGAAAGAGGGGGGGAAAAGCATTTGATAATTCATAATTCTAGGTTACAGACTGTCTGTTTATTTGTAGTAGTTTAAAAGAACTCCAAGTAACTATGAAATTAGAAAAGTAGAAGTGGACGAAAAGGAGTTTTCTTTCTTTATATTTCTTCTAGTAACTATGAACCAAGTCCAAAAAGTAGTCAATACTCGAACATAAACGCGTGGAAAATTCAAAAAGAAGTGCATGCACAAAGTTTCACATTACTGTTTCACTTAGTACGAGAGAAGTTAAGTATGTCCTCGCATATCGTAGCCAAGTTAGGAGGTATTTACTTGGAGACTGGGACGTTAAACGTATTAATTCTTGCCTTCTTGGGGCCGGGTTCAATTTATTTTCCTTCATTTTCAATTAACTTTTTTTCAAATTAAAATTAGAGTAGTTATTAATGGTGTATTTTTTTTCTTCTTAATTTGACTGTTATAATTAAAATTGTTTAAGTGTATGTTTGATTCTGCATTTAAATTGCTATCACCCAAATTTTGAAACAAATCCAACTGTCCAATGCAAAATTAACATAACAAAGAGAATCCTGATCGGTTAACAAAATTATATTTATCCTCATTAACGTTACCTTAACAGCGACACATCTCCTATATTTTAATAATTTAATCAAAATAATATATGATTATATATACATTCTACCAACCAAAGAAGGTTGGTATGCGCGGCTTTTGCTTTAAACTTCTAAAAGCAGAACTCATCTGTGATTGAATACGATTTGTGTCCCCACCTCATAACTCAAATGTAGAGAGTTTCCCTTTTCTATAAATTTAAATGAATCAAGGTAAACACAAATAAACTTATATTCTCACCGAAAAGTACATATTTATATTGCATATGTAATCATTTAAATGCTTTTAAATTTTAATATATAAAAAGTATATTGCAAAATAACAAACTTAAATTGATGAGCTTACAAATAAATACCATCCCTATGTACGATAGCCGTTATCATATTAATTTGTATAACTTTTATCATTTAAGTACTACTATCGATTTACATGTAACTTAATCCACTTGTATATGTGAGGTATATATATGCTTTTGGTAATAAGGTGAGGAAGTGCACCAAAGTACTACCCTTTTATTTTTACATAGAATAATGGTTCTTAAATTTATCCTAATTTTACAAACTATTCCATTTAATACACCGTACTAAAAAATTTCTTATTACAACAGTATGAAATAAAATTCAAACCACCAACAAGAAACTAACCCTGAAACAAGGACATTGCATTCATTGGTCATTTTTCTCTCTATATGAATAGAAGCACCCGAATCTGCGTGTTCTTGCAACAACAACAACAACAATACCCTCATAATTGCAAACATCAGAAAGAAAAAATGAATTCCCTTCGTCTCACTTTATGTTGTGTGGTGGTAGTGCTTGGAGCACTACCACACTTCTCATATGCACAGCTAGATCCTTCATTTTACGATAGCACATGTTCAAATGTAAGTTCAATTGTACGTGAGGTGCTCTCAAATGTTTCTCAATCTGATCCCCGCATACTTGCAAGTCTCATCAGGCTCCATTTTCACGACTGTTTTGTTCAGGTAACTATAATTACTCTTCATATCTTAACTCCATTCATAGTTTCTTGCTACTGCAGCTAACTCTTTTGCACGTCTTTTGATTTTAAAGTAAATCCTTTCCTACTTCTATTACCCCGAGCAAAACTCGTTTATCTCAAATTAGTAATAATTTTTTCTTTTATATTAGATGGTTCAAATGCAAGGGTTCATGAAAACATTTCTATAGAAATTGTAATGTTTTTAAAATAAGTAGTTGATGAGAAGTAATTTAAATGAATGTATTTCATTATATGAAATACATCAAATACACAAGAAAATAAAGAAGAAGTGGTTGTTTAATAGAAATAGAATTGGATAATAACCTATTATAAGTAATAACTATTTGAAATATAAATTGAAGATAAAGTCAACTAGATAACAATTATTTAAAATACAAACTGAAGATAACATCAAGTAATAATTAAAAAATAAATTTAAATTAAGAGATAACTCCAATATATAGCTTTTAATTAGTTTTAAGTTTCAACTTGCACAAAATTTATATATATATATATATAGAGAGAGAGAGAGAGAGAGAGAGAGAGAGAGAGAGAGCATGCATGTCTAAGTCGTTTCTAATTTTTTTGCTTTTAAAATACTTATTTTAGAAATAATTTTAAAACTTAATAGATTTTCATAATTTCTGAATAATGTTTAAGATCATGTTAGAAAATAATTTTATAAAAAAAATGAAAACGAATCAATCATGCATGCACCTGGTCTCCTCCATCAATTTTAGTGAAATCTTTTTCCACTCCAAGTTATGAACTGGGGCCTCTGGCTCAACCACTCCTTATAATGTTATGTGTAAAAGAAAACGTGGTTTGAAATGTCAAGGTTTCCTTATCATATGGGCACTGATAAAAGTACGTTGAATAAAAGAGAGGAAAATAAAGTGTTGCTTTATTTTTTTGTTGCTGAGAATTGAATTAATTATATATCCATGGATATGATATGACAGGGGTGTGACGCATCAATTCTGTTGAACGACACGGATACGATCGTGAGCGAGCAAAGTGCAGCGCCAAACAACGACTCCATAAGAGGTTTGGATGTTGTGAACCAGATCAAGACAGCAGTGGAAAATGCTTGTCCCGGCATAGTTTCTTGTGCTGATATTCTTGCTCTTGCAGCTCAAATATCTTCTGATCTGGTATATATATGAAGAGTTGATTAAAACAAATCATCATCAAGAATATAACTAACTAAATTTCTTCGAGGAATTTTAATCTTAATATTGAAACCATAAGTTCGCAACAATTTTTGGTCACCTTTTGCATTCTATTTTGTCCAACTTCTAGAGTTTTAGTACAACTATATATTTGGCAGGCTAGTGGTCCTGTTTGGGAAGTTCCATTGGGAAGAAGGGATAGTTTGACAGCAAATCAAACCCTTGCTAATCAAAATCTTCCAGCTCCTACTTTTACCATTGATCAACTTATCAACTCATTTGGTAATCAAAGCCTCAACATTACTGATTTAGTTGCACTTTCAGGTATGAATTTTTTTACATTTAATAAATAAAAGGTTTTATAATGTGTGTTTACAAGTATATAGCAGTATTTTTGGATTTATATCATATAAAATATTCATTAGTTTTATTAAATAATTAATTTTTGTCAGAGAACATTATTAATTATTTTTAATAAAAAAATTTCTCTCAATTATATTTTTTCATACAAAACATTCAAATGAGACCTAAATCAGATATTTGAACCTAATGAATTTCATTCGAACCAATAAGATAATATTAAATATATCTTGTTAAATACATTAAATTGTATAAATAAGCAAACATTTAATGACCTGAGTTTTTTTATATGTGTGTGTCCATATTGCTACTCTTATGTTATTACTTAAACTAATAATATAGATAAATTTTATGAAATTTAATTAAATCAAATGGCAATGATGCTAGTTCTCTTTTGATATAAATACATTATTTATTTATAAAATTTTATTGTATATTTAGTATCATGTGTAAACATTAGAAAACCCTTTAATTGCATTAATTATTGAAAATGTTTCTTTTTTTAGGTGCTCATACAATTGGTAGAGCTCAATGCAGATTTTTTGTTGATCGATTATACAACTTCAGCAACACTGGCAACCCAGATCCTACTCTAAACACAACTCTCTTACAATCATTGCAAGGAATATGTCCTAATGGTGGACCTGGCACTAATCTCACTAATTTGGACTTAACCACTCCAGACACATTTGACTCCAACTACTACTCCAATCTTCAACTTCAAAATGGCTTGCTTCAGAGTGATCAAGAACTACTTAGCGCAAATAATACGGATATCGTTGCCATTGTCAACAATTTCATTAGTAACCAAACTCTTTTCTTTGAAAACTTTAAGGCGTCAATGATAAAAATGGGCAACATTGGAGTGCTAACGGGATCACAAGGAGAAATTCGATCACAATGTAATTCTGTGAATGGCAATTCTTCCGGACTTACTACTACGGCAACCAAAGAATCATCACAAGATAACATGGTTAGCTCAATGTAATAAATTGGCAAAGGTTGTGCTGAAAAATGCAGAGATTGAAGGTACTAATAAAGAGTTTTGTATTTGCACATATATGCCATGTGCATGTGGTGAACCTTATAAACTTTGTATTTTGTATTAAACACCTAGAACCTAGCTCTATATTATACAGTGCCGTGAGACAAAATATATATTTACTACACTCCTTCTATTTCAAAATTTTGAGTGTCTTAGCTTTTTTATTTTTGTAGCAAAACTTTGGTTGTTTTAGAATTTCAAGATGTCTGGTGCAATTTTTTCCAATTATATATATATCTTTATATGGAGTTGAGTAATTAAGACTATTTTACTGGAGTATTTGATAACTTTAAGTTTTACAAGATAGTGGAAATGGTATAGAAAATATTTTCAAAGGAATATAAATGAAGTAATTGAAAATAGTAGAAAAATCTGTAAAACAATAAATAAAGGGTAATTTAGTCTATAAAGGAAATCTTTATTAATCAGTGCAAGATCGTAAATTCCAAAGTTTTGAAATGAAGGGAGTCTTTTTAGATAATAAATAAATAAATAAATAAATAAACGCGTCTCCACTATTGGCAGCCACAGCATCTCCACGTACGCCAGATCTAGAAGCCTTCGGAATTAAACACACTCATCTGAGTACGAGCAAGAATGATACCAAACAAGAGTGTCCGGGTGTAAAATATGCTCTATGAGATGATATATATTAATCTAATGGTTCAGAATTATGATTTTTTTTATCACCCATCACCTATCAAGATGTTACAACCTAACCTTTTCCGAATTATACTGTCGTGATTCCTATTCATACTTAAGCTATGTCACTCCAAAGATTGAAGGGATTGTGAAAGGTTTGGATTGTAGCAACTAATTGACTTGGGACAAAAAAAAAAAAAAGAAGAGGATTTAAGCAATTTTTTCAATGATGATGTGTGGAGGCATTATCTATTTCCTGAATCCTGACAAAGAACACAGATATCCAGCAGAATCAAAAAGTTTATGATTATACGAAGCAACACACGTATTAAACAAGTTGCCTCACAATAGTTTTTGATTTAATATATTAAAACCATGGGGTTGGTATCATTGAATGCTGACCTGATATTTAACAGCTTATTAGAATTATGATTCAACACCCAAACTAATTTAACTTGGTGAGAATTCCTAAAAAGTTGAAACCTAATTATTTCTTGATAATGACCTAATTTGTTGATTGTTTGTTTCTTTAGAAATGAAGTTGAAAGAAATAAGCAGCAGAAATATAGGATAAAAATATTAATTTTTTACCATAAGAGAAATAAAAAGGAAAGGAGTTATTTTCATGACATGGGATCTATTAGAAAACATTCTCCCTCCCCAAATCGGCCTTTTTCTTTTCTTTTTGTTAATTTCTTAAAATTAAATAAATTTCTATAGCGTAACTTTTTAAAATTAGTAAATAAGTATTATGTTAAGAAAAAAATTAATGGAACAAAATAATACAGTTGTTAATTAGTATAACAATATTTTCATATAATTTCTCTATTGGTACTGGTATTTGTACTTCTCAAAATGTTCACCCAACGTCTATCTAACAATTATTGTTAATTATATGTATGTAAACATGATTAATTTTATTTTAAATGTATTTAACTATTATTAAATATTTCAATAATTGCATGACACTATTAATCACGTGTAATACAAAGTTAATCATATTTTTAATGTAATTAATCACAATCTAATAATCAATAATCTCATTTATTAACCACTTGTAAGACAAAGTTAATCACCTTGTGATACAAATTTAATCATATATGTTTGATAGTCAATAATTTCATCACATTATTAACCACTTATAAAATAAATTTAACTATAATCATATTTTCAAGCAGTTACCAAGTATAAAATTTTCAGTGGAACAGATATCATTTTTCTTTCTCTATCTTTCTTCTTCTTATATATTTCTCTCCATTCAAAGAATGACAAATCCTATGTTTTATTTCTCTTTTTTCTATTTCTTTCCACTTCACTTAATCAAAGCATAAAGGTCATTGATATGGGTAGAAAAATGTGCGTTAGTTGTTCTTATGATATACCTGAGATTTTTTTCTATTTTTGTACATTTTTCTAGTGTACTTTAATTGAGCTTGGTTTGTGGTATTAATTATTTTCTCACATTAGAATTGACCCTAAGTGAATTCCAACTCCATATAAGATGAAATGTTTCGGTAATTACAAATTAATGAGAAACTGAATAATGCATTATAAGAATCATCTCACATTATTAAAGAATCAGTACTTGAATCTGTTATTACAAGTAATATTCGCAGCAAAGGCTTTGTGCCTTGTTAAAGCCAAACAAACAATGGCACAATTAGTCAATTCAAATGTGGTACATGTGTATCATGGAAGTGTCTTACATAATTAGTATTATAATAATCAATAATGTAACAACTCTTCATACTCCAAGGCCTAAAATATTAATTTAGCTAGAAAATTAAAGCATACGTGAGTGTGATCCGGAGAAAGTGGATCTGCTTACTTCAGGTTTTAACTTAAAGAAGACAATCAAACAAACTATAGATAAGAAGACAATATGTATAAATAGTATTTTTTTTTATCTCTTGTGCATTGACTACTTTTAATAAATAGATCGAGATAAAGAAAAAAATTATATCAATTACAATATAGTTTTATCGTATAAATAATATAAATTACTATATATTTTTACTTTTATATATATATATAGTCTTGCTATATAATAATATCTGTACTTGTCAAAACCAATGACATGTCCAAAAACTTTATGTTGTACTTGTACAAACAATACTCATATCTATAAATTTGTAGACAATACTTATGTTCTGAATTAATGTTTTTGCTGTCTTTTTCTTTTTTTTTGGTATAGGAGCGAGAAATAAGTTTACTGTCATTCAAATTATGAAAAAAAAATATTATTATATATATGTATTAGACTTAAATATAATTTTAATTTTTTTATTTTTTTAAATCTATAATTTTGATTCTTTATTTTAAATTAGAGTTATTTTACTTTACTATGTTTTTTAAAATCTATAATTTTAGTCTTCTATTTTAAAATAGATATATTTAATCCTTCAGTTCTATAAAATTTATAATTTTAATCCTTTCATCAAATTTAAAAAGTATTGATGGATAAGAAATTAACCTAATATAATCCAAATTTAGTGATATAATATGAGATTATTTATTTAATTTATGTCATAATCAATACTAATATCTTAAAATTTAAAATTTTCAATTTGACGAAATGATCAAAATCGTAAATTTTATAAAAATAAAAAATTAAATGCCTATATTTTAAAATAGAAAAAACAAAATTATGAATTTTAAAAATAAAAGAATTGAATAACTCTATTTCAAACTCAAGTCTATAAACGATGATGCCAAGTGCAAGACAACTTGGTGTTAAAACTTTTGGTAACCACACCTTAGCGCAAACGATCTTTAAGGGATACTTTTTTTTTCTAGATTATCAAACAAGGATAAATTTTAAATAAATATTCAAAAAGAGATAAGTTATAGAATATTAATTTTTTTAAAAATTTGATTTTGAAGTTGTAAATTATTTATGACTTTAATGTAGTAAATAATTTTATTTGAATTAATATTTTTATTTTTTATTTAATATTTGTATATTATTTTTATTTAATATTTTCTATATTTATATTTTATTTTATTTAATATATATTTTGTTTTTAAATATTTAATTTAATATTTTTATATTTTTTTTCCAAATGTTAAGCATTTTTTTTTGTAATAGTAGTGCATTTTTAACAAATTCGACTTTAAAGTAGTACATATAGTCACAGTTTCATTTTATTAGTCCTTCATTTATAAAAAAAAAATTAAATAAAATAATATAAAAATAAAAAATATTAAATAAATGATATATAAAATAATTTAAAATTATTAAATAAAAATATTATTTTAAATATAAAATATACACTTTCTATATTGTTTTTAGTTTTATTTAATATTTTTTATATTTTATATATTATTTTATTTAATATATTTTCTATAAATGAAACACTAATAAATTTATATGCATGACTGTAAAATTAAATTTTTTGGAATGTATTACATTTAAAAAAAATCCTTAACATTAAAAATTATATATAAAAATATCAAATAAAATATAAAGAAAAGAAAAAACATTAAATAAAATAATATTAAAAATATAGAAATATTAAATAAAATAATGTATAAAAATATTGATTTAAATAAAATAATTAACAATTTTAAAGTCGTATGTAATTTATGAGTTCAAAATTAAATTTTAGAAAAAAATAAAAAATCATAAATAAAATTATGATTTCAATAAATAAAATGGTCGTAAAATGATTTAGGACTTTAAATGTAAAAGTCGTAAGATACCTTGAGATTTATCCTTTTTCTAAAAATTTATTTAAAATTTATCCTTAGATCCTTTTGCCCCTCACCTTACTTTTAATGCGCCTTATGATCTGACCAGTTGATTAATAAACTCCCACCACACTAATAGTTAAATAGAATTAATAATTGATAATAACCCACAATATGGTTGGGTTGAGGTGTGGACGTGTGGTGAGTTAGAATTCTTGAGAAATAATGTATTTATTTTTTTATAGACCATGGGAAATAATATTATTATAGAGAGAACATGTAACATTTATGTATGTGTGTTTCAATGGAAATATTTTACACTAACAAGTGTCCTAAAAATATTAATTAAGAAATTTAAAATAGAACTATTTTTATTATATAATTAGGAGACAAAAAATTATATTATTTTTTCATTTTTATAATTTATATAATAAATATTTTTCTCTTTTAGTTACTTAATTAATATCCTAAAAATATTAATTAATAAGACTATCTTATATGAACTTAATATCTTATCTAAAGTAATGACAACGGAAATAACGAGAAGATTTAGATTGTACACACAGGTCCTGGTCATGCGGGAAGTATTACAAAAATTATATCCTAAGGCAGTAAATTAGTCAAATAAAAAACTCAATATATTAAAAGAAAAAAGGTTCACTCTTTTAAATACATTGTCTACTATTAGTTTAAATTTATTAAAAATCATAAAATTTTCTAAATCTTATTTCTTATTTAATGATCTTCATGCATAATTTTATAATTTTTAATAAATTTTAATTAATAGCAAAAAGTATATTAAAAATAGAATATTAAAGAATATGTTAATTTCACTTCTCAAAAGAAAAATATCACTTACTAACAAAAAGATGTTAAGTATTAAAATTATTTTATTTTATATAAACTATGTTTGATAACTTAAATTCGTAATATCATGAGTATGTACATAAATAGTATAAGAATTTAATTTAAATATATATATATATATATATATATATATATATATTAATAGTATAATTTTTTAGTAATATCATCTAATCATAAATTGTTATATATGATAGGATTATTAAATTTTATAACAATTATTTATATCTAATATAATTTATAATAGTTGTCAGTAAAAAAAATCTTTATACTAAGAAAGAATGAAAAATAAACTTGTAAAAAGTATAATACATTATTTATATATATATATATATATATATTATTAATGGTATATATTGATTTTTTAATTTGTACTGACAAAATTCACAATAATGTTAGTAGGATGTTATACTATACTAATGTAAATTCACAATTTTCATACTATCAATTTAATTTTCTTTAGATCAATGGTGTATCAACAAAGCTAACTCAATGTTAATATACGATTATTTTTAGTAGTGATCGATATGCATTTACTTGGTAATAGAAATGAGTTGATTAAGAATTGCAATACGGAGACAGTAGACTTGGATTATAAAAATGGGCGGTGTACCCATTAATTATCACTGCACCTTCCTTCGTCAAGTGGCTCTTAACTAAACATAATCTTATCTATCATATATAAATACTTAAATCATCATTTAAAAAAAAACATGATTTTGTACTAGATAACGTGCCTAACAAGAAGTTCAATTCATTGTCATTCGTCTATCACAATATTCACAAAGCAAGGCCATTTTGTCTCTATAAATAAAGGCAAGTTATATGGTGAGTCTCGTAGCAGCAACACACACAAACACAAACACAAACACACGTGTTGAGTGAGTTCAAAACAATTTAGGCAGAAAATGAGGTGTTTTGGTTTTATAGTGATAGGTCTAGCGGTTGCGCTAGGAGAGTTACCCTTCTCCTCAAATGCAAAATTAGAACCCTGGTTTTACAAGAAGACTTGTCCCCAGGTGCATTTTATTGTATTTAAAGTCGTAGAGAAAGTTTCAAGAACGGATCCACGTATGCCTGCCAGTCTCGTTAGGCTTTTCTTTCATGACTGTTTTGTTCAAGTATGTAAATTTAATTGCTTATTCATCCTCCCTTTCTATTTAATTTAGTTAATCCTTTCCTGCTTTAAATGACAAAATCCCACAATTAAAATCAAAATAAATCCCTTGCTCCAAATTTTCTTTTATCTCTAAGTGGGTTCATTAGTCTCACAAATAATTAAGCTCGAAGTATTTTGAATTTTTTTTATCACTTTAGGTACTCTTTTTCCATTTAAAACATTTAATGAATCGTATTTGAGTTTGATTTTCATGTATTCTTGGTATAAAATTGTTTATACTATTAACCAAACAAAACTATTTTAGGTATGACTTTTAACTTTGTTATCATATATATAAAAAAAAAACTTAATTATTATATATAGGTAAGTTTGTTTAAGTTTATTTTAAAGAAAAATCCTTATTTTAATAAAATAAATAATTTTATACTTTATGATCTGTTTGTCTAACTGTTTTTACTTTTTTTTACAACCACAGCTCCTCTATAATTTAAATTCATTATATTTTTGCTAGCAGACAATCAAATAATGCATGAGATCATAAAAACAGGGAACACTTTGTTTATTTCAACAAAATCCCACAACAGAACGACCTTATAAAAATTATATCCGAATTTTATTTTATTTTTTAAAGAAAAAGGGGTCAACTCTGCTCGTTTGTCTCATCTCAAATTAAAAGTAAGTGGTTTGGATTTTGGAATGTCGAAAATTTCTAGTGGGAAATACACAAATGTTCAAGAAAAGAAATTGATTCTTACTTCGTCATGAGTATTTGTTGAGAATGAACAAGAAATGAATTATGTTGTTTATGCTTGTGGCATGCAGGGGTGTGATGCATCAATTTTGTTGAACAACACTGCCACGATAGTGAGTGAGCAACAAGCTCTGCCAAACAACAACTCAATAAGAGGTTTGGATGTTGTAAACCAGATCAAGACAGAGTTGGAAAAAGCTTGCCCTGGCGTAGTTTCTTGCGCTGATATTCTTACCCTTGCAGCTGAAGTATCTTCTGTTCTGGTATGTCTCATCTTATATAACATGAAATCTCATTTTAGGTCAAAGAAAAAACTTAGATCAAGTTCTTTTGTTACATCCTTTTTTATCAAGTTGTCCAATCAAATAATAACAAATACATGTTTATATATTGCAACATATATTTAATAGAGGTTGTTAATTATTAGAAAGAATATTCATGTATCATTTGACAGGCTCATGGTCCTTTTTTGAAATTTCCCTTGGGAAGGAGGGATAGTTTAACAGCAAATAGAACCCTTGCGAATCAAAACCTTCCAGCTCCTTTCTTCAACCTCACTCAACTTAAAGCTGCCTTTGCTGTTCAGGGTCTTGACACTACCGATCTTGTTGCACTCTCAGGTAAGATATGTTCCCCAATTCCAATTATCCTATGTGTTGCAACAAATAATGCTGCCTATAATAACAACAGTAAAGCACCTGTAGTTGATCCAAGTAGAACTGAACTCAGATCCTTTAAACAAGATCTCGAGTTTAAACCTTGTGAAAAAAATATGATTGAAAAGGGAGACTGTTGGACCTTACATCAGGCCCAATCGCACTAAGCATACTCCTAAGTATCTACAAGACTATGTTTAGCCCTGAAGATCTTAGACCCATAGTCATCTAAGCGCTTCTGGATGTTTCTTCTGCTTTTGTCCTTTTCCCCCAGGAATTCTGTTACAACAGAATTCCCCTTTCGTTTATAAAAAGCTGTCGATGGAATAATAAAGGAGAAGAAATATCATTTTATCTTTTTTATATTTTTATTCCTTTCTCTTTCTGTTGTCGCTGTCATCCCAAGCACCCCCTCCCAACACTTGGTGCTTTCATTGTCATTTTGCCATGGCAGACAATACTCGTTTGCGTGACCTCACAGCACGCGTGGAGGAATTACAAACGCAGCAGCTGCAACTGCCTGAACTCATTAGAGCCCAAATAGAGGAATTGCGTACGGAAATCCGTCAGGAGGTAATTGCCGTAATCGGACAACTTCGCGCATCCCCTGGTCCGGTCCAGCAAACCCAACGGCTAAGATTGGCTTTTCCCCGTTTTGCATCCGGCGACCCTACGGATTGGCTTTTTCAGGTAGACCAATATTGCATTTATAATCAAATTCCGGTGACCGATAGACTATTGCTAGCCTCGTTTCACCTGGACCACCCAGCCTCTCGTTGGTTTCAAGGGTTACTGGGTGAGGGTACATTATTGGACTGGCCAACCTTCACAATAGCTTTACGACGTCGTTTCGGTCCTAGTGAATTTGACGATCCTGCCGGGGCTCTTTCCAAACTGACCCAGACTAGTTCGGTCCTGGATTACCAGTCCAAGTTTGAAGCTTTGAGTAGCCGGGTTCCTGGTTTACAGGCGGACATTGTTAAAAGTATGTTTATTAGCGGTCTTCACCCTCGCATTCGCCGCTCTGTCCTACCGTTAAGACCACGTGACTGTACCGAAGCTTTCGAGCTGGCTAGAGTATACGAAGAACAGTTTGCTGATGACCGTCCTTCCCGTCCATGGACCCCTAAACCCACGACGCAGCTCACCCTACCAGCAACGCCATTAAATCCGCGTCCGCTCAACACTATCCCGCCCATTCCGGTTAAGCTACTTTCCGCAACCGAACGCCAACAACGGCGTGACCGTGGTCTTTGTTACAATTGTGATGAGCGTTTTGTACCAGGACACAAATGCAAAGGACGTTCCACTCTTCTATTTCTAGAGGGTTTGGACGAGGAAGAACCGGAACCTCCTCCGCCTATCCCTTCGGAGGAACCACCAGACCCGACTCCGGAGCAGCCTCATTCCCCTAAAATCAGCTTTAATGCGTTGTTCGGACATCAGTCTTCTCGCTCTTTTCGACTTCAAGGGTCCATAAACAACCAGCATGTCCAGGTGCTGATTGACAGCGGGAGTACCCATAATTTTATCACTGCTAGGATGGCTACACACTTGAATTTGGTGATGCTTATGATTCCTCCTTTTCAAGTCCACGTAGGAAATGGGGACACACTTTTATGTGCAAATGTTTGTCGTTCGGTTTCCTTACGTTTACAATCTCACATAACTTGTTTGGACCTATTTGTTTTAGAATTACAGGGTGCAGATGTGGTTCTAGGTACCCAATGGCTAGCCACCCTAGGTCCTGTGACAACCGATTATAGCTTGTTGACCATGACTTTCACCATTCACCAAACTCCCATTATCTTACACGGAACCCGTTATGACACCCCAGCCAACATTACACTAGCCAAATTATATAAACTCATAGCCCAGAATGCGATTTCCTCGTGCCTAATGTGCTTAAATACAGACATTATTCCTCAGACCACAAGTGAGCCGCAAACCAATGAAGCTTTAACTCCTCTTTTAGACAACTTTCAAGACATTTTCGTTACCCCAACCCAACTTCCCCCAGATAGACCCCATAATCACTGCATAACCCTCAACCCAAACACCAAACCTGTCCAGGTACGACCTTACCGATACCCACATTTCCAAAAACAAGAGATTGAACGGATGGTACAAGACATGTTGCAAAAGGGTCACATTAGACCAAGTCACTCCCCTTTTAGCTCACCCGTAATGCTCGTTCGAAAAAAAGATGGGACATGGCGCTTTTGTGTGGATTACAGAGCCCTAAATGCGGTCACAGTGCAGGATAAATTTCCGATTCCCACGGTGGACGAATTATTAGATGAGTTACATGGGTCAACAATTTTTTCTAAACTGGATTTGCGTTCTGGTTACCACCAAATTCGAATGCATGAAGAGGATATTAGCAAAACGGCATTTCGCACCCATCATGGTCATTTTGAATTTTTGGTGATGCCGTTTGGATTATCTAACGCACCCTCCACTTTCCAGACAACTATGAATGAGGTTTTTGGACCCTTATTACGTAAGTTTGTGGTCATTTTTTTTTATGATATTTTGGTTTATAGTGCTAATTTGCAGGCTCATTTGGCCCATCTTACTGAGGTTTTTAAGATTCTTCGCACACATTCATTGTTTGCTAAACGCAGCAAATGCACTTTTGCGGTGCCTATCATTCATTTTTTGGGTCACATTATAGCAGCTCAAGGTCTTTCACCCGACCCCTCCAAAATTGAGTCCATTTCCCGATGGCCACTTCCTCAATCCGTAACACAATTACGCGGATTCTTGGGCTTGGCGGGTTATTACCGCCGTTTTATTCCAAACTATGCTACAGTAACTTCTCCCCTTACCGACCTTCTTACTAAAGGAGGGTTTCATTGGACACCGGCAGCTTCTAATGCGTTCGTTCAACTTAAACGCTTACTCACTACAGCTCCGGTTCTAGCTCTTCCGGATTTCTCACAACCGTTTGTGATTGAGACTGATGCCTCGGGCACAGGGGTGGGTGCGGTGTTGATGCAAAATAATCACCCGATTGCCTATTTCAGCAGAAAACTTTCTCACACTATGCAAGGGAAATCTACCTACATCAGAGAAATGTTTGTTGTTACTTCATGCGCAAAGAAATGGCGCCATTACTTGCTGGGAGCACCATTTACTATTCGCACAGATCACAAGAGTCTCTCCAATATGTTGACTCAAGTGATCCAATCTCCGGAACAACAACAATTCCTTTCGAAATTATTGGGATTTCAGTATTCGATTATATACAAAGCAGGCAAAACCAACACGGTTGCAGATACTTTATCCCGATTTGCAGAAAATGAAGTTCCTTCTCCATCTCTTCAGGCTTTATCTGTGCCAACGAGTGATTATATGGCTACAGTTATCCAGGAAATGAAAAATGACAAATTCACACAACAGATTTTACAAGATTTAATGTCAACACCCAATTCTATGTCACAGTGGCGTTTACAGGGTCAACTTCTCTTCAATCGCGGTCGGCTGTTTCTTCCAGAAAACTCCAGTCTTATCCCTCGATTGCTTGAAGAATTTCACTCCTCTCCAACAGGCGGTCATGGTGGCATCCGTAGAACTCTGCGACGTTTGGGACTCCATTATACATGGAAAGGCATAAGTCAGCAAGTCAAGAATTTTGTTCAAAATTGTGAAATATGTCAGAAAATCAAGGGTTCGAATCACGCACCTTACGGTTTGTTACAACCTCTACCCATCCCTCTGAACATCTGGACGGATCTTACTATGGATTTCATCACCCATCTTTCGGCTTCTAAAGGATTCACCACCATTTTGGTGGTAGTAGATCGTCTCTCAAAGGGTGCTCATTTTGTTCCTTTACCAACTCGTTACACAGCAGAGCAGGTTGCTAAGGAGTTTTGGAACAATATTGGGAAATTGCATGGGTTACCAGCATCCATCGTCTCCGATAGGGACCCAATTTTCCTAAGCAAGTTTTGGCAGTCATTATTCCAGATACAGGGCACAAAATTGAGCTATAGTAGTGCTTACCATCCGCAGTCTGATGGTCAAACAGAAAGGGTTAACAGAGAAATTGAGCAATATTTACGCGGCTTTACTCATACGCAACCTCACAAATGGACTAGTTACCTTACGTTGGCAGAGTATCACTATAATACCGCCTTCAACAGAAGCATCGGTATGACACCGTTTCAAGCCATGTTTGGTCGTTCTCCTCCATGTCTCTTAGAATACACTTTAGGAGCATCTCCAGTAGAGGCTGTCGATAACAATCTGCGAACTAGAGATAGCATCTTAAGCTTTCTCAAAAGTAATCTTCAGAAGGCGAAATTAGACATGAAAAATCAGGAAGATAAACATAGAAAGAATATCACCTTTGCGAAAGGAGACTTGGTTTTACTCCGTCTACAGCCCTACCGTCAACTGTCTGTGCACAGACGATCTTCTCAAAAGTTAGCTCTGCGCTTTTATGGTCCCTTTACCGTCTACAGCCCTACCGTCAACTGTCTTGCACAGACGATCTTCTCAAAAGTTAGCTCTGCGATCTTCTCACTATCCTTAATAGGGATTAATCATTGATAAAAAAAATGATGAATACTTGAAAGTTTGCACCAATGTCACAATAACAAAAAAAAAAAATCTTGAAATTCATGGTAAGGTATAAGATATTGGATTTACTGGTGAACACATTAACATAGTACTAAATTCACCATCTTAACTTGGTTTGAGTTTGTAAGAATTCATATTATGAAAATGATGGATTAGTATATGATTTGTATATGATTCAATTTCAGGTGCTCATTCATTTGGCAGAGTTCGCTGCTTATTCATTGTTGACCGATTGTACAATTTCAGTGGTACTGGCAGACCCGATCCAACTCTTGACACAACTTACTTACAACAATTGCGCCAAATATGCCCCCAAGGTGGACCCCCTAACAACCTTGTCAATTTTGACCCAACCTCTCCTGATACATTGGACAAGAACTACTACTCCAATCTTCAGGTGAAGAAGGGTTTGCTTCAGAGTGATCAAGAGTTGTTCTCAACACCTGGTGCTGATACCATCAGCATTGTCAACAAGTTCAGTAGTAACCAAATAGCTTTCTTCAAGAGCTTTTCGGCTTCCATGATTAAAATGGGAAATATTGGTGTGCTAACTGGGAAGAAAGGAGAAATCAGAAAACAATGTAACTTTGTTAACAAGAAATCTGCGGAACTTGATATAGGTAGTGTGGCATCCGAATCAGAAGAGGGTCTGGTTGGCTCAATATGAATGAATTAGGAAGAGTTTTATATACACTAGGAAATCATGTGATTGAAGGTCACTAATAAAGAAGCTATATATAGGCACATTATTCGTTTCAAGTGCCCCCAGCTAGCTATGTTTTATTGTGGACGTGTGAGATATTTATTGTTTTTTGAATCATGTTGTATTCGTAATCAACTTCTCTCTTTCCATCTCTGTTTGTTCTTTTCTTCCATTTTCAAATTCAGATCTTTTAATATATAGATATATACGTTACTGATATAACCTCAAATTTTTTTTAAAAAGTGTTCAGATGACATGATGGAAGAATTTCATTCCTTAAGGCTCTATTCGGTTTATGCAACGGAAATAAGGGGATGAGGTTTGGTGCTTACAATTTTAAAAAGAAATAAGTTACCAGCTTATTAGCTCAGAGCTTCTAATTTTCTATTTTATCTCTACTAAATATTTTTATATTATTATTATTTTTAGTGTATTTTTAAATTTTTTTCTTAAACCAAACAATAAAATATATCTCTTTATTTCTATCATATGTCTCCTTTTTCAAAATATTTCTTCCTTTTTCATATATTTTATTTCTTTCTTTTACAAACGCAGCATATAAAACCATGTTTTAAATTGAAATTTAAACTTGAATTGGAATGTTTCGTCAATGCAATTGAGGATTCAAGTTGAGAATCGAAGTGCATGTTTGAATGAGCATCGACAAAAAATAATTTTATTAATTCTTCTTAAAATTAATTTTAAAGTGATATAATTTATATTTAAATATTTGTATTCTAAAAATGAATTAATAGCAAAATCCAAGACAATTTTTTTTTATCCCGAGGTAAAAGTTAACTAAAGTTTATTCAACTCATAATTATTTATAAACTCAGAATCAATACTTTATGTAAAACTAATCGTGTGAACATTTATCTAAATTCACATTAATTGATATTGTAACGTGATTTCGGAGATTATGACTGTATTGCAAATATCATACTTAAAGGGTGGTTCTAATAAACAACTAAAAATGGGAAGCGTTTATTAAAAAAATTAAACATTTGCTATTCCATATTTTATTCATGGTGCAATTAATATTCTTTTCCTATAACAACTTTTAATTGACTTTTAATCACTCAAACTTATCTTTACAGGACAATTGGTAGAAGAAAAGTTGTTTCATACTCAGCCTAGAATTCTTGATTCCTAATTATCTTGCATCGTGGCTAACATGATTTTGAGAATATATTTTTTTAGCTAACTGTAAAAGTTATTGAAAATATTTACATTTTTTTTTGGAATCGAAGATTTTCATTTTCAATAAAATACTAGGTATATAAGTGTTTTCATTTTTAAAAATTAGTTTAATTTATGACTACATTATTTTTCTTATATTAATTACTTTTGATTTTTTCCATTTATAGGTTTATTTAATTTTCGTATGCCAACCTTTTAAATTTTATTTTATAGTCATTTTTCTAAATTTTGCAAACAAACTATATATAGCAATAAAAAAACACACTAATTTTTAATAAATTAAAAATAAACTTATTTTTGTTACACATGTTTTTTTATAACATATTTTTTTACACGCAAGTGCTGTTATTGAATAAAGAAAAAAAAAGGTTAATCAAATACTATCAAGAACTTTGATTTTAGATCACTTAACTAAGACTAAAATACATGCGCAGCCGAGCACAAAAAGTCAACGAGTTTTAGGCCGAATCCTAACTGAAAGTTTGAAAAAATATGTACTAATTGTCACATTAGCGTGTGGTTCTAGCTAGATGTTCCAAGTACCAACTAAAGAAATTTAGCTATATATCATCGTTTATTTTTTTATTTTTTATTTTTGGCTTTTCACAGCTTTCTTCTTCGAAACAATCTTGTTTAAAATACGGTCTAATATTAAATATAGAATTTTTTTCAACAAATGTCCGAACCTTAATTTATCACTCATTCTTTCTACTATACACAACTTCCACCAGGTCAACGTTAATTATTTGGATGAAGCACAAGCATTATGCATACAAACAAGCCCGACAAAACTATGGTTGATTGATTTCATATTTTCATTCCCGAATATCTCAAGCCCTTTGCATAAGGTTTCAAAAAAGCCTCGAATTATTTTTCTTATCATTCAAACTGAAGATGACAGCAGTTTGAATTTAAGATTAGCATTATGTTAATATTTGAGTTTTGTATTATACTTTCATATATTCTATATATAAATTTTGTGAATAAATTATTTTGCAGTTTCAATTCTCTATATAATACATATCTTTGTTTGTGAATATACTCCTGAGGATTAGCGATGAGTTTTTCAATCGAAGATTAGTGTTATAATTAATTGAAATTTCTGAGATACATTCAAATATTATTGAAGAGTCTAAGATCCTAATTAGGTGATACTAAATAAATAAATAAATCTTGTTTGTGCTAGATAGATGCTGAATATATATTTTGTGGATGGATGTAGGATGATCTCTATAAATAAAATATGTGATAAAGACTTCCTTGACAAGCATCAAACTCCGATTACATAGTTACATTTGTCTTCTTGCTCATAAATATTAAATAAACGACACAGGGGCAAGACAAGATAGATATTAGTCAAATTAACTTTATCACGTGATCACTAATATCCAATGTTGGTAGGATCGTGTCTAGATACTAACGTAGGTGAAAATATTATATTAGGAGAAAAGAAAGATATAAAATAAAATAATAAATTTATGTAAATAATAACACATTCTATTAATTATTTTATATCTTTCTCTTTTGTAACGTGACTAAAACTAATATGAGAAAATTTTAATCAATATTAACATATTATATATATATATATATATATATATATATATATATAGGTGGATAAGCTTCCGTTTGATGTTTTAAAAAATATATAAAAACAAAGATGACTGTTATTGTTAATAAAAAAAAACATTCACTACTAAATTCATTTAAACCTTTTTAATTGATTTATTAATATTTTATGAAAATTTCTACCATTCGTCTTTTACCAAATGATATATATATATATATATATATATATATATATATATATCCTTTTTTAACTATATATATCCTTTTTTATAACTTTATGGTAAAAAAATTTCAAGTAAAACATATTTTTAATTCATATAAATTTGATTAAATTTAGTTTTCATCTTGTTGGCACTAAAAATGTTTGTTATTGAAATTACAGTTTATCGTCATGATCGTCTACTAATGAACTCAATTTAATGAATTCTAATTTACCTCAACACTAAAGAAAATTGACGATTAAAATAATTATTTTTATGACTAATAGTTAAAAGAATCATTTCTAACCAATAAAAATTTATGTATGCTAATGCAACAAAGTTGAATCAAACCTATTTTGTGGAAGACCAATTGAAATAAATATTTGAAATTTGAACATGAAAGACACTTATAAGCAAAATTTCCAAGATTAAATCCATATATATATATATATATATATATATATATATATATATATATATATACATGATTTCCAAAAAAATAGAAAAGTGATTAGTAACCTTCCTAAAATCTAAGATCTAGGATGGTTATTAATTAGAAAATAACTTACATGTTTAGTAAACAATTAATTTTTTTTAAGGTATTAGTGCTTGTTATTATCGTTATGAATAGAGGAAAGTTATATGTAAAATAGGTACTCCAATGAAAGTGAATCAAATTTATCTTTTTCAATTATTTATCTTTTATTTACAATTTTTCCTTTAATCTTTCATTCATTTACACCTTTCTTTATCGCTTTTTCTTTAAGCTTTCAGTTATTTGCAATTTTTCTTTATCACAAAATTTCATAGGAGTAGCTTAGCAATAAGCACATTTAACCGTGGTTTTAAAAGGATAGAGTTTCTAATTTTAATGTAATAAAAAATCTATTTTAATCATATGCGTGCACAATTATTACATTTAAGATACATGGTAAAATTAGAGTATAAAAGAATTACAGTGATAAAAAATTAAGAGTTTAATAATTATACACCAACATTATATAATATTTTTATATTGATGTCCAATCTTAATTTATTATTAAAATAATAATTATCCTAAAAGTCAACAAATTAATCATATAATATAAATTGTGATTGAATATCAGTACAAAAATTTTACATGATAAATGTGTAATAGTTATTTTCTCAAATTATAATTCAACAAAAAACTATACAAATTGATATAAAATAATATACGTATGATTAGTATATATTTAATATTATTATTTCGTAAAATCGTTTAGAGAAAGCAAAGACGCAACGTTAGAGACAAGTTATTAGAATTAGACTACGGGAATGTTATTTATTGATTGACCAATTAGTCCATTAGCATCTCTGCATCTGGGATCAAGATTCTGTGTAGTTAAAATTGTAACTGCACAGATCTCTACCTTCCTTTAAAAAAAATTCACAAGGTCCCATGTTTCCATGCTACTGTTTAACGATTCGTTGATTGAAAAAGCATGGTGGTTGGCATATAGCTTTACTTTAAGGTATAATAAAGCAGCAAACCTTATCTTTTTCCTGGAACAATAAAACAATTCCTCCATCTTGTTATAATTATGATATTAAGTTATTTTTAATGGATAAAATTAATAAAGAGAATAGTAATTTTATTATCATTATTTTTTTAATTTTTTAGTTCATATAATTAATATTATAAGAAATATAAGTAAAAAATAATTAATATTAAATTAAAAAAATATTTTTTAGATAATTTTTTCTTACACAGTGATTGTCATGATAATAAATTTTTTATATTATTTGTATCCTCAAATTTTAATTAAATGTTAATAAATAAATGTTTTAACATTGAATGTTAATGCATGTCTATTAGAAATATATTGTAGGATTTAGAAAATATCTGCATATTATTATTTAACTTAAAATTTTAATGACAATGAATGATATACCTGACATAAACATAGTTTTAGCTTTAAAATATAACATATTTCAAGTTTTGATTTCGGTAAAAAAATATATAATTGTAGTAATTAAGGACTAAAACTGCTTTTTTATTTATTAAAAAAACTACTTTTTATTAGTTATAAATATTTTTAAATACAGTTTTTATAAAATTTAAAATATAAAATATAAAATTCGTCATACTTATAAAAAGAAAAAAAAAAACATAGTAATACCTCATTGAATACAATGATCAATAATCTTCTGCTCTTTCCGGTTCCATCACGACACAAAAAGTAAGGTTAATAACGTAAACTCAAAAAAAGTTCATGGGCCTGTTTTATTTATTTCTTAGAAAAGTACTTTAAAAAACCTTTTTTATAATTATTTTTTTTCTAGTTCAAACAAACTGACCTATATGTCAAGAAAGAAATTGGCCCGCCAACCACGTATTGCTTTTGTACGGCAATCTTTTTTTTTATTAGAATATTTCTATATGTGTACGTATTTTATATTTAAAATACTTAATATTATAAATATAGTTTCAACGTTAACATAATCAGCAAATTATTAATATAGTTTCTATATCTGTTAATAGAATATTTAGTGTATCATTACTCTTTTAAATAAGATTATAAGCTAAAGTTTTTAAAACTCGAATA
This sequence comes from Glycine latifolia, assembly GCA_013407115.1. Taxonomy (NCBI): domain Eukaryota; kingdom Viridiplantae; phylum Streptophyta; class Magnoliopsida; order Fabales; family Fabaceae; genus Glycine; species Glycine latifolia. Next base: position 11,634,144 of record CM023955.1, read on the forward strand.
AAGGAAACACTTATTATATATTAATCATTTATGCATTGATAAGTACACTGAATCATTGAGAAAACATAATTTTGTTCCGTCATCACTTTCTTGATTCAATGTTGAATAAAATAGTATTAATCGCTTGTAGTCTGTAGGAAGATATACAGTAATTTCTTAGATGTTTTGTTTGTTCTCTGATCAAAATTACAGTTTATTAAAGACTAATTAATGTGTTATATTCTATTTTTTTATATAAAAAAAAGGGACTAACGTGATCAAGTCTAGTTAAAAAATTGTTTCAGACACACTTAAACAACCTCGTCTAGGTTTTATCTGAAAAATGTATCTATCTATCGATCAACAATTACTAATTTTTAAATACACCATATTTGACTTTTCTCATCATCGCAGTACATGATTGAAAATCTGAACCCATCAACAGCGAACGATGAAAAGCAAGCACATTCATACGAATCTCGATTCTTCCTCCTTTTGTCTCTCTTTAAATAGACACTAAGCATTCCGGGGAAGCTTGTACCAACAACAAGTTCATAATTCAAAACAGAAAAAAAATGAGGTTTTTTACAGTGAAAGTAGCTCTGTGCTGTGTGGTGGTTATGCTACTAACCTTCTCAGATGCACAGCTAGATAACTCGTTTTACAAGGACACGTGTCCAACAGTGCATTCTATTGTACGTGAAGTTGTCAGAAATGTTTCCAAATCTGATCCCCGCATTCTTGCCAGTCTCATAAGGCTCCACTTTCATGATTGTTTCGTTCAAGTATGTAGTATTAGTTCTTGCTATTGCTTGTCTTAATCTAACTTTATACTCCTTAACACAACTCAATAGCCAAACACTAGAATGTTATTTTTGCTGTCACCTTTGTATTAGTGAGAAGTTTTTTAATTTTTAATTTTTGTTGAAAAACTTAACTCATTATCTTTGCTAAGGTTTTTCTTCTTAATTATATTTTTTTATTTATAATGTTCGAGAAGAACTTATAATAAAAAATTAAACTTAATTTCAGTTGAACTAACTACTTGATGCTAGATTGAAATATTATTAAATATCAAGTTTTATGCTTTTAGATAATTAAAATTAATGTTACTATACATATGTACATGACAGGGGTGTGATGCATCAATTCTGTTGAACGACACAGCTACGATCGTGAGCGAGCAAAGTGCACCGCCAAATAACAACTCCATAAGAGGTTTGGATGTTGTGAACCAGATCAAAACCGCCGTGGAAAATGCTTGCCCAGGGATAGTTTCTTGCGCTGATATCCTTGCTCTTGCAGCTGAGATATCTTCTGTTCTGGTATGTATATGTCATGTCTCATATTCCTATATTCAATATATTAATTAATTTCTTTTCGAGTGTTAATGGATATCCACCTAAAACCTAATCAAGCTGATATATATATATATATATATAGGTAAAATAGTGGATAAAACTTTTTGAGGTTGAGTATTACACTTTAACAATTCTAAATTATCCTAGTAGGATCACTTATTATCGTGATTGGGTCCTCGTTAAACTATAAATAAATAAATGTTTTGTCATAGTTAATGATATAACTAAAATAATACTCCCTTTAGACCAAAGCAATTATTGTTTAAAATTAATGCACACAATTTAAAAAACATTTAATATTACTCACAAACTATATATTTAATCTAAAATACTTCATTTAACATCATGAGAATAATATAATCGAATAGATTATAATTATTTAAATCATATTAAATATATATATATATATAGAAAAAGTAATTAATGATACAGCATATGTAAAACATCAATCATTTTCAAATAAAAAATAAATAAACAATTAAAATATCTATATTTTTGATCGGATAGAAATTTAGGGAGCAGCCTCAGCTCATTAACTAATTTTGGTTGAGGTAGGTAAGAAGAACTATAATATATTGTAAGAGAAGTGTTGAACTTATTAATGTTAGCTATCTCCCTATGGTAAGTGGTTGCGTAATTATTGAAAAAAATTTAATGATTCCGCAATAACGTCAAATACTATTACAATAACGACTTTTAGTCACGCCAAATACTTGCACACATGCAATAAAATAAATATCTTTTCATAAACAAAAAAATATGCCTCTTGCATCGATATGAACAGAAAAAACTTTTGGCCCCGTTCAAGTCCCATGGCAAAGGATTACCCAGTTCCAGGTAGGTGTTGGTGACCATGCATGGTAGCAGGAAGGAAGCTTCCGGCTACTTATAATGGTACTCAAAGCTCACACGTAAATAATCAATTATTATACCAAAAATAAAGTAAGTCCATGACATGAAAGGACCTTTTTTAACTAATTGGCAGGCCTTCCTTTAAATGTACTAGCAATCATATCTCTTACAGTATATTACACGAATATTCATGACTATGTCTAAAATACATATTTTCAGAAAAAAAATTTATTTAATAATTAATCAAAAATGTTTTATTAATAATTAAAAATAAATTAAAATATAAATATAAGTATTGCAATTTTTAATTTTAAAAGTAAGGGAAATCAATTTAATTATAGATTATATTTGTTTTGAATTTTAAAAAATGACTATGCAATATAACTGTTTAGAATTCTTTAATTTAAATAAACTATTATATTTAAGAATAATAATACACATAAACCATTTATTTTAAATATATCATCGGCACCTTTTCTCTCTCTCTTCTTATCATGTCAGAAATTTTATAATATCTATAATTTTTTCTCTTTTTCAACTTTCTCTTATAACATCATGGTATATGTTCATCAAACATTTTTATATATTTAACTTGTAAGAAAAGTACCAAAAACATTTGTATTTAAAAAAATAACTGAAGTAAATAAACGCATCCGGATCTTAAATATCTCATTTATTTAATATTATTTTAAAAAATTGAATATTTAAAATAAAATAAGAAATTTAAAATTAATTTTATTAAATAAAAATAGGAAAAGATATTAAATAAATATAAAAATAAACTCCAAAAAATATACATGTTATAAAATAAAACAAAAACATACAATATATAAAAACAATTATCTCACTCCAAAAAATAAGTATTAAAATTTATTATATACTATAATAATATAAATAAATAGGGATCTCTTTCTTACCGAGTCAACGGTGGTGTTCTTGCCACGTGGTGGTGGGATTTGGTCAGAACAAACCTGCTTAATATTTGTTGGGGAGGAGAATCAAACGAAATATGTCCCATGCGACGGCGATAAAGATACTCAGATACTCTCATTTTGATTTGGGCTGAGAAATTAATTGGCATTTGGGTGATAGGACTTTTGACCCTAAAGCCCAAGTCTAAAGCCCATTCGAGAAAGCCTTTTCAGTTTTCAGTATATTTTTCCATTTTGAGGAGAAAAATCTTCTTAAGCTCTTTAGTAATAAATAAATAAACAAGTTTAGGAATATATATGTTTTTTTTAAATTCTATTGGACTATTTTAAAATTTTGAAAATCTCTTAAATTAATGTTAACTAAATAATCTCTCACATTTATTAATATAGTTTTATAAATTAAGTCAACAATGAATAATAGGTCATTTATAAAATTACTTTTTTTAGAATCACTTTCCTTTTAACTTATTTGTCATATTTTTGTGTGTGTTGAAATCTTTCTTTCTTATTTTGTTTGTCTTATTATTACTTATTAGGCTCATGGCCCTGACTGGAAAGTTCCACTAGGAAGAAGAGATAGTTTAAATGCAAGTTTTTCTCTTGCACTTCAAAATCTTCCGGGTTTCAATTTCACCCTTGATCAACTCAAATCTACTTTTGATAGACAAGGCCTCAATACGACTGATCTAGTTGCTTTGTCAGGTATGAAAATTTTACATTTCAAAAAATATCCTTAATAGAATTGATGTTGATGTACAAGACAGATGTAAGATCTAAGATAAAGTAACTAAAACATAACTTTTAGATAATAAAAAAATACTTTTAGTTTTTATAAAGTAAAAAAATCATATTTATTAAACAAAAATGTAACATATATTAACAAAAAATTCGATATATAATTTTTTCATTTAAAGTAAAATATTTATTTTAAAATTTATTTTAAATCTCACTTCGGATTACTCTGACATCCTTGGTGTATCACATATATATGTTTCAATTTCAGGTGCTCATACAATTGGCAGATCTCAATGTAGATTTTTTGCTCACCGAATATACAATTTTAGTGGCAATGGCAACAGTGACCCTACTCTCAACACTACCCTCTCACAAGCACTACGAGCAATATGTCCCAATGTTGGACCTGGAACCAATCTCACCAATTTGGACTTAACCACTCCTGATAGATTTGACTCCAACTACTACTCAAATCTTCAACTTCAAAATGGCTTGCTTCGGAGTGATCAAGTGTTATTTTCTACAAGTGGTGCAGATACCATTGCCATTGTCAATAGTTTTGGTAGTAATCAAACTCTTTTCTATGAACATTTTAAGGTGTCAATGATAAAAATGAGTATCATTGAAGTGCTAACAGGGTCACAAGGAGAAATTCGAAGACATTGTAACTTTGTCAATGGGGATTCTTCTAATCTGGCTACTCTAGCCACCAAAAAATCTTCAGATGATGGTATGGTGAGCTCAATCTAGATGAGTTAACAAAAGATATCCAAATGCAAAAATGAAAGGTCATTAATAAAGGATTATATAGGAAGACACGTGTCGTATGCTAATGGTGAATCATAATACCGTTTGTACCTTGTATTAGCTATGGATAACGTGTGCTAATGGTGAATCATAATATCGTTTGTACCTTGTATTAGCTATGGATAACTACTACTTATTTTGTAATATCTTATTATTAGAATTAAGTTGTTTGGTGTTGATTGGTTTGGAAGTGATACAATGCAATGGATGAAATATGGTTAATAATTGTGTCACAAACAATCACAATCTCTATTATTTTAAAATTTCAGCGAGTATCAACAAGTAGACTTGAAACTTAAAACTATTACTTAAAAGAAGAAGAAAAATTAAATATATTTTTTATATCTGTAATATATTTTTTAGTTTATTACTTTTTTTTACTACATTACTTAAAATGATGATGAGATTGTGGTGTGAATTCATATGATTGAGCATGTAGTAGTAGCCCTTCATTGTGCATGTTAGCAATGACCGGTGAACTTTGATGTGAAAGATGTTGTTCAGTTTCCATGTCCGGAGTTGAACCAAATGTGGCAACAACATTTGGATAAGTTGCAAACTGTGTTAAGAAAAATTTTGAATTTGCTCGATACCAATTTGGAGAGGGCATTGCCTACGCATATGATTGGCTTACATCATTTGTTACCTGCAAAAATCAAAATAATAACAACATCATTATTTGTGAATCATAACATAATTAACATTCAATTAAACATAATGTATTACATACTTCTCTAGATCTATGAAGGAGTTGTTTCCAAAGAAGAAAAACAGTTGTACATGCCATGGTTTAGGCTTTGGTACTAACGTCAAGAAGAAGTTAAAGAGAGATATATGAGACTGAGAGAAAGTGAGTCTGTGAGTTAGTGTGTATGAGGATAATACATGCATTGTATTCATAGAAAAAATCTAACAGTAACACAGTTCATTCGATTGGATCTTGGTCGTTGATTTTGTCGATGGGATCTTAATCGTTCAACATACATTGCTCCAATCGATGATATCTAGGCTGTTGATTTTGTCGATGGGATATTGGTCATTCAACGTTCATTGCTTCAATTGGTGATATCTAGGTCATTCGTTTTGTTGATGGGATCTTGGCCATTGAACGTGCGTTACCACAATAGGTAAAATCTAGACCATTTATTTTGTCGATGAGATATTGATCGTTCAACGTGCGTTGCTCTAATTAATGATATCTAGGCCGTTCATTTTGTCGATGGGATCTTGGCCATTCTTTTTGAAGTGTATTTGACAATCCATTAAATATTATAAATATGGTCTGCACTGAGGCAGTCTGATCCATCACCTCAATCAGAAACCTTTATGCAACCCTAAATCCTAAACCATGACTTCATCATCAGCCAATGCAATTGTGTATTATGTTGACACCATTATAACAATCAAACATGGTTCAATGTTTGTAAGCGGTTCACCAAAGATCATTCAACTTGACAACAAAATGTCATTTGATGCCTTGAAGAAAGCTATTGGAAACATGATTAGTCTACCAAATGGTAAAGTGGTCAATGATATACATTTTCGATTACATGTATCATTTGTTGGTGATTGTGGCCAGTACAGGACATGCATGTCTCACGATGATGAGGACATGACGTAATGACTATGTTTTCTATGTTCGCAGAAATCTCCAAGTTCACATGCCTAGAGTTATATATTACCACCATAGACACACTCAAACAAAAATGTGCACATCCTCAACCAATTTATGCCAGCTCTTTCAATTTGGAGGGTTTAGATGAATACCTCGATGAAGCAATAAGCCTTGAATCGAGTTTTGAAGTACCCCCCTAATTTATTTGATTGCTATTTTATTATTTAATGATTTGTAATCATCATGTGTGTTTTTCATTATTGTATTTATGAGTTGTCGTGATGTGTGTTTTAATGTCAAAAGTTTGAAGTATCAATTAAAATCTTCAAATATTACTAATTTTTTCTTGTTTTTGGCCACTTTGTTAATGCATTTGAGGACCGAATCGAACCTAAAATTTGTCTTAATGGCTTTATTGACATCAAAACTATGGGAATGAAACATTATTTAAACATAAATAGCTTATACAGATAAAATCTAAGTGCCTAAACTTGTCCTCATTGGTTGAAATCTTCAAGTTTTAATAATTTTTTCTTGTTTTTGGCTACTTCGTTAATGAGTTTGAGGGCTAAATCAAGACCCACAAGTTGTCTTAATGACTTTATTGACATGAAAACTATGGAAATAAAATATTGTTTTATCCAAAACATGTGATACAAATAACAATCTAAGTGCCCATATGTTAACATTTTGGCAAACGTACCAATTTGTTTAAGTAATAAAGAAACAGTAAGACTTTGAATGTCAATTCCATATGGATTTTCCATGGATTGAGAATTAATACATGTTTGTTTCTAAATAATTAATAAATCGATTTAGTTTGTAAAATAATTAACATATAACTAAATTTGATTTAATGTAAACTATAAAACATAATAAATACAAAGAAAGAGACACAAACATTCAAAATGATGGGATGATGGTTGAAATACAGTGCGACAAATGTTGGGGGCTCAACTAACCAAAACTAACTTTGATGGATATTAAAGGTTTTTTGCTATTCCACATTGTTTTCGCTCACCTTCATCTAGTAGTATATTCTAGCCTTGATTCCTCAAGTGCAAGACCCTAAATCACTTAATTTCGCTCTTAATCCCTCAAGAGTTACATTAGCTGATTTGCATTAAGATTAAAGATGATAACCTAGGCTGAACAAACCATTCTATTCCTAGAAATAATATTTTTAGAAGTGTTTTTCAGTTATAAGGAAATAACCATTTTTCAATGTATTAAAACCTATAACAAAGCATGCAATTGGATTATCAAACCACTAACATGATAATAACTCAAAAAAACAACAATAATGCGTAAATAACATTGAATAGATAGTTAGAATCATTACATCAAAGTGTTTGGTTGTTGAGCTCCCAACAATGGGAGTTTTTAGCCTTTCATTTTCATGAGAGACTTATACAATGGAAGTTAGGGCAAGTTAATGGAATGGAAGGGAGAAAATGAGGAGCAAAATGATGAAGATGTAGCTCCAGTGGTGTGGAAGGATGTCTCCTTCATGACATAACTTCTCTTCTTCTGTCTCTCAAGGAGTTGGTAAGTGATCCTTATATTTTCCCTCTTTTTTGCCTTAAAACCCAGTCCAGTATCGTGATCGTGCCCTTAGTGTGAAACGTCGCGCTGAGCACGCCTTCAGTGTCCAGCTGGATAAGTGATCACGCGCTAAGCGAGTTGGTCGTGCGAGCGGACCTGTCGCGTTGAGTGAGCAGCTCCTGTTGTGCTGGCGAGCCTGTCGCACTAAGCGAGAAGCTCCAAACCTTGAATCCACCTTCCATTCCCTTGCAGTGAATTTCTAAAAAAAAAATATAACCATCACCTCATAAATCTACTTTTTAGCATCCACTTGATAAAAGCTCAGAAGAAGCTAATTCCTATGTTTTAGTTACAAAAAAAAACATTAAAAGAGGAAAAGATGAGATAATTGCTAGGTAATTTACATGTAACTTTACGTATGCTTAGCAATTATCACCATACTTGCTCTCATGGATTATAATCTTAAATTTTTAGTAATGTTTTCTTGTTTTTACCCTATTTCTCAACCTCAGTCTATACGTCTGTCACACAAGCCCTAGCTCAAACCCTACACTTATGAGGAGACAAAACTTCTTTTCTCTAATCTTTCTTCTTTTCTTCTTTTTCTCTCACTCACGGGTTTACAACTTCATCCTAATTTATCCAGGTCAGGGAATCCAATGCTCCAAACCCTAACCCTAGGACACAGACCCTTAACCTTGATCCTAGACCCTACACTTAACAAGAGACAAAAAAAAATTCCATTTTTTTTCTTCTTTTTCTCCCACTCACGGGTTCACAACTTAAACCTCATTTATTCACGTTAGGAAATTCAATGCTTCAAATCCTTACATCATGGAATCCAATGCTTCAGACTCTCATTTATTCACGTCAGGGAATCTAATGCTTCAAACCCTAACCCTAGGTCGTAAACCCTTAACCCTGATCTTGGACCATACACTTAAGAGGAGACATAACTTTTTTTTCCTGATATTTCTTATTTTCTTCTTTGTCTCTCACTCACAAGTTCACAACTTCATCCTCGTTTATTCATGTCAGGGAATCCAATGCTTCAGACCCTCATTTATTCACGTCAGGGAATCTAATGCTCCAAACCCTAACCCTAACCTAACCTTAGATTGTAAACTCTTAACCCTGACCTCTATATATAGAACTCATATCCACCTTCATTTAACACATCCACACAACACTTCCTTGCTCTATTACTTTCTTCCAACTTTGCAAACACAAACCCTTTGTCACATTTATTTCTATGTTTTTTCTCTGTTACACAACATGTCTCCTTATTTGTCAAATGGTTAGTGCACTACAATGGTCTAATAATTAGAACAGATGAATGGGATATGTTTCAATGCCCTCATCCATTGTTCTTTCAAACAAAGCGAGACCTAACACTTGAAGCCTTGAAAAGAAAAATCCATGAAAAGCTTTGTCTTCAACCACTTGACCAAGTATGCGATATTTCATTTTGATACCCACAAGTAGTAAGGCACATGATGATGAAATTTATAGCAATGCAACTTGTTGACGATGAAGTCGTCAAAGATATGATTTATGTTATTCACCAAAGTGAGATTTTTCAATATTGTGAATTGTATGCAAACATCGAGTGGAATACACTTCCCACCCTAAACCCTCAACAAGAACTTCATCAACCACAATATTATCCTCAGTCCCAATATTCAACACATCCGATGCAACCCAAGACACTTTTGCTTTAACCCAACCATAACAAAATTAGTTTGAACCAAACACATCTTCTTTTACCCAACTTTTTTTTGCACCATTTTCCACCAATTTTTTAGACTCACAAGCATTTGATGCTACTGAGGATCAACCTCACCGATACTTGAGTACCCTGGTAGTAAAGTCTACCTCATCAACCCGACCAAACGAGTCTGAGTTTACAGCAGAGTCTAACCTACCTAATGAAGAACTTGTTTCCTTTAGTGAGGATGAAGACAAAGTTCTACATAATCAACACTAGAAGGAAGATGATGAGGAAGAAGCTGAGTTTGTTTCACCAGTCATAATTGTACCACCATACTACATACCACCACACATGCCAAATTTTGAAGAATCCAATTTTCAAGATTTTGAATATGGTCATAGCTTGGATCACGAAGAAGTCCAACATCCGATGAGGACTCTCTTTGAAGGGATGTGTTTTCTGACAAAACAAAAAGTACAATATGTTTTTCAATAAAATCATGTGAGCAAATGAGTTAACTACAAGACACAATTATCTAACTCAACAAAGCCAATTGTCATTTGTGATTATGATAGTTGTGCTTTGAGGTGCAGGGCATCAAACATCCTTGCAAATAAGTAGTGGGAAATAAGAAAGCTTTGTAGACCCTATACATGTTCAAATCCATCAATCTTAAAAGAGCATGCAAAGTTGTCATCTTTGCTCATTAGTAAAAGTATCATAACTTGATTGAAAATGATCTATCAACTTTAGTGTTAACTTTGATAACAAACATCAAAAGCATTGAATGATACACTACCACGTACCACAAAGCATGATTGGCAAACCAAAAGGCTATTGAAAACATCTATAACAACTGGGAAAGATCGTACCATGGCTTACTAAGATTGTTGCAAGCTATGCAACAATTTCTTCCTGGTATGGTTGTGGAGAAGGAACCACTATCAATGCCACCACAAGGAGGTCAGGCAGTAGAGGGTTTCATGATATTCCATGTCTTTTTTGGAATTTCAGATCGTGTATTGATGGATTTCAATATTGCAAGCTCGTTGTTGAAGTCAATGGAACATGGTTGTACTGTAAGTACAAGGGGACCTTCCTTGTGGCAGTTGCACAAGATTACAACAATAAAATCCTTCCAATAGTCTTTGTTGTTGTCGAGAGTGAATTAGCAAGAGCATGAGTCAATAAAAAATGTTTACTCAAGACATAATAGTGGGTGACGACACAGAATTTTGTGCATGTGTTATGCATTTGACACATTACACAAAATTACATGAGGAGGTACAAGAACAATATCATCAAAACTCTAATTACCAATATGGGTGAGTGCCAAACTTCTTTCTCTTCATATTAAATATCACTTCATTTTGTATTATTCATAATATTGAAATTGTATGCTTATAACTACTCAGCATATGCAATGACAGAGCCTACGTTCAATCACTACTACAACGTTCTAAGGGAAGAAGCAGATGTTGACCAAGCAATTAATTTTTTCAGCGAGATTCTATGAGAAAAATGGACTCTTGCATGGGGTGGTGGTTGACGATGGGGGTACATGACCACCTATCTTGCTGAGTCGATTAATTCGGTACTCAAGAAATCTGCCAATAGGTGCGCTAGTAAAACTAACATATCTAAGGTGTAATGCATTGCTCAACAAAAGAGGGAGATAAGCTGCAACAATGCTTGCATCTGACCAAGTTTACACGTAAGTGCTAAACAATGTCATCGAAGATACACAGAAAAAGGAAGACGCTCACACTATTTTTTATTTCATTCAACATGACACATGATTCTTAGTCCAGGAGATAATAAACTCGAGAGAGGTTTGACCCGCTGGAGATTTCATGATCAGACTGGATGAAAGGTGTGACTGTGGAAAATTCCAAAAATTGCACATGCCTTGTTTTCATGTTGTTGCTACTTGTAAGCATGCTTATCATGAGTATAATAACTATATACATTATGTGTATACGTTGGAAAGTGCCTCCAATGTATACAGAGGATTGTGTAGAGAATTACGAATGAAGCGTATTGACCACCATGTCACGAGCTAATGATCTGCCCAACCCAGACAAGAAAAGAAATTTAAGGGTCGTCATCTCTCCTTTGTATCCACACCGAAATGGATATCTGAGAATTGGTAAGCGATGTTCTGCATGTCGCATCCCAGGTCATCAAAGAAAAATTACCCCCATCGTGTAGACTCAAGTCAATAACGTTGAATTTATGTCATATTCTTTGTATTTTCAAAATTTTGTGTATTGTTTCAAATTTAAATATTTTAGTTCAATTTAACTTGTTGCTATATTTTTTTTATCTTCTTTTGCTTATTTAATTTTCTAACTAAAACAAATTAAAATCAATAAGTAAGAAAATATATGATCACTTAAAAATATGTGCTTTTTTTGTGAAAAATATATTAAATAAGTAAGAAAATTTAAAATATGATGTAAATAATAACAAAATTTTTTTAAAATGTTTTTTAAAATGTTTTTTCATATGATAGTTATAATTCATAACAATAACAAGGAAGATATTTAACTAAATTTAAATACAATATAAATCAAATAAAATTGTATTTTTTATAAATATTAAACTAAATTCTATTTATATTGAGTATTTAAATATATGTATTTTTCTTAAATACTATTCTAGATAAATTATATTTTTTTTATAAATTAATATTGTCATACCCTAATTCTGTCCGAGTAAAAAAAAGAAAAAATAGAAAGAAAAAAAAAGAGAAAAAAAGAAAGAACAAAAAGAAGGAAAAAAAAGCCAAAGGGACCTAATGAGCTACAACAAAAAAAAAGAAGCTACAGCACATAAAAGAAGGGGGGTAGGGGTATTAATTGCAGGGACAAGGTGCGGATCCTAGAGAAGGAAAACGAACCAATCAAAGAATGCTATTTGGCATTTCCGTTAGAGAAGGGAGAGGGGTCTATTAGGTAACTTCATTCCTTCCCTTTCTTTCCCTCTCCTCTCTTTCTTCCCATTCTTCTCTCTTTCTTTTTCTTCTTTCATCTCATCACCGCGCACCGCCACCGCGTGCCGTACACCCCAACCACAGCGGCCTCGCGCCGCCAGGCCCCCTTGCCAATGGCGTCAAGGGGGGTCATGCCTCTTCCGTTGAGGCTCTTTAATCTTCCCCGCACCATCATGTGCACCACCACCTTCAACGCACATCACCACCACCATCGTGTCACCACTGCATCGCCACCGCGCGCCACCCCCATGATGACCTCGCGTCGCCAGGCCCCTTCGCTAGTGGCGACAAGGGGCCACACCTCCTTTTTGGAGGTTCATTATCTTCTTCCTCCCATTGTTTGGCTGCTACAGCAACAAAGGTTATTGTGCCCTGTTGCTAGGCAGGTTGGACTAGGTCGCTCTGACTCGATTCCAACCTTAACAAAAAAAAAACTTTTAGTTTTACTATCTGCACAAACATTTTAATAAATACAACCCCTTAAGTTTTGGGCCTAAATCATTCTAAAACCAATTAAATAATCTTATTTACAGCCCCATATTCATAAATCCACTCCTAAACTGTTGGGGCTAGCTCATTTGAAACAAAATGATTATTACTAGTGGCACCATCTTAATTTACACCCATACCTCCTATACCTTTTGGGCCTGACCCATACCTTCTATACCATGTGTTCATAAATGCACTCCTTTATCTTTTGGGCCTGGCCCACCCTGAAACAAAACAACAATGCTATTTATTGCCCACATGTTCATAACTGCACCCCTTTAGCAGTTGGGCGTGTTCCACTCTGATACAAAATACGTAATGCTATTTACATATCTATTTTCATATCAACAATCCCTCCCTGACCTTTTAGGCCAGGCCATTTTGAAATTAAATAAACATTGCTAATTGCAGTTCCTTTCTTCATGTACACACCCCTAATTACTAAGTGTACTCCCAACTTCTATTCTATCTCTTTTTATTTCCATTTAATTTATTTGATTACGTAATGTTATGTCAATTATTCATTTATTTTTGCATTAGTATCTTTAGTACATGCTTATGTTTCGTGCACTCCATGTTGGGTCTCCGACTTCCTTGGTGGTGGTGTTTCAATAACACGTGGGTAGATTTTGTGAATATCATGTTGGGTCTCCGACTTGCTTGATTTCGTAGAGTTTAATACAATTCCAAAATATTTTCTAAAAAAGCTAAAAATACTCAAATAAATTATCACTCAATTCTCTTTTTTCTCAAATTCAACTTCGTTTCAAGGTCCAACGCCTTGACGACTCTTTTTCACGCAATTGAAACAAATCTTAAAAAAAAAAGATAAAATCAATCCAACACACAAGCTATTTTCTACAAATAACTATGTAAATCTGATTTTCTCATTGCACTTGGGGATACGTAGAAGGGAGGACAAACCCTTGGTCGACCTATAAAAAACTAAAAAAAAATAATATAAAATCTTCTCTTTTCTAGAAATAAAAAATGTATTTCTTTTTCTGAATAAACAAAAATAAAACAAACATAATTCATGTTCTTAAGGGAAAATAAATAATTTAAAAGTTACTTTATTTTTAACACACTCAATTAAAGGTTGTCGTCTACATAATAGACGCGTGGGTGCTAATACATTCTCTGTGCGTAAACGACTCCCGAATCCATTTATCTCAAATCGTAGACCATGACTTATCTTTTTTATTTTTCCAACATTTTCCTTAAATAAACATTAGTAGCGACACTCCTCTCAGTTTTCCTTTTCAGGAAGTCTCTTTATCATTATCTTTCTTTTTTATCGTCGTCCTGTCGTGACTAGACACGTTGCGACAA
>CM023955.1:11648506-11659503 GCA_013407115.1 Glycine latifolia
ATATATATATATATATATATATATATATATATATATATATATATATATAACAAATTAAAAAAATAATCTAAAAAAACTATAAGAAAAAATAGAAAACAATTTTAAAAAATAAAAAATAAAAAGAAAAGAAAAAAAATTTAGTATTTGTTATAAGTAATTAAAGGTATTTTTATAAAAAAAATCATTAATGCAAGAGACAACTTGAAAATAATTTATAAAAAGGAATAAAAAAATTTAAGAGAATATATATATATATATATTCAGGGAGGACTGAGGTAGTATTTCTTAGGAAAACATTATAAAACACTAAAGCCCATTAAAATTGATCTTTGAAACCAAACAATATAATCAATGTTTATTAAAAAAAATTAAGGACAATATATAATTTCAGGGACCATATGCCATTTTTATTAAATTTTATGGACCAAATTAACATATCATTACAATTCGAGGAGGTAATTCGCTCTTTCATTCTTAAGAATAATATTTTTAAGAATGTTATCATTAAAAATGTTATTTTTAAATAAATTTAACACTATTTTAATCAGAATTCAACATTTATAAATATATATTTGTAATCTTAAAATAAAAAATAAAAAATAATGGAAATTACAATTGAGCTGAAAAATGTAATTTTCCTATTGAAGCACGTAATTTTCTCTCCTATTTTTTATGTCTTTTTTCTATAAAGGAAAGTTAGTAAGTTTCAAAACTCAATAAAATACCTAGATATAATCACTAACAATATTAAAAATTAAAAATTAAATTTGTATTCTTTTGAGATATGAGATGATTCTTGATGTTCTTGTAGACTATGAGATGATTCCTAATGGATTGCTCGATCATTTTATTTTACTCAGTAAACAAACATTTATTTACTAAACCTTAAAAAAATAATCTTCCAATAATCTTCAAAACTAAGCAAGTTTTATTTTTGTTCTTATTGAATGATAAAAAAAAAAACAATTAAATAATATTTTGATTCCACAAACTATGTTTCTCTCAAACGCCTTAAACCCTAGTTGTCTCTCTGTCTGCGTCCTTCTCAAAAACCCTACAAACAAAACACACTCTGCTTCGCAAATTCGAACCTTTGAATCTGAATCATGCCGCGCAAGAAGAAAGCTCACGACCCATTCTTCACCAACGATTCCCGAAAGCGCCAAAAACCGAGTAAAAAACTCGACGAAGATGAAGAAGACACCGAGATAGAAAGCGACTTTGATGAAGACGGCTTCTTCGCCGGCGGCGGAGGCTCCGGTGAAGAGCAGGAGGAGAAAGAGACCGGCGCGGAGGTGCGGAAGAGACTCGCGCAGGACCTTCTCCAAAGGGTTCGGAAAAGCGCGCAGAAAGGAGAGGAAGAAGAGGATGATGAAGAAGAAGACGAAGAAGGAGCAAGAGACTCGCTCGTAGCTCAGAAGTTGTTGAAGGAGCAAAATGAGGAAAGTGGACGCGTCAGAAGAAGCATTGCTTCCAGGTTTGATTCATTAGCTCAATGCATTCCCCACTAATTGTTTGTGTTGGTGTTTATGTTTCGGTTTTGATTTAACCTTTAATTTTTGTTGTTTGCTTGTTTGTCATTTTAGAGTGAAAGTGAGTGGTGATGAAGGATTTAGGGTGTTGGTGAAGCACCGGCATAGTGTGACGGCGGTGGCTCTGTCTGAGGATGATTCGAAGGGCTTTTCAGCGTCGAAAGACGGAACAATTATGCAGTGGGATGTGAATAGTGGGCAGTGTGAGAGGTATAAGTGGCCCAGTGATGCGGTGTTGAAGTCTCATGGCTTGAAGGATCCGCAAGGCTCGGCTACGAGGCAAAGTAAACAAGTATTGGCTTTGGCTGCGAGCTCGGACGGTCGCTATTTGGCGACCGGAGGCCTTGATCGCCACATTCATATATGGGATACTCGCACCAGAGAGCATCTTCAGGTACTGCCTCTTTATTCTTTTAAATGAATGTTTTGTGCTGCCTCCTATTTGAACAGATAGAAGGGTAGTTGATTGTTAACTTTGCTGATTGTTTGGTTTGGAGTGATTGAGGATATGTGTATTTTGCTGCCTGTTCTGTATAAAAATGTTTCACTGTTGTTTTTGTATTCGATGCCTTATCAAAATGCTTAGCTTAAGTTCATTGTGGATTTTTTGTTTTAGTGGATAGTGAGTTGATTTGGATGTAATCAGGATCCTACATGGTTATTGACAAGGTAAAATGTGAAGTAATTTATCTGTAGTTAACACAGGGCACTTGGTGTTTGGAAAATCATGGGCCTCATTTGTAGCTAATTGTTTTAGAATCTTGTACTGTTGAATTGGGGCTTGCATTGTTGTTATTGGATTTTAATTTTGTTTTTACAGGCTTTTCCAGGTCATAGAGGTCCTGTTTCTTGTCTGACTTTTAGGCAAGGAACTTCTGAGCTTTTTTCTGGTTCATTTGATCGGACAATTAAGATATGGAATGTTGAAGACAGAACTTACATGAGTACCCTGTTTGGTCACCAAAGTGAAGTTTTAAGTATTGATTGCTTACGCAAAGAAAGGGTACTGACTGCTGGACGTGATCGTAGCATGCAATTGTTTAAGGTAATTTCACCATGGTGAAGTATTTGGCTATCATATATCTTGGATGTTAAGATGTTCCTTGCGTTCTTCTACTGTTGCTCTGTTCTTTCCATTTTTATCTTTGTGTAGAAAATATTCAAGTGATTAAGGGGAAGCTTTTATCAGCTAAGGACTGTTTCTTGGGTTATTCCCATTTCTCTTTTAGACTTGTTTTTGACCATTTTTAATGTGTATTCTCCCTAATTTAGGTTCATGAAGAGTCGCGTCTTGTATTTCGTGCTCCTGCATCCTCTTTAGAATGCTGTTGTTTTGTTAGTAATGATGAACTCTTGTCTGGTTCGGATGATGGAAGCATTGAGCTTTGGACTGTAATGCGAAAGAAGCCTATTTACATTTTGAGAAATGCTCACGCATTACTGGTGGATGGCATGAAATCTGACCAAAAGGACAGTGAAAAACTCCCCAATGGTAGCTTAGGTAAAATAATGTTCATATAATTTTCCTTGCAAGTCAAATTCTCAAAATATTGACAGTTCCTTCAGTTCTTTAAATTTTGTTGGAGAAAAATATATGTGATGTATATAACAACATGTTTTCTTTCCTTTTTCTTTTGCCCATTTTTCAGAAAATGTGATGTCATTTCCTCTATGATTCTGCATCCATTTACTCCTATAATGTATGCATGAGAGAACAAACAACATCATATTTTTCTGTTGGCTTGACTACTGCAACTTGTACAATAGAATGTATGAATTTGTAATACATTTGCTACTTATATTTATCCTTATCTTAAGATCCTAAAGTGATACTGTTGTCTTCATTCTGCAGAAAATGGCTACAACCATCCCGAGAGTCATCATTGTTTGTCAGTATTCTCTTGGGTCAGTGCAGTGAGTGTTTGTAGAAACAGTGACCTTGCTGCATCTGGGGCTGGCAATGGCTCTGTTCGATTATGGGAAATTGAAAGTGATACCAAAGACATTAAATCTCTTTATAATGTGCCATTGGTAAGTGAAAGGAATAGCAACTAAACTCTAGTTAATGTTTCCTAGATAATTTTTGCTTAGATTTTGATTATAGCTTCTGTTGAAAAAGGCTTTTGTTCTTGTTCTTGTTTATGTTGAATGTAGCTTCTTGTGTGAATCCCTTGTTATTTATTGAACAACTCTCCCCTTTTTTACAAACCTTTTTTGTGCCATGTGATGTCAACAAGCTTGCTCAGTATTTGTGGTTTTACACGAAAAATCAAGTTTTACTTTTGAAGTCAAAAAGTAGTTTCCAAACATGCAATTCCTCATCTTTCTAAAATTGGATTTATATTTGTACTGAGATTTATTTGCAGTTGAAAAATCCACTGGTATTTAATTAAACCTTTTGTATAACAGGCTGGGTTTGTGAATTCCTTGGCTTTTGCAAAATCAGGAGAATTCTTAGTTGCTGGAGTTGGACAGGTGAAATTTTGCTCAAACTATGTACTGCTTGCATTCTTTTTTTTTTGGGTATACTTAATGAAATTTCACTGGAACACTGTCATTGACAGAAAAGCTGTCTGAGCATTTCAACTTTCTGGTTTGAAAGTTGTACTGTTAGTTGTTAAGGATTAGTATGATAATAAGGAAACTGATACAGGGTTATCTTATTTATATGACTCATTCATAGTAATACGTGAATTTATTATGTTCTCTTGATGTTTGTGTCCTTTGTTTCCCACCTCCTGCCTACCCCCTAAAGCTCTCTTATTTCCAACATTTTTTTATAAAGGTAGCTGTCTCTGGCAAATTTCTATTTTTAGCTTGTGATTGTGAGACTTCTTGTGTTAAGTGATTAGAATGACAAAATTTATAAGATTTAAGATTTCGGAGGTCCAAATTTTGCTGCACTTAGTCAGGTGTAAGCCTGTAACCCAAAATCAGTATAACCACATTAGCAAATGGACCTTTAATAATGATTGTCCATGAAGACAAATTCATTGTTTTTCTCTCCTGGTGTTGGCTAAGTATATGAAATTGACTAGTTTTATCTAGTAAATAGATTGCTACCAACTTGGAACTTGAAGAGATTAGAATTGTTGAAAGAATTAGAAAACATTATTGATTGCTTTAATTATACGGAAAAGCCATTTACATCATTGGATATTGTTTACTCTTATAGATATAGATCGCACATTTTACCAGAATAATTGCAGCTATTATCAAATTCATAATTATCAACCAGTATATAACTCTGCTTTTAAAGTTAAACTCAAGCTTAAATCATATTGAATTACTCAAATCAATCTTGTCAAATTAAGGAGTATGCCTCATATTTAAACTTCAGATTCTTGCAAACTGACCCAAGTACTTTTTGCTATAATCAAATAAATGTTTTCAATTGGATGCTTGAGTCTGCCCTCTATTGAGAAGTTTCATTTTCTGCTATATGGGAATTTTGTCCGAGAATAGTTTTGATATAAATATAATTCTTGACAATAAATTTATGGTAATTCACATCTACTATAGTTTCCATGTGGGTCCGTTTCTGATGGAGCACGAAGAACATATGATGGGCTATGGAACAAAAAGAACTCAACTTTTAAAACATAATTAGTGCATTTGTTAGCATCTTGTTTGTTTAGGGCTAATTGCATTCATTAACATGCTGTCAAACAGTGTACTGTTATATGCTAATATTAGTATGTCAGGCATTCATCCTGAATTAATCCTCTCCCATATGATTCTTGTGTTCAAGAATTCTTGAACTGCCAATAGCTTTTTAATTAATTGTTGCTCCCTTTCCTCGCCATTGCTACCCTGCTAGAATTAGTGTTTTCTTCTATAACTAAGATGTATTTGTCTGCAGGAACCTCGTCTAGGAAGGTGGGGACGTAACCCTGAAGCTCGAAATGGAGTTTCAATTCTTCCTCTCAAGTTGTGAGATGAGGAATTCAATATTGTACCCTCCTCAATTTTGACATATGAAATGTAACATTGAGTTGACTGTCTGTCCGTGATCTTAATTATATGAATCAATTGCATTTATTTTTATTATTGTCATAGATAATTTCTTAGTTTATGCTTGTTTATATAGGATTTTGAAATCTTGAAATGGTTTTTTTGGCCTAGGGCTACTTAAACCAAATATAAAAATTTACGGTGCAAAATCCTTTTCCTTGACGTCAATACCATGTGTTTCAATACAGTTAAACTTCCCGCTCCTATCACCAACTTTCCACTGACCTAGTATTCAAAACTCACTAGACAATTTATCATTTGTCTACTAAAACTAAATCTTGTTCCTCCATTTTTAAAAAAAAATTAGGGCGAGGGCGAAGCGGAAGATAGAGACATTCCAGCTGAATGACAAACGCAACACTCCGAATATCTTTAAAAAAGGAAACAAAATGTGGGGACTATGCCAAAATCAATATGAAAAAACTATAGAAATCTTGTTCTTCTTTCCACAATCGTGTATGATCAACCCCATTGCTACTAAATCCTTAAATGTGATCCTAAGTATGACACTATATCGTGAGGGACTTAAACTGAAATTGTTTACACCGTTATCAAGGCATAAATGTACATTGTTTGGCTGTCTTGAACGGACGTTTTTGGATACAACGTACGTTCAGGGTCTTGGCAACGGTTTTTCAAACATGGCTTGTTGTCAATCTTATTCTTTTAACTCGGTTTCAAAAAGACAGTTTAGGTGTTTAATGTGATAAATTGTGTAAAATAATTTGTCATTCAATCATAAATCTTTGTTAGTGATTTTTTAGATAATTTTATAAAAATCTAACAAATTTACAATTTTATACTATGCATTGACATACTTCATGTTGATTGAGTAATAACTACCAAAATTGAAGGAAAAAATCCTCTCAATATATAATTTATTTCTTTCGAATTTACGATTCATTCTTACATTCAAAAGCCACCAAATGGGTATCAATAATTTAATATTAACCAAAATCGAGAAATACTTACCAGCACATTAATCCCCTCTTATAAACCCACAAAAGAACAATGCATAGCAATCCGTAACTCTAAAACCAACTAGGGTGATTTGGAAGGGAACTTGTACAATATAGTTTCAGAACCGAAAGGTTCAAAGTATGTAACAATGTAACGAATATTGTTTATCCGAAAACTCGTAATTACAAAACGTCCCTCCCCTCCCCTCCCCTCCAAATTTTGGCCTCTTCTCACTTTTCAGTATTGCACTATAAGCAACCATCCCAAGCTTTGCAATGCTAAAGACCCACGTGATCTGATCTTGAGTTCAACCACTTCCTATAAAAATCATCATACAAGGTTACTTTTGAGCAATTGAACAAGTCAATCAAGGTACCCATCTTCACATACCAAAACACTCGGAACGAGGAGACGCATTTTTATATGAACAGTTAAAGATGAAAAGGGTGAAAATTTAGTAGCACCTAAATGGGCAAGCTAAACAATTGATATGAACAGGTGAAGAATTCAGTAGCACCTAACGCATGAGCTAAAGCCTCATCAAACATTGAATTTCTAGCTTCAGAAGTTGGTGGGAATAATTCAATACCCCTATTAAAAAAGAAAAACAGTGGGCAGAGAGGTCCTAAATGCTCTTGCCCTGCCAAATTCCAAGATATATACTTCCCACCTGATTAACGTTGCATGATTAGCCACCTAAGCCAGTTCACAAGAATTTACAT
This sequence comes from Glycine latifolia, assembly GCA_013407115.1. Lineage (NCBI taxonomy): Eukaryota > Viridiplantae > Streptophyta > Magnoliopsida > Fabales > Fabaceae > Glycine > Glycine latifolia. The sequence continues at coordinate 11,655,735 of CM023955.1, forward strand.
TATCCTACTCGTGTTCGACTTCTTTTTTGTTGTCAGTTGTGTCCTTGTTACTGTCCCCTCCAACCTCAGTGGCTGACCCATTCACATCTTTTTTATTGTCAGTTGTGTCCTTGTTACTATCTCCTCCAACGTCAGGGACTGACTCATCCACAGTTTTTTTGTTGTTAGTTGTGTCCTTTTTACTGTCTCCTCCCACCACAGTGACTGACCCATCCACAGCTTTTTTGTTGTCCGTTGTGTCCTTGTTACGATCTCCTCCAACCTCGGTGACTGGGTCATCCACAGAAGCAGATGCATGTGAGCTTGGATTTTCAACTCCTTGAGTCGGCTCAGTTTTGTCCTTGTTTCTGTCAGAGGTTTCAATGCTTGAGTTATTGAGAGATGCTGATGGCTCATCAGTAGCTATCTGCTCATCCTTTGTCAATGCAACACTGGATGATGGAGATGATGTTTCAGCTACACCAGAATTTTTCTTCCCAGGTTCTATTTCAAGTTCTCCGTTGGGAAGAACATCAGAAGGGTCATTGGCATCTGAAGATTCCCTCCATTCAACCCACTCAACTGGTTTATCAGTCCCACCATGTTCTAATTTTAGTCCTGCTTCTGGAGATGTTGCAGTGTCAGCTAACTCCTCATCTTCACCAGCAATAACATCATCCCCACTGGCTTTTACAAAAACCTCGTCAGCATTAGGTGATGGAGAAGCAAGGGAACCTGTTGAGCGTTCATTGCCTACTCGATCTCTATCCTCCTCGAAAGCAAACCAGTTGGAATTTGTGAATAGAGACCCACTGCATGTGTCAAAGCAAAATCTAAGGTATACATTGAAAGAATTGGAATAAAAACCTTTACATGAGACAACAGGCATGACAGTTCAAATACAAAGTAGAAAATTGACACATGTATGATCAACAGAGGCACACCATTTACCTTTCATGGTCATCTCCCAACCGCAAAGAAGATATAACAACTTCTGCAGATTCATCATCAAAATAGACATCCTGCAAGATACATATTATGTCAGATGTTTATCATGATCGTAAATCAAACCTCAACAAAAAAATCCCAAGACATATCATAAGTGGTAAACAAACACTAGAAATCACCCAAATAAATAAAAAAGATAAACATGTGCAGACTTGAAAGAAAGCTATCAATGTACTCGGCAAAATTTTGCAAAATTTACGTAGTGCTGGAGTTCAAGTCACTATAACCCGAGCAAGAATTACTAATTCCATCTTCAGACAAATTTATTTACCCAAGAAAATTTATCTGATCATTCACTTCCTCAGATTCAATTATATATATTCATTTCACCTCAATTCCAAAACTAGAGATTAACATTTCCGAGGAAAATATCATACCTCATCATCTCGTTCAAGAGAGCCATGAACCTGAGAATATCATACATCACATAAGAATGTCATCAGCCATCAGGAATTTATCTTTCTAAAATAAAAAAGCCATGAATGATGACGTAAGTAACAGTCAACACAATCACCAAGTATGCATAATAAAGAACAAATAGGCCATTTGTAGGACAAAATTCAACAGGAGTAATTACGCAAAAAAGGATCAGCTGGTGTACATAATTTGAGAACCAACTATTAAATAATAACATTGGAAAATCAAGCAAATCCAAAAAACTGCTGGCAAAGCTATGTGCATTTCACTCCAGTCTGATTTGAATAGGATGGGAAGGATTTGACTTCCTCATAGAGTTGTAGGCTTAGGCTGCCTTTAAGACCTAATATAAAAGTTTTCAGATATTGCTTCATTTTTTTTAAGCCAGACTGAGCCCATTCCATTTGCAGTTAAATCTTCTGATATTTAACACCATAGAAATCATCTTTGTAGGCATTTCATTTTCATATACTTCTGGCCATTATGAAGAAAACAACTTTAGGAGCCTTTATGGACAGAAATTAACATGACATCACAAAGTGATTCCAAATGAGGTTGATAAAAAATCCTTCATCAATCTCAAGATAAATTCCAGATATTTCTGTTCTTCTGTTCAGAGCTATAAAAAATGACACTACAAAATACAGATTCAGTTGTACAGATAGGTGGTCCCTGGAAATGAATGTACCTCTTCAATGTCTTCATTATTGTAAATGCCATAACGGAAGGCCTGATTCAAATTATTTGCTAATGTAGCAACATCATAGTCCCGATCTTGATAATCATCCTCGTCACTATCCCTATTCCTGTCATGCAACGCTGTTGGTCTCCTGTAACAATCAATTAATTTAAAATCATCAAAAGAGTCTCTAAGGAAATACACAACAAAACCACATTATATGACCTACATTGAAGCTACATTAAAAAAATATGATGCTCAATCCCAAGTCCCAACAATAATAAGAAAATATTCAATAACAGAAAAGATTGTGATCAAGCTCAGCTTCAAGCCTGCATTTCATCACACGACAAATCAGAAAGAGTACAACACATCTCATCCAATTCTGCTGTCTTGCATGGTTGATGGGTTGACTATGGCACTGGTTTCACTTTAAGTCAGTAAAGTAGCACAAAAAAAGGATTTTGAAAAGGGACTAGCCAATATCTACTCATAGAAGGCTTTTTACAGTTATTTTATAATTATCTTAAAATTGGACTTTAATTCTATCATCATTACTCCCTAGTGGGATAAGGCTGTTGTAATTCTATCATCACAATTAAAATATCCCAATAAAATCAATATACCATTATAGTTAAACCTCTCTTATGTATGCATCATGATTCCAAAGCGTATTTCATCAATTTAGTCAATTTTGTTTCAAAAAGATGGAATACAGCATTCCGCAGTTTCAATGTTATTTTAGATATTACAGAAGTACAAAATGAAGGATCATTCTACAAACAAAACTAAAAAACAAGACATACAACTCCAAATGAACATCAGCTCAATATTTCAGTAATGCCTTGCATGACAAGAAATTCCATTACAAAAACTTGAAAGAAATCTATAAAGATGTTCAAAAGACAATCTTAACAAAAAAATACAAAATTTTCTTGAAAATTTATGCACCTCTCTGTTACACCACTTTTATATATTCTGGAGCTCGATGTTCTCTTGGTTCAGTGAACAATGGCTTTTGCCTCTAATGGAAACATTTTTCTTGATCAAGGAAGGTATATTACACTCTGATGGTTCTAATAGTTGATATTACTTTAAGTTTATGGATCAAGAAAGATAATAGGATTTCAATATGGAGTGAAACCTCCAAAGATTCTATCCAGGACTTCTAATAGCATGATGTCATTCAAAGAAACAGCAAATCTTAATTTTTCAGCTCATTCTGATATTGGATATGCAGATCAACCAGGGGATAGAACCAGACAATGCCAGTTATGAAATGCAACATACCCACACGACCATTGATAGACATTTTCCACAGCATTGCGATTTGATATAACACTCAAGTACCAATCTGTCCAGTCACTATTTCCCTGTCAATTTAAGAAGTTTGAAAATGAGCTTCAAGATTATGAAGTTAATGTTTAACATTCATTTTGTGCAAGAACATGTTAAAACATCCGACAATTACTTACTAGGAAAAGAAAGAGAATTGATCAACAGATACCAGACACTACCAATATAAGTTTACACACTCAAAAATCCTACCACAGAACTTGCTGGAGACATAGTAACAGACCTGCAAATGTTCCTGAATCACACTGTTGTTATTCCCTAACTGGACAAGTTTGTTAGATAGACGGGTTAAGTGTCCTATGCATCCTATCCTGGGTGCTGATTTACCCT
>CM023955.1:11659903-11722812 GCA_013407115.1 Glycine latifolia
TGTTCCAGAAGATAAGAATTCTTACTCTCCAAGCAAGACATTATAATGTTTTCCACGAGGTGATGCAAAAAGTTATTGTATGGGTACCTACCACATTCAAACATAGTAGCAATGCATGAGATCGAATGACATGGCACAAGATAACAGAATTGCTAAACTTACTCAAAGAACAAATGAATAATTCTTTGTACTGCTCCAAGATCAATCAATTTCCTCTCAGCAGCTTCACCACCAACAGTTACTAAAACTGATATAAACTCTACAATCTGAAAGAATATATGTTCAGTTAATATTATGGCAAAGCTGCAATATTACTTCTCAACATATTCAAATATCATGAACACCAAACATTAAAAAGACAAATACTTGTAAAAGGTATCATTACAGTAAGGGGCTGTTTTGGTTATGAAGGGACTGTCTAGTCTCGAACCTGTGACCATTACCGGTATTGCAATAAGCAAACCATGCAAGGTGGTGTTTGTTTCAAGGTATGAAATTTTATTCCTGGGACTCACATTCCCAGGAATATTATTCCCATGAACATGTTTGTTTGACAATAGTGATTTCAGAAAGAAAAAAAATTATTTAATTAAAACATAAAATTAGAAAAAGAAATGTGGAAGAATGAAAGTGGGAATAGGTAGTTTTGTAGAAAATAACTTCCATTCCCATGGGATCCAATATGCTCACCTCTCTCCAAGGGAATAAGAAGCAAGATAATTGAGAGTATTTTACATTCCTGGGAATCAATCATTCCTAGGAATGTTTTTACAAAACTTAATACCAAACATGGTAATGTGATTTTCCCATGTCTACATTCCCAGGAATCTTGCTCAACACCTTGAAACAAAAGCCACCCAAATGTTCAAAACGCACCTACCAATTTCCAACCAACTCAAATCAAAAAGACATGCAACAATTTCAAATAATTAGTTTACCTTTAAACGATGTTTGCCAAGAGGTGGTTGTAACTTGCCAAAAGTAGTTAGCAAGAGATTTTCAGCAGAAGAAACATCTAAGAGCTTCAGTAAATCACCTGCAGAGTAAGAGCTAGATCAGCATTTTTTTCTCCTGCAGAACCAGTCACAATAAAACTACAAAATAGAGAAAAAAGAATGTATATTTAGACACACGTGGTGTCGCAATGTAATGTAACAAGTCAGAATAACTTAGCTAATTTAAGTGAACCCATTTTTCCAAGATGAAATGAAACTCAATTGGAAATGGAAGTTAAATGGCCTTTTGGTTCATGTATTGAGACAAACTATTTCACCCCCAAGAAGAGTACCAGGAACACACTCCTAATATACTCTCTTTTATTGTCTAAAATTTATTAAAAATTAAAAAATCATTAGAGATGTTCATTAAATAACGATGTAGGACCCACAAAAGTTTGTGATTTCAAATAAATTTCAATTAATAAGAGTATGTTCGAAAGAGTGCATTCCTAGCATTTTTCTTCTGTGCAAAACATACTTTCAAACCATTCAGAAATTTATCCATAATCAACCATTGTCATCATATTAGAGTCAACTACATCATAGAAGGCATATTATATACACAAAATGGAAGCTTGAAGCTATGACCTATGACCCATAATTTACCATTGGGAACATTTGACTAATTAGGCATTTTGTTCCATTCAATGGTTTCTTTAAAATTTTATGTAGTGATAGAATTACTAAAAACTCCAATATAATCCAAAACACCTGTACCACATTAGCCTCTGCAATTTCAGAGGCATTCATTGGGCGGCACCATAACCCCATGCCACTATGAGCCCAGATGCCATCCATGAGAAAGGCTCTGCACCATGGCATTTCAGTAGCAGTTTGGCTGAGATCTGGCACACTACCATTTGCCACGGTGGCTATTTAAGAACATTATATAGAGCTCACCATTATAATACTAACAAGATGACTTTGAGACCTAGAAGAAACTGGTTATTTGAAGGTCAAAGAGGACGGAGGAAGTCTTACTTAGGCTTTCTAGCATGCCTTCAACAGTCTCAGGACTTGCAGGCACAGTAGATCCATTAGTCATTTGGCGGTTATATGTATAATAAGCGCCAAAAGTATGGCTCTTGGGATCTAGCAAAGATATGCATACAGATAGAGAGTTAACGAGAACAGATTTTGGCCGAGAGACTTCAAGAGCATGACAGAATAATCTTCCTATAAAGCTGCAAATAGATGATAAAAAATGTTAAAGAAGAAAAGGATGCATAAACTTCAAGTGATAAAAACTGATGTAGGATTGCACTCCTAAAACAAAATAGTCCTGGAACAAATCTACCTCGGGCTGGAGATTTTCGCAGAAAGCCCTGCTGGAGCAAATCGAGTAATAGCACAGAGAGTTTCTGCTGCATTAGCATGCACTTCTGGAGAATCCTGTAAAAGCAACACCAAAAGAATGTTTAGTCAGTGTGAATGTACTTACTGGCCTGCTTAATAAAGAGGATGTGGTTAATGCAATATACATTATCCTTATACCATTCATTCATCATATGTACTTATTGTATTCATCTTTTTAAGTTAGGAGGGTTTAAGGAGGTTTTGTTAGAGAAAACTGCAGTATAAGTAACACAACGATATCCTTGCGTATGCAATATAAAAAAAATACAGTACAAGTGAAATTGCTCACCAGTGCAATACAGCTATTCAGGCATATAGCCTGGAAGCCATGAAAATAATCCTAACTCATAACAGCTGTAGTGTACAGACAACATACTATACTTAATACATGAGCATTCTAGTCCACATAAAGCATATACAATGCCAAAATTCATTCCATCATTACTACTGTTAAAGCCACCAACATTAATCGACAAAACAGCTCCAAACTCGAACAACATACATTATGAAAAAAGATCCTATTCTGTATACGAGGCAGTTTATATGTATCACAAAGATGCTTTGCGATTGTAATCTACATGATTGCTTGTTCTCAAACTAAATACTTTCTGTGTGCTTTCAAGTTAAGTTAGGTGCTTTTGTTGATCTCCATATATTTTATATATTTGTAATTATTAGTGTATTAAGTAAATTTTACGTTATGATTCAGTTAGAACAGCTGTGATTTTGTTATTTCTGTTATTCTGTTAGAGCATTAACTAACTATGGTTAGTTAACTGCCTTAGTCAGGTGAAGTGTAACCACATTTGTTTTCTCTATATATAGAGAAAAAGAATCAGTTGTAACTGACTTTTCATTCTGAATCAATAATAATATCTTCAATCTTTCTTCTTCTATTTCTCTCTCTCAAACTCTATGATGGTATCCAGAGCTTGAGGTCTACCCATGGCAACAAATCAGAATTCCGCTTCCGCTACTCCTTTTCACCCGATTTTTCAGAAGTTAGATCATTCTAACTTCCTGCTATGGAGGCAACAGGTCATAAAAGCTGATAAAGTTCAGCATTTCGTGGCAAGTCCTCAGATCCCGATACACTTTCTCATAGAGGCAACTTGTGAAGCTGGAAATGAAAATCCAGCATACTCCAATTGAGAACAAGATCAGATTCTCTTGTCATGGCTCCAATTGACTCTTTCAGTTTCAATCCTATCTCGAATAATCAGATGCGTTCATTCATATCAGCTTTGGGAGCAGATCCATAAGTATTTTCAAAAGCAAACATGTGCGAAAACAGAACTCAGAACTACAATGTTTGAGCAGAAAACAATGTGTGAGTTTCTTCTGCGCATCAAATGCATAGTCGATGCACTTGGATCGTGTGGAGATCCGATTCTTCTGCGTGAACACCTTGAAGGCCTACCAGAGGAGTACGGTCCAGTGATCTCGGTGATTGAAAGTAAGTTCGAACCACTTCCAATTGGAGAAGTAGAGGCACTGCTGCTCACATGTGAGGCACGCATGAAAAAGTTTCAGAAGCGCTTTGCTGATTCACCTTTGATTAATGTTGCTCAAGGTTACAATTCATCCTCGAATAATTTCAATTCACAAAATCGATCCAATTATTTTTTGGAAATCGTGGTGGCTTCAATCGTGGCAGTAGCTACAGTCTTGGAGGCAATGACTTTGGTCGTGATGGAGGTCGTCGTGGTGGAGGTAGAGGACGTGGTCGTTATGCAAATTTTAAATGCCAAGTTTGCTTCAAATTCGGTCACACAGCAGCTGTGTGTCATTTTCGCTATGATTTTGATTTTCAGCCAAACGCGTCTCTCACTCTGATGGAACCAGCGTTTCAAAGCAATTCATCAAACACCTTTGGTTCAGAACAGAATAAGGGAACTAATTCTCACAAAGACTCCCAACCTAGTGCAATGCTGGTTAATTCTGAAAATCAAGATCCTAACTCTACTACTTGGATACCTGATTCTGGTGCATCGTTCCACGTAACTAGAGAGTCTCGAACATCCAGCAGCTTGGTCCATTTGAGGGGACAGACCAAATATACATTGGTAATGGCCAAGGCCTTTCTATTAAGTCTTCTGGTTACACTAAGTTTATTTCCCCTATTAATCCTAGAGTCTCTCTATCCTTAAAAAAAATTGTTACATGTACCTCCCATCACTAAAAACTTAATCAGTGTCAGCAAAAATTCTAAGGATAACAATGTTTTCTGAGTTTTATCCTAATCATTGTGCTGTGAAATTACAGGGAACCAATGAAGTCCTACTTCAAGGTTCACTAGGATAACAATGTTTTCTGAGTTTTATCCTAATCATTGTGCTGTGAAATTACAGGGAACCAATGAAGTCCTACTTCAAGGTTCACTGGTCCTGATGGCCTCTACATATTTCCACATCTAGCACTCAAAGACTCTGCCTCAACCACCTGCTTACTTTCAAATTCCAGTATTGACTCTACTGTTACTTCTGTTTCTAGTTGTTCTAATTCACAAATTTCTGATTCCATTGTAAATCCAGTTTCTGATGTTAAAACAGCCCCTAGTACTAGCTCTCAAACTATATGGCACCTTAGATTGGGCCATCCTAATGCTAATGTACTAAGGTTTGTGCTTAATCATTGTAATATACCCATAGTTAATAAAACTGTGTTCAAATTCTATGCTGCTTGTTGTGTTGGTATGTCACAGACTACCATCTTCTCTATCTCAAACTGTACATTCTGCTCCTCTTGAACTATATACAGTGATTTGTGGGGACCATCTCATATTTCATCCTCAAATGGTTTCTCTTATTATATCAGCTTTGTTGATGCCTATTCTAAGTTCACTTGGATCTGTCCAATTTGAAACCAAAATTAAAAGTGTTCAAACAGATTGGGGAGGTGAATTTAGATCAATTACCTCATTTCTTCAAACCCATGGGATCATTCACAGGCTAATTTGCCCTCACACACATCATCAAAATGGTGTTGTGGAAAGAAAACACAGGCATATAGTTGAGTTAGGCCTCACTCTTCTCAAACAAGCTTCTCTCCCTTTAAAATTTGGGATTTTGCCTTCCAAACTGCTGCTTATTTGATAAACAGACTCTTCCTTTTCTTAGACCCTATAATAAACACAAACTTGATTTCAGGTCACACGAGTGTTTGTTCCTTGGTTATTCCACTTCTCACAAAGGCTACAAGTGTCTCTCTCCCAATGGCAAATTATATGTTTCCAAAGATGTTATCTTCAATGAACTTAAATATCCTTATAATGATCTTTTTCCATCTTTATCCAACTCACTTCTTCTAAGAGTGATTTTTTACCTACTGCTCATAGTCCTCTTGTTTCACCTTCTCCTAATGAACCCACTCCTTCTCAACATGCTGAAACTAATTCTACTTCTGTAAGTGCTGATCCCTCAATATCCCTCAATACTGAATTCCCTATTTCTCAAAATGTCACATCATCTTCTCCTCTTACAAATGCTGAACCAAATTCTGTTACTAATGAACACCTAACACTGTTTTTGACTTAAACAGAAATCCAAGTGAACTGTCCAGTACCTCCTCTTCTCAGTCTCACTCTGTCAGTTTTCCTTCTTTTAATCCTGTTCTTCCCTCACAAAATGTCCATCCTAGGCAAACCAGATCCAAGTCTGGAATTCATTAACCTAGGCAGCATCCTTCCCTGTTTTTGGCACATTGTGAACCTAAGATTGTTAAACAGGCACTTGCTAACCCTCAATGGTTTGCTGCTATGAAACAAGAGTATGAGGCTCTTCTTAACAATAAAACAAGGGATCTTGTTCCTCTTCCCAAAGACAGACAAGCTGTGGGTTGTAAGTGGGTCTTCAGAATTAAGGAGAATAGTCATGGGACAGTTAACAGGTTCAAGGCTAGGTTAGTGGCTAAAGGATTTCATCAGGTTGCTGGTTGTGACTTTAATGAAACCTTTTCTCCTGTGATAAAACCTGTTACAATCAGGCTGATTATCACTCTTTCTCTCACAAATAAATGGGATTTGTTCCAGCTAGATGTCAACAATGCCTTTTTAAATGGCCATCTTGAACAGTATCTACATGCAGCAGCCACAAGGCTTCAAAAGTTCAGATAAAACCTTGGTTTGCAAGCTACAAAAAGCTTTGTATGTCCTTAAATAGGCCCCAAGACCGTGGTTTGATAGGCTCAAAGGAACTCTTTTACAGCTTGGGTTTGTGGCCAGCAAGTGCGATCCTTCGTGTTGTTTGTTTATAAAGACAAAGGACACATTATCTACATTCTTGTTTATGTAGATGATATTATTATTACTGGTACCTCCAATGTTATAATTCAGCAACTCACCACCATGCTGCATTCCAATTTTTCTCTTTCAACAATTGGGAAAACTTGACTATTTTCTTGGTATAGAAATCAAATCAGTAGCTGATGGGACTATTCTACTGACTCAAAACAAATATATCAGAGATTTGCTTCAGAAAACCAAAAATGGCAGAAGCACGGTCTATTTCTTCCCTCATGCAGCTAATTGCAAGTTAACCAAAGCTGGCTTGGATTTATTCAGAGATCCATCTCTCTATAGGTCTGTTGTTGGTGCTCTTCAATACACAACAACCATTACAGGGCCTGAGTTAAGCTATGCTGTGAACAAGGTCTGTCGGTTCATGGTTAATCATATGGCCTCTCACTGGACAGCTGTTAAACACATTCTAAGGTACCTCAAAGGATCTATTCATCATGGTCTGCATTTCAAGGTTGCTCCTTCCTCTCAGCCTTTTACTATGAAAGCCCTTTGTGATGCTGATTGGGCCTCGGATCCAGATGATAGAAGGTCTACCTCTGGTGCAGTGATTTATTTTGGTCCTAATTAGGTCTCATGGTGGTCCAAGAAACAACAAATTGTGGCTAGATCTTCCGCTGAATCTGAATACAGGAGCTTGGCTCAAGCCACGACTGAAGTTACATGGATTTAAACTTTTAAGCGAGTTATCTGTTCCTTTTCAGACCCCAGAGATTTACGGTGACAACCAAAGTGCAGATCAATGGGCTGATGCCCTCACTAAGCCTCTATCACCAACTCGGTTTCTCTTTCTTAGGTCCAAACTCAATGTAGTTGAGTCCATTTCTGACTCTCAACCCCATTGAGTTTTAGGGGGGGTATTAGTGTATTAAGTAAGTTTTACTTTATGATTCAGTTAGAGCAGCTCTTCTTCTGTTACAGCAGTTATGATTCAGTTAGAACAGCTGTGATTTTGTTATTTCTGTTATTCTGTTAGAGCTGTTATTTCTGTTAGAGCATTAACTAACTATGGTTAGTTAACTGCCTTAGTCAGGTTAAGTGTAACCACATTTGTTTTCTCTATATATAGAGAAACAGAATCAGTTGTAACTGACTTTTCATTCTGAACAATAATAATATCTTCAATCTTTCTTCTTCTTTTTCTCTCTCTCAAACTCTATGGGTAATAGTAATTTGAGTGACTCGATTCCATATTTTTATAAAATTCTGTTATTCCTCGAACATAGTTGTCAATTCCAGATAGTGGTGTGGACCATCCAATCCACTAAAAGCTATAGCAGGATAGCAGGGAGCAAGATGGCTGCTATTCTAACCAATTAGAACAAACCAATTTAAGGGTAGAAGCACAAGGACAGACCAAGGCAAGGCAGCCAAGGTCACAGTTGGCCATAAACAGTGACAATTTCACCAGAAAATGACCTCAGAGGTCTCAGGATGATGAGAAACTAAGGAGAACACAGGTTGGGGATGGACAACTGTTGCAGCTAGCCAGAAAATGCCGAGAAATGCCAGAGAAGGGTGGGTGCTTGTCACAAAGACCAGTGGATGATAATTCATAACAGAGTGCAGGCAAATGAACGAAAGAGTAGGGTTTCAGTTATAATTCAAAGGAGACAGTAAAATCCTTAATTGACCCCCATAAAACAGCCCTAAATGACACTTACATGACTAAAAATATGTTTTTCCAACCCACACCAATAGCACTCGCTCCAGCTACTAAGTTCCATGATTTTGTCTGCTGCTATTGCACAACCATTGAAGCATGTTCCAGCTGCTTCACGACAATTCTGTGACAGCACCACTATTTGGTGCTATTGACAACTATAGAAGAAAATATACCTCAAAAGAAGAAAAGCATGATGAGGGTAGGTACTGCATCACTCCATAATTAAAAGGTTAATACAAGTCAAATGGGGCACCGTGATTTATTATTACAATATAAGCTAATAGAAAATGACAGTGGCAAATAAAACTTCCTTAAGGATTATATTTCCATCTCATCATATGCATAAATATGCACATATTTAATTCACTTGTTGGCCTCACATCAACTTAAAAAATTAGCTTCTAATTTTATCCATCCAAATCCAGTAACACTTTTAGATTTAGAAATAATAACATCCAAATCCTCCAGTAGAGATTTTAGAAAACTGATGATACTTACTGAAGAACTGAATTTATCCACAATCATCTCAAGCACATTAGTATCTTCAATCCACTGCATTGCATCACCATGACTTACATACATATGTTCATCGGCACCAATCAAGCGTATCAAAACCTGGTATTTAGAAGAAAATATTACCACTAAAATAACAAATACAAACACACATACAAGAACAGAATATAGAGAGAAATAGAAATTCTAAACAATGAAAGTAATAGATTTTTCAAGATTTAAAAATACTATACCCCATGCATATGTATCAGCAATAAATACAAGTAATACAAAAGATTTGAACTAACAGCAAATCAGAGAGAAAGCATAACTGGTGAGTGCAGCATTTAAAAATAAATAAATGTTGTCAAAAAACCAACCTCCATAATAGATGTAATTCCAATCAACTCAACTAGTTTCTTAACAATTTCTTGGTGAGCCTGGATAGCCATAAGGACAACACATTAGCAAACTGATAAGTGCAACCCAATGGATGCTTAACACAACAATGAAAATAAGCAGCCCTTCAGTCCATTACTAGAAAATATAATAACACTAGGAAATATTCATCAAAATGTTCCATCAAGTAAAACTTCCTTTAATATCCACACTTCCAATTCCAAACACATATCACACCTATTATTTTGTTGAGCTAAATATAAAAGCCACGACAGGACGGGAGTGAGAAAATTCTGTAGGATATCTTTCAAATTCACATGTAATACACATCACACTTTTGTTTTAGTAGTTGAGATATTTTAAAGCCAGAACAAGAGCATGGAAAGTCTTAGGGTATTTTATAATTCACAAGCTGAACATCTATTCTGATAGTTATTATCATAAGTGCAATGGAGAATAAGAGAAACAGACATGTAATAGAATCTGGTTAAACTTACAATGAAGCAATGGCCAAGCAAAACAAAGAAAATTACCTAAGATTACAAATGTGTTTGTAGCCACCCAACACTCAAACCCTAATCTCAATACACAACACCCATCATAAACGAAATTCCCAACACACTCCAGACTAACCTAATACTTAATTTACATTTACATTATACACATGCACACAAACATCTAGGTCCCTTTCTTCAAGAACAATAAGCTCCTTGAAAATTCTGTGTCAGATTGCAATGCTGGCTTGCCAAGTCAGACAGATGTCAAGTCACAAATCAAAAACTAAGTTAAAGCCACTTATAATTATTCAATCCATTTGCTTGTAGCCTCATCATCAACAATGAAGCAATTAGGATTTCCATTATTTTCCCTTGAAGGGCACAACTGAATAATTCTGCAAATTCCAACCAAACCCAAGCAATGCCTAAACATGCTGACGGGACCAGCTTAGATCATCATATCTTTTGGGTTTTCATTAGTAACTTTCTGAAATAGTCCCCTGTGATATAATATCCCAAACAGCGATATTGAATGTGCTTGGTCCTCTTTTGATAATCTACTTAGTTATAACAAAATACTGCTTTCTTTTTCAGAAACCACCAAAATTCACTAATTATACCACAGTTGTCAGAAAACGTAGTCAACTTGTATACCCGCTTGGAGACAATACAAGTTTAGCTAGCTAGGTTGCCTCCAAACTGATAGGAACTGATAATCAGGGACAGTTATGGCAGTTATGTGTAACTTTCTGCAATAATCCCCAGTGATACAATATCCCAAACAGCGATATCAAATATGCTTGGTACTCTTGTGATAATCTACTTGGTTGTAACAAAACACTGCTTTCTTTTTCAGAAACCACCAAAATTCACTCATTATACCACTGCTGTCAGAAAACGTAGCCTACTTGTATTGCCGCTTGGAGACAATACAAGTTTATCGAGCTAGGTTACATTCAAACTGAAACGAGCTGATAATCAGGGACAGTTATGTGTAGAAAAGAACTGCTTTAGAAATCAGTTCTGTATTAGAAACTCAGAGATGACAGTTTTTTTTTATAAGCAAAGATAATATATTATATATATGTGAAAGAAGTACAAGAAGTACTGCAAAAGGAAAGAAATAGGCCAACAGTAAGCCTAACAGAACTTTGGCACCCTAATACATGGTAATAACCCGAATTAAGGTGCCAAAGGTCAAACTAAAAGTAAGCCCACATGATGGCCTAAAGAAAACAAAAGGAAACAACCTAGTTACATCCTCCCCTACTGACAAAAACCCTCTCTAATATGACTAGACCAATGCTAGAAAGGAATATTAAAGCCTTTCTCCAAGTTAGCTAACGATGACCAGCAAAGGAATAAAGCATCCTCCATCAGCTTAGGCCCATTAAAGCTTTCATTATTATTAGAGCATGTAAGTGCTGTTAGCTTTTGCTAACAGCACTCCTTTGTAAATAAGCTGTAGTTAGTAATTAGCAAGGCTGTAGTTAGTAGTTAGCCTTTTATTTTGCACACCTGTATGTTCACTGAAGCTGCAATGCACAGCTGTCAGTTTTCATCTACTTAGTGGTGAGAGGTTATAAATACCTCACATGCACAGTTTTGTAACTCTGTCATTCATTCTTTCTAAATAAAAGAAGTTCGTTACTGTTCATCTCTCTCTCTTTCTCTCGTTCAGTTTCTCTAACATGGTATCAAGAGCAAAATTTTTGCACTGATCGTGCAGTGCATTTTGATCCTTCCTTCCATTCTGTTTCTGCTTGGATTGCGCTTCCTTCATAATCGTATCACTGTTCATACTTACTGTTCATACGTGTTACTGTTCACTTCGCGATTCCTTTTATTATCGCGGTGCTCCTGTTCACTTGAGAGCCTCCGATTGATCCTGTTCTTGCTAGGGTTTTCCTTTTCGGCTGTTTCTGTGCTGGTTAGTGTTGGTTTCGGCACTTTTTCCTGTTCATTACTGTTCAACATCGTTTTCCTTCTGTTCGCGGCAAAACCTGCATCGTGAATGTTCCTGTTCATGCTTTGGCTTGTTTTTGGTCTCGATTGGGCTTGGACTTCTCTTTTCGCAGCTGTCTGTGCAGTTTGCTGTTGATTTTAGTTGTTTTGCTGTACAGAATCACGTTTTGCTGCTGTTTGGCTCAGTTGTGTTCGCTGCCTCTGGTTTTTCCTTACTTGTGGTTCTGTTTGTGTTGCTTGTTTTTCTATGGCTTCCGCTTCCGCTCCGTCAGGTTTGGGTTCACATTCCTTTCCAACTACGATTGCTGAAAAGCTTGATGACTCCAACTATCTCCATTGGCGGCAACATGTGGAACCTGTGTTGAAAGCTCATAAGCTTCAACGTTTTGTTGTTAATCCAGTAATTCCTCCGAGATATCTGACTAAGGAAGACAGTATTGCTGATCGAGTCAATCCTCAATATGAGGCTTGGGAAGTACAGGACCAAACCTTACTTGTTTGGCTCCAATCTACACTTTCCAAATCTGTTCTTTCTCGAGTTCTTGGATCCACTCATTCCTATCAAGTCTGGGAAAAGATCCAGTCTTCATACTAAATCCAGGGCTAGACAATTGAGAACTGCCATGCGTGCAGTATCACTTTCTGACAGGTCTATGGATGAGTATCTGAGAAAAATTAAAGGATTTGTGGATGAGCTTGCTGGTGTAGGTGTTCCAGTTCGTCATGAGGAATATGTTGATGCTATTTTGGAAGGACTTCCTTCAGACTATGCATCTGTTATTGCTGTTATTGAAGGCAAGAAAAGAACTCCATCAATTGCTGAAATTGAAGCTTTGTTATATGGTCATGAGACACGCATAAATCGTTACAATAAAGAAACTCAGCTGTTGAGTTCTCCTTCCTTGAACTATACTCAAGGATACTCAACTTCCAATTCACATAAGGGTGGTAATTCTGGGAGTTTCAGAGGAACAAATAATCATGGCCGTGGCAGTACAACTGGTAGAGGACGTGGCAGTGGCAAATTTGCCAATTTTCAGTGCCAAATTTGTCTTAAATATGGACACACTGCAAATGTGTGTCATTTCAGAACTGATACACACTTTCAGCCTCATGAATCTTTAGTGTTTTTTGATCCTGTCACTTCTCAGCCTATTCCTTATAATCTTGGTTCATCCAGATTTGATCATACAAGGCCTTCTAACACTTGGGTTAATCCTAATTTGAAATCTGCAACCTCTGTTCCTAATCAGCCCAGTGCTATGCTTACAAACACTGTCTCCCCTGGATCTGGTACTGATCACTCCTCCTGGATTCCAGATTCTAGAGCCAGCTTTCATGTCACTGGAGATCCTCAGCATATAAAACAGTTTAATCACTTTGATGGGCCTGATCAAATTTTCATTGGTAATGGTGAAGGATTAGGTATCTATGGTGCTGGTACCTCTTCTTTTATTTCTCCTACTAATAGTCACTTCACCTTTAAATTACAAAAATTACTTCATGTTCCTTCCATCTCAAAAAATTTGTTAAGTGTCAGTAAATTTGCCAAGGATAATTCTGTTTTCTTTGAATTTCATCCTCATGTTTGTCTTGTTAAATCTCAGGAAACAAGTGAAATCTTGCTCCAAGGTTCAGTTGGAGCTGATGGTCTCTATTGCTTTCATAATCTCAAGCTTCAGGATATTTCTCCTCAGCTTTTATCCACTTCTGCTGATTCCTCAAAACATACAAATTCTGATTTTTCCTTTCCCTGTAACAGCAATGTTTGGCACAATAGGTTAGGCCATCCCAACAGTCATGTAATGAGACTTGTTCTCAACCATTGTAATATTTCACAGTCTAATAAAAATGTTTCAGATTTTTGTGCATCCTGCTGTATGGGTAAATCTCATAGATTACCCTCCTCTCCCTCCATTACCACTTATTCTCCTTTAGAACTTATATTTACTGATTTGTGGGGACCCTCTCATTTAACCTCCTTTGCTGGATATAAGTACTATGTGTCTTTTATTGATGCCTTTTCCAAATTTACTTGGATTTTCCCCATAAAAACTAAAGCTGAAACCATCTCTGTTTTTCAGGCTTTCAAAACTCAAGTTGAATTGCAACTTAGCACCAAAATAAAAAATGTTCAATCTGATTGGGGGGGTGAATACAGGCCCTTTGCTACTCTTTTATCATCCTATGGTATTTCTCATAGACTTATATGTCCCCACACTCATCATCAAAATGGTGTGGTTGAAAGAAAACATAGACACATAGTGGATTTGGGTCTTACTTTACTGCATCATGCCTCATTACCCCTGCAGTTTTGGGATTATGCTTTCAGTACAGCTGTCTATCTGATAAATAGGCTTCCTACTGCCTCTCTCAACTTTGATATTCCTTTTACCACTCTTTTTCACAAGGATCCTGATTTTAGGTTCCTTAGAACCTTTGGTTGTTCTTGCTTTCCCCTTCTAAAACCTTACAATACTCACAAGCTGAATTTCAGGTCACAAGAGTGTGTGTTTTTAGGGTACTCCAATTCTCATATGGGCTACAAATGTTTGTCTCCTTCTGGTAGAATTTACATTTCTAAGGATGTTTTGTTTAATGAAGGGAGGTTTCCTTATTCTGAAATATTTTCAAAAGATTCTAGTCCTGAAAAACACCGTGATTCATATTTCAGTCTAAATGCAAATTTATCTCCACCAGCTGGCTTGTCTACTTCTATACAGTCTCAGCCCTTGTCATCTCTGTCTATTCCTGCTCCCAGTGTTCCTCCTGGTTTCTCTCCTATTTCTGGTATCAATCCTACTATTGTTCCATCTATTTCTCAACCTGTCACCACTGTTGAGTCTGTCACTACTGTTGAGTCTGAGTCTACACAAAATAGTGCCTCTGAAAACATTGCTGTGACTGATTCCTCTTCTGAATCTGCTTCTGTACCTAGTTCTATTCCTGCTAACACTCATCCCATGCAAACTAGGTCCAAATCTGGTCTTCATAATCCCAGATTACATCCTTCCCTATTTCTTGTTCATTCTGAACCAAAAAATGTGAAACAGGCATTGGCAGATTCAACCTGGCTTGCTGCCATGAAACAAGAATATGATGCTTTGTTGAAAAATAATACATGGGAGTTAGTTGTTCTACCTGCTAACAGGAAAGCTGTTGGGTGCAAGTGGGTTTTCAGGGTTAAAGAAAATGCAGATGGTTCTGTTAATAAATTTAAAGCCAGGCTAGTTGCTAAGGGCTTCCATCAAGTGCAGGGTTTTGATTTTCATGAAACTTTTTCACCTGTAACCATAAGAATTGTTCTCACTCTTGCTCTTTCTCATGGGTGGGAGTTATTTCAACTTGATGTAAACAATGCATTCCTAAATGGTCTTCTTGAAGAATTTGTATACATGACACAGCCACCAGGTTTTGAAAATGCAGATAAAACGTTGGTATGCAAGCTTAACAAGGCACTATATGGGTTAAAGCAAGCTCCAAGGCAGTGGTTTGACAGATTAAAGTCCACTCTACTTCAGTTTGGGTTCATAAGTAGTAAATGTGATTCTTCTCTTTTCATTTACACCCATCAATCACATACTGTTTATCTACTGGTTTATGTAGATGACATTATAATTACTGGAAGCTCCAAAGTTCTAATTCAGCAGCTCACCACTAGGCTAAATCATGTGTTTTCACTCAAGCAGCTTGGACATTTGGATTATTTTTTGGGTATTGAGGTTAAGCATCTGTCTAATAGCTCTATTCTCATGACCCAAAGCAAATACATTAGAGATTTACTGCATAAAACCAACATGGCAGAAGCTCACTCCATCTCTTCTCCCATGGTTTCTAACTGTAAGTTATCTAAACATGGTGCTGATATATTTTCTGATCCTACTTTGTTTAGGTCAGTAGTGGGTGCATTGCAATATGCTACTCTCACCAGACCAGAAATCAGTTTTGCAGTAAATAAGGTTTGTCAGTTTATGGCTGTTCCTCTTGAGTCTCATTGGGCAGCAGTTAAGAGGATTTTAAGGTATCTTAAAGAAACTGTGGGTCATGGACTTCTGTTCAAATCTTGTCAGCCAGCCTCTACCTCTTCATGCCTTTTGTGATGCTGACTGGGCATCTGATGTTGATGACAGAAGATCCACTTCTGGTTCTGCTATTTTTCTTGGCCCCAATTTAATTTCTTGGTGGTCTCGCAAGCAGAAAGTTACAGCACGGTCTAGCACTGAAGCTGAATACAGAAGCTTAGCTCAAACTTCCACTGAACTGACCTGGATTCATGCTCTTCTCACTGAGTTAAAAGTCTCTTTCACCACTCCTACTATTTTTTGTGACAATCAAAGTGCTGTTTCTATTGCTCACAATCCAGTGTTTCATAGCCGCACCAAGCATATGGAAATAGATGTTTTCTTTGTTCGAGAGAAAATTCTGGCCAAGCAACTGTCTATTGTGCATATTCCTGCTTTGGATCAGTGGGCAGATGTTCTTACCAAGCCGCTTTCTTAACAGAATCCTGTTGCGATGGAACCAAATGCTCCATGTCAAGGCAATCCACCAAATGGTCAATTGGGTTAACCGGGGATACCCCTACCACATTAATCCAGCCCATGGATTCCCACCAAAGCGGCATAATCTTGTGGCAGCTAAAGAACAAGTGTGATGCATCCTCAACAAAGTTACAGCAGAAAGGACAGCTATGCTCACCAATATATATATTTCTATGAACCAGATTCTTCTTAGTTGGCAGTCAATCTCTCAATAGCCTCCAAGCAAAACAAGTGGCTTTGCACGAGATGCTTAGCTTCCAAAGGTCTTTGTACACCTCCTCTTGAACCTGGGTATCCAACACCCTGTTTAATAACTTGTAGGCGCTTCTCACCGTATATCTACCGCTCGGGGCCCCTCCCACCTCCAACTATCCTGCTGTTCAGGACGTATGTCCATCCCCTGAATTTCCTCTAAGAATTTAATTGCTATTTCTACTTCCCCCTCCCTAAAACCCCTTCTCCAATTAAGTTTCCATTCCCACCCATCATGTGATAGAGATCCCATCTGCTGAATGAATTGCTGTTTTTGTTGGGAAATGTGATACATTCTAGGGAATTTTGTCCTCAGAGGTACTCCATCATCCTTCCACCCATCTTCCTCAGAGATGACAGTTACGTGTAGAAAATAAATGCTAGTAGTTAATTTTGTATTAAAAAGTAGTTATGTATTATGAGTATAAATCTGATAGTAGGTTGCGTAATCAGGTAATTTTGCAGGTTGATTTAAAATATCTTCTAATACATAACTACTCTGTGTAGAAGAAGGCACTGCATGATATGGATAGGTAATTTTGCAGGTTGATTTAAAATATCTCCATGGCAGTTGTGTGTACAAAACAAATGATAGTAGGTTGCTTCTTCTTAGAGTGGAGCATATTTGATTTTGAGTGCAAGTGCCGGTTGTGTGTAGATAACAAGCCAGAAACGACCTATCCAAATCAAACTGCAAAATAATAGTCCAAATAGCACCACCAGCCAACATTGGAGATACACCTCAAGAACCACAGAATCCATTTCACTGCTAGCCAGTGCCTTCTTCCAAGACATTCCATATGCACTAACTACACACTGACAGCACTTGCACTCAAAATCAAATATGCTCCACTCTAAGAAGAAGCACCAACATTTTTTCCAATACAAATGAATAATAAAGAACACACTTCTAGTTTTTCACAGTGCCTTAATGTATTGCTAAGGGTAATGATATTTTAGAGACTTCAATTCGTTACCCGTCTTTGCTTATTGGGCATACTGATCATCCATAAAATTCAAGATTTAATTGCAATTTTAACAGTACTACTCTTACTTTTAGTTGGCCAATCATTTAATGCACTAACAATCTTATTAATTGAGAAAGGAAGCATCAGTTCACCAATGATCATTTGCACAGAACAGTTCAATGTGATATCAATACAGCATGGCAAGAAAGATGTTTCAAAATAAAATGATTAAGAAGTTGTTGACTTACTTGAACGTATTGCATGAAAGGAACTGTCTTGCGAAGCAACAGGCATACAACTACCTAGCAGCATAAGAACTTAATAAGTACAACGGCCAAGATTATTTGTAAAAGGAACTTTAAAACATAAAAGGGAAAAGAAATAATTAAAAACAGAAGGGAAGAAAATTAAACAGAATGCTAAGTTCTGATCTCAAAAAAGGGAAAGGATTAGTCAACTCAACCAGGATTAGTTTTTAAGTCAATAATTTTGGAGTCAGAGAGCAAAAGTTAAATCGAGTTAGCACTCAGCAGGCTTATTTCTGGGCAAGCCCAACCCTGCCCACAACAAAAGCAATTTTATAGCCTAATTAAACATGCAGTAAGCTTCAACTTTCAATAAATCAGTACCTTGCTAAAATATCCAGCTAGTAGGTTACTATGGGAATGATTTAGATCCAAAAAGGAGAACAACAAATTGATCAACTGCCAAGAAGGAAAGAGGTCAGCACTCCTAAAATATTACCAACAAATAAGGGTTCAAGAGTGTTTGATGTCTTACTTCCTCGTCCTCTATAAGAGTTTTGAGTATGATATCAACTTCACAGGTAAAAATCTCACATGCAATAAAAGGAAACCTGTTACAAATTAATAGCAATAAGATATCACTGCAAATATCCAGCTAACAGGAACTTAATCAAAATCTGCAATTTGAGCAACCTACTTAAAAGATCGCTTCTTTTCAGCATCCTCAGGAGCTTCTTCAATAATGTATCGTATCAATTGTTCCACCTGTGCTCTTCCAGACAAACTGCAGCAGGCAACATAAAATTTCATTAAGTGCAAATGAATTAAAAGTGTGTTGTGGTCGGCCAATCACACAATAATGAAAGACCACAGTTGAAAAGAACAAAAAAGGGAACAAGTCAAAGGAATCTATAATTCAAAAAGCTTACAGCAGAAAAAGATACTCCAGAGTTCATCAGATATATAGACAACTTTCCAAAACTACACTAAAATCTAATACCTAAAGCCCAATAATTTTATCACTATACCTTTTATATTATTATTATGTTTGAATGCAAGTACAAAAAGACCGTTTTTTAATAAAATTGTACTTCCAATCTTTTATTTTAAGGAAATTCTTTTTCTTTCAAAAATAACAAATAGCAATTAACATAAGTTTACTATGAGCCTCATGCAGTGGGCCACCCTTTTTAACATTAATATGAGTTACAATATAAGAAGAACCTCTTCATCCTTCCTTCACTCTCCTATTTCCTGAACCAGATTGACTTTTAGATAAAGGCAAGTAAATGTAAATGAGTATTATGTCAATGGTTAGTTATTTCACAATAGTTACAATTAAGACATGCAAAATGAGTATTATCCCTTCTTAGAATGTGGGTTTGGGCTTAACTCAATCCCAAAAGCTAGCTTAAAGGGTGAGGGTTGCCCCACACTTATATACTCTATATTGGACTTATCTCTAGCCAATGTGGGACTTGGGCTTTTCTCAATACACCCCTCACGCCCAACACTTTTGGGCTTGATGCATGGATGACATGGTGGGTGGCTCATTTAATGGATCTAGAATAGAATTTGATACCATCTTAGAATGTGGGTTTGGACCTAACTCAATCCCAAAAACTAGCTCAAAGGGTGAGGGTTACCCCCCACTTATATACTCTACATTGGCCTTATCTCTAGCCAATGTGGGACTTGGATTTTTTCCAATATCCCTAATTCCCTATTCATTATCACAACCAAGCTGACAAATTTTCAAGTTTTGAATCAGAATACCAAAACTCAAATCAGGAGAACTACCCAGTCAATAAAATGGAAACTCAAACCAATACTTTGTTTCCTAATCTAATTAATTAGAACGTAAAGGCAAAAGTCCAAATTGTTAGAAGACAAAGTAGGGGGCTCACTTCAGTGATTTCAAGCATGCCACTTCATAATCTTATCCTCACCTCTAAAAATTACTATTAAGCCATAATACTTTCAAATAAGAAATACATTTGTAATAGCAGAGAAAAAGAGCATTACAAATTTATAAGGCGACTGTTAAGAGCTTTGCATTCCTGAATAATTTCATCCTCATCAAGTAGTTCATCCAAAGTAAAATTCTCCTTATCCAAAATGGTCTCCACCTGCAATATAATACACCAATGAAACAGTAAAATCACTATACCAATAGTTATCTACATATCATTTTAAAAATTAAAGTTAAATGAACCTATTCTAGTCCCCCAAAGAAACAGGCAATAAATGTAATGATGAAAAGATGACATCAGGAATATCAAAGAAAATGTTACAGATGTATGAGGTACTTGTGAGTTGTGGCCCAATACCTTCTAAGAAATTATAGTGGACAATAAGGAAGTGACTGAAACAAAGCCCTTCAAATTCTTGACATATCAATGATGGAAAAAAAATCTCTCTAGGAACAATGCAAATAAAACCAAACCAAGGCCAAGAACACAATCCTATTTCACAAAAAGTAAGGAGAAATAAACACCATTAAAAGTTTAGGCATTTCTCTCCAACTAAAATACACCATATAACTGTGTAGACTGAGCAACACAGTTATTAAATGTTTAGATCGGAAAAAAGATATACAGATCATTCCTAAAATCAAAGACATGCCAACAACAACAATAAATGGCAGATCCTCATCTTTATTTTAACATAACTGAAAATTGTGACCAACACGGATTGTGTAAAAAACAGTAAACATTAGTTTCATTCATCTATCCACAAACGACAACAATCCTAATCCCTCCACACTACTCCAGTGATCATTAAAGACGTACAGATCATTAAAGATATAAAGATATAACTGCGTAGACTGAGCAACACAGTTAATGTTTAGAACGGGAAAAGGATATACAGATCATTGCTAAAATCAAAGACATGTCAACAACAACAATAAATGGCAGCTCCTCATTTTTAGTTTAACATAACTGAAAATTGTGACCAACATGGATCGTGTGAAAAACAGTAAACATTAGTTTCATCCATCTATCCACAAACGACAACAATCCTAATCCCTACAATCTACTCCAGTGATCATTAAAGATATACGGATCGTTAAAGATATAAAGATATAACTGTGTAGGCTGAGCAACATTAAATGTTTAGACCGGGAAAAAGATATACAGATCATTGCTAAATCAAAGATGTTGACAACGACAATAAATGGCAGCTCCTCATCTTTACTCTATTTTAACATAACGGAAAATTGTGGCCAACACGAATTGTGTGAAAAAAAGTAAACATTAGTTTCATTCATCTATCCACAAATGACAAGAATCCTAATCCCTCCACACTACTCCAGTGATCATTCAAGATATACAGATCATTACAAACATAAAGATATAAGTGTGTAGACTGAGCAACACAGTTATTAAATGTTTAGACTGGGAAAAAGATATATGGATCATTGCTAAAATCAAAGACATCTACAACAACAATAAATGGCAGCTCCTCATCTGAGCTATTTTAACATAACTGAAAATTGTGACCAACATGGATCGTGTGAAAAACAGTAAACAATAGTTTCATTCATCTATCCACAAACAACAGGAATCCTAATCCCTCGACACTACTTCAGTGATCATTCTCACACTCCTCAGTCCCTACTACTGATCTTGATATATCCACTTTCACAATCATTCAAATGCAATCTCAGCCAACAACAATCCCATACTCTCATGTTCATTACTATACCAAGATTTTCAAAACTCTCAGATGCCGAGACTACCCCAGTGTCCTCTACCTGATGTAATAGTAACTACAAACTGGCCAAAACATCAAAACGCAACGCTGCATAATCAGGCACAGAGTTATACGCACCAATTCAATTACTCACAGTATCTGATTGTAGATTAAACAAATTTGATAAAAAAAATGACAATAAGATCACCGTATATTAAATTAAAGACACAATAACCCTCCGTATCGTCACACTTTCCCAAGAGACAAACCGAAAAATCAAATCCAAGCAAACACCGCATCAGGAAAACATCCAAAACCACCCCCAATACACAAGAATCAGTGCCCACGAAGCTTATGCGAAGAAACGAAGAATGAGAGTGCGGAACTCACCGGAGACGCCGTTGACAAACCAGCCATGCGCCAAAACATGGTGAATTTCCGACGAAAGGACCCAGAATCACGAAACCGAAAATCCGAAAACGGATCTGGCAGCGCAAAAACCCTAACGCTCTGCCACAAATCGAATTGAAGGAATCGTTATCGGAGCCGAAACCCTAGAATCGGGAACGATGAGACGGAGGAAAGAGAGAGAGCAACCAAAACAACCCTCAATCGCTGGAGAAAAAGATTGTTTACGGGTGATGAATGAATAAATAGCATTGCAACCATCATCATGTACCATCATATATATATTTTTTGTGAATTTCAATTAAATTCAAATTTAAATTGCCGGTGCCAGGATTTATTTTTCCTTATGCACATTTATTAATTTATTAATTTTTTATATTAGAAAAAACATATTGAAATTTTGTGAAAAACAAGCATCGGTTATGAATTATGATAGATCTAAAAATTTAGTAATCGATATAATTGAGTGTGTCGATCAACTTACGTGTGATAAATGATTTTGATTTTGAATCTTAGTATTATGTAATTGTGTTATTCAAATGGAGAAAATGAATTTTTAAATATAAATAATTATAAACTATGTAAAAATAATTATTTGTTAAAAATTGGGAGTTAAATAAAATATTACTATTTATGATTGCTCCTCCAAAGTTGGAGGATTGTTGTTGTTGTCCACTTGCCACCAAGAAGCATTCAAAACGTGCCTTCAATTTTTTGGATGAATCGTTCCTTTGTGAATTTCTTATTTTATTAAGCTTTGTTTACTTTACTGTGTAAAAATTTGTAGTCATGTGTTCGTCATGCATTTTGCTACATCACTTGACCGACGGTGTTTATTGCCCATTAATTCGATAACTTATTTTATTAGTGATATATACGTGGGAGATGTTTTAAATGAGATATTTTGTCAAAAAAAATGAGACATTTTTATGTAAAAGGGAGATGAATAAATATTTACGAACTTTTTTGTACGTTGTATGCCTTTTTTTTTTTTGAAACATTTCTGGTTGTTTTGGTAGATGGGGAGGAATTATTAGGACCGATATTCCTTTTATATTTTATTATAAATTACTAAGATCAAAATATATAAATTATGTGGATTTTTAAATATATGTATATATATAACTTTTTTAAAGGATTTCATATTTAAATTTTTTTATTATTTATATATGATTGTATGATATAAAATTATAAATTTACTCTGCATTCTCATATAAGAATAATTTTCTCACTAATTATATTTCATGTATATAAATCGTATTTTTAGTGAATGTATTAATATTATATATTATAAATAAAATTTATGGTAAATAAATATATCTAAATATATAAATTATAACAAATAAAAAATACTACAAAGTTGAATAGTATATTAGATAAAATGTAAAACTTCTTTATAAATAAGATGTTTGAAAACAAAATTGTAAGATTTGTATGATAAATATGAAAAAAAAAGTTTAATGAGATGTTGGCTTTGGTTATTGTCCAATATAGTATAAAAGGTTTTCAACAAAAGACTTGCATCCAATAATGTTGAAATATGTATAAGAGAGTATAAGTTAAATAACAAAGAGTAAGGTAAAAAAAACTTTGTTTATATTAGTTCATTCAATCTTAAATACGTCCAATTCTCATTCTAATTACAAATTAGTTTTCTTTTAATCATTTTTGACACACCCTTAATCTCTCCCTGTGATTAATAAAATCAAAATATTATTTTATTACTAAGTCACTCCTAATTATCCAAACAACAATTTGAATGAATACAATAGTCAAATCTCTCAAAGAGAGAATATACAATTAAATATGAATACAACAAACAACTTTGTTAGTAAAGAATTGCCTTTGTAGGTTATGATGTTTTGAGCATCCAATACTTTTGATAGAGTTTCAGCACTTATAAATTTTTAATCTAGCCTTTTCTTTTGTGTTGATACTTGAGGCAACTTTTACAAACTTTAGAAAAATATATGGTGTATGATTTGCGACTTTCTCAAATAATTCAATTATCAACAATTTGTCTTTTCTTCTACTTGTTGAGGAAAGAAGGACAAAAATACGATACTTTTTGCATCACTACTTATACAACTGATTTTGTTGTTGATAACATATTACATGTGTTTATGTGTTTGTCATTGTTAAATCATATATTTTATACATGATGAAATATGAGTTTTATCATTGATAGTGTTTTATTTTTTTTACATTATTTTGGAAAAAAAATGTTAGTTACAAATAGAGAAAGAAAAGTGAGTGTGAACATCTTTTACTTTGTTTGAAAGTATTATACATAATATATGAGTTTTGTCTTCTTATTACACATTTACTACAAGTGACTTGTTTTGAACGTGTACAAAAAATAGAGCCTTATACAAATATTAAAGAGTTGGTTTGGGTTTAAATCAGTTGACCCAAATATAGTTAGGTTGGGATATGGGTTCATGAGTTCCTAACCCAAATATTATAGTGACTTAAATATGTTTAAGGTCTCTAATAAATAATCAAATTTTATTATGGATCTCTAATAAAAAAAATTCATTATTTTAAGTCTATGATATATTAAAACTTGGTTTTGAGTTCATGTAGTTATTTAAGTGATGATATGATACCATCACAAAAATTAATAATGTTGAAAATATCAGTTTGTAAGATGATGATACATCATTACTTAACGAATGACACATACTATAAACAAAAGTTTCAATATATTGAAACTTAAAACAACAACAAAAATTTATTAGAGACATAGAATAAAATTCAATCATTAATAAGAGACTTACAACATATTTAAGTCTACTATATTTGTATTACAATATGACACATTTACATTATCACACTCAACATTGGATTTGAATATACTTGTAATTTAATAAATGTTGCTGATATGCTTTGATTTGACTTGACTCGTATATATTAGTAATTTTTAGTGTGTGACTATCTCTTTTTGTTTTTAGGTGACATAAGATGTTTGACTTTTTTATGTTTATGTCCATGTTACTTGTGTGTAAACTCAATTTAAATATATATAAATATTCACATTATTTTAAGATATATGCTAATTTGTTATTTTTTATAATAATATGTCAATATTGATGAGATTAGATAATAGTATAAGTCAATATATAGCCATTGAAATCATATTTCTTGGTAGGGAGTATAATGTGTGTTTTTTTTGCCTAGACCATATGTATCCTATTGAAAATAATCATGTTAAGCATGAGAAGACAGTGCACTATGGACCACAGTTGCATAATTAGGGCTTGAAATTAATTGAGACGTATGTTTAAGTTACAATTACAACAATCCGAATCAATCAACATGCTTAGAGTAATATAGAGAGTTTTTTTTGGTAATGAGAGATAAAGAAAAGGAAAAGCAACATCAACAAACTACACACGCAAGAAAGGAACGCTTAAAGCATCAACTAGAAGATAGTGATGTAGCTCCATGGGAGGGCTCTCCACCTTCATAAACCAAACTCCAACATTCGAACCTTTCCTAGCAGGCAAATCCAAGCAGAAGTTTCCCTCATCAAATGAGTGCCTAAACTCCAGATTCCATTGTTCCTTTAAGAAATCTCTTATACTAAGAACAATGGATGCAACCGATGACAATTAGGCACACCCTCCTTGACCATGTTAACAACATTCAAAGAACTAGAGATGCAAATAACATCCTTACAATTCATGTCCCGCAACATTTTCAGACCTTCTAGCATGGCCACAAGCTTTTCTTTGAGAATATTCGTCACACCAATATCACCATAGAAACCACTTAAGAATCTGCCATTGGAGTCTCCCAACAAACCTCCATATCCAGTAGGCCCTGGATTCGAAAGGCAACTCCCATCAACATGGAGCATCACTTGACTAGCATTGCTTTTCACACAAGTTACCAACCTTGGGCTAGTGGCACACCTCGGTATATCACCATACAAGAGAAAAACCCATTGGACACTTTGAACCAACCATTTGACGCGGTAAATGATGGCTTAAGGTTGGACCTCACGGTTTTGGAAAATAACATCATTACGAGCCTTCCAAATTTTCCAAATTTCCCAAATTTCATAATGAACACGATCCCTACCTCGAGCATGTGATTCCAAATTTCACGTTTTCTGGAAGGGAGAAGCACCAAACCCAACAATAGGGGTTAGAAGTAACAAATGAGGTTTTGGTTAAGTAACCAGTCATACCCCGACCTAGCTGTGTACTCGCCATAAATGTCTTTAGACCACACAATCAAATCCCGACTCGCATGGTGAAGGATCAACCACATCACGATTATAGAATCTTTGATAGAAAACGGGATTTTCAATATAGAGGTTGCTAAAGTCCCACCCATTAGCGGTATAAACATGCCTAGTCTTAACATCAACATAATCAACTTTACTGCCCAGAGATGAATCCCCCATCAAGAACCATACCAAAAGCTATTATCACCCCTTCCTATCTTCAATTGGAAGCCATCCTTAATTACCTGGAAAGCAGGAGAGAGAGAAGTCATGGTGTGCGAACTTTTTTAAGAGAATAAATCTTCAAACTGGTCCCAAGGATACTTGGTAGAAACAAGCTAAACCCAAAGCTTATTAGGGTTGTGACACAAGTCCCAAACGAGTTTACCCAATAGGGCAACATTATGAAAGCGAGCAATACGAACACCCAAACCTCCCTACTTCCTTTTCCTAGTGAGCACATTCCAGTTGATAAGATGAACTCTACGGTCAATGCTTCCACTCCAAAAGAATATTTTCGTCATCATGTCAAGGGTTTCGCAGACTCTTTGAGGGCACCCATTGCATGTGCATTGTATAAGTAAGGATAGACGAGAGCACCGAGTTAGCCAAAACCACACAACCAGCCCTACCCAAAAGACGACCTTTCCAAGCATCAAATCGCTTCTGAATTTTCTCCAACAAAGAATAAAAAAGGTTTGTTGTAACCCGACCATGAACAATATTAAATCCAAGATATCTTCCAAAATTACAAGAGAAGCGAATATTAGAGACATTAGAGAGTTTGTTCTGTTTTCCCCTAGTAATCCCTATAGAAGTAAAGGATTTAGAGAGAGAGTTTAGTAGTATAACAAATAATACATTTTAAACTTGAGTGATGAAATTGAATCATAAGAGAGGGGAGAAAAATAGTATTTTAGCCTTAAAAAACACAAAAAAGAAGAAAGAAATATGGAGAAAGGAAAGAGCAAACTCAAAGTCCTAGGAGCGTATAAAATTAGCCGCAGGGTTTTTGTTGGGTTTTGCTCTTCAACTTTCTTCCCCCACTCCATTCCCACCCAATGCCCTGAGAGACCCAAAACACCGAAATGCGTCGACGCCTCCCTCTCGTCGTCCACTCCCTCCTCTCCAAACCCACCAATAACAACAATCCCCTACGCTTCCTCCCCATCTTCCCTATCCTACACCCTCCTCCTTCCCCCCTTCGCTGCTTCTCCTCCGCCACCCCCTCCAAAGACGACGGCGTGTCTCTCTGCTGCCAGATGTGGATTGACAACTTCCGCCATCCCGACCGCACCGTCACCAACCTCTCCCCCCTCCTCCGCCGCTTCGACCTCTGGGTGCTCGCCTACCAGAAGGTCGCCACCGACGACACCGGCTCCTACACGCCGCGCTCCTCCCTCCACGCCTCCACCCTTCAGGACCTCCTCGCCCTCCGCAACGCCGTCCTCGACGCCAAGTTCAAGTGGGGCGCCAGACTCAAGTTCTTCATCAAATCCCCCAAGGACAAAACCGACTACGACTCCCTCTCCAAGCGCAAAATCAAAACCATCCTCACCACCACGCAGCCGGCTCCCTTCCAGGACAGAATTGTCCATGAAGTTCTCCTTATGATCCTCGAACCTATCTACGAGCCGAGGTTTTCGCCAAAGTCTTATGCTTTTCGACCCGGTAGGACGCCCCACACTGTTTTGAGGGTTATTAGGAGAAGCTTTGCTGGGTACTTGTGGTATATAAAGGGTGATTTTAGTGTTTTGTTAGATGGGATGAAGGTGGGGTTGGTGATTAATTCTGTTATGAGAGATGTTAGGGATAAGTTGGTTGTTGATTTGATAAAGGATGCTTTGGTTACGCCGGTGGTTGTTACTACTGTGGAGAAGAAGGAGAAGAAGAAGAAGAGGAAGTATCAGAAGAAGAGGGTGTTGGCTGAGGATGAGCCTAAGCCTGATCCTTATTGGTTGGATACTTTTTTTGGGTTTGCGCCCGAGGAGGCGGAGAGGGTGCCCAATTGGGGGCACTGTGGGGTGCTTAGTCCGCTTTTGGCGAACGTTTGTTTGGACGAGTTGGATAGGTGGATGGAGGGGAAGATAAAGGAGTTTTATGTTCCTTCCAAGAGTGATGTTATATGGAATAGTCCAGAAGAGGAGCAGGGGAACACGTCATGGCCGGAGTTCGTGCCCACCAGTGGGCCGGATAAGACGAGGAAGATGGATTTCGTAAGGTATGGAGGGCATGTCTTGATTGGTGTTAGAGGGCCTAGGGCTGATGCGGCTGCATTGAGGAAGCAGTTGATTGAGTTTTGTGATCAGAGGTTTATGCTCAAGCTTGATAATGAGAGCCTCCCTATAGAGCATATAACCAAAGGGATAATGTTTTTGGACCATGTGTTGTGTAGGAGGGTTGTGTATCCAACTCTTAGGTACACTGCCACTGGTGGTAAGATCATAAGTGAGAAGGGTGTGGGGACGTTGTTGTCGGTCACGGCAAGCTTGAAACAATGTATTAAGCAGTTTAGGAAGTTGAGTTTTCTCAAGGGGGATAGGGATCCGGATCCTCAGCCTTGTTTTAGGATGTTTCATGCCACGCAGGCGCATACCAATGCTCAAATGAACAAGTTTTTGTCAACAATGGTTGAGTGGTATAGATATGCAGACAATAGGAAGAAGATTGTGAACTTCTGTTCTTATATCATAAGAGGCTCCCTTGCTAAGCTGTATGCTGCAAAATACAAGCTTCGGTCGCGTGCAAAAGTGTACAAGATTGGTGCTCGTAACCTGAGTCGTCCGTTGAAGGAGAAAAAAGGACAGTCTCCTGAGTACCAGAATTTGCTGAGGATGGGTCTTGCCGAGTCAATAGACGGGCTACAATATACGAGGATGTCTCTTGTGCCTGAGACAGATTACTCCCCATTCCCTAGTAACTGGAGGCCTGACCATGAAAAGTTGTTGCTAGAGTACATAAAACTGGAAGATCCAAAAACTTTGGAGGAACAACGGGATTGCATCAGAGAACAAGGTCTTGTTTCACCTCAAGACTATATTTCAATGCTTGTGTGGAATTACAAAAGGAATTCTCTTCCTATGGACCAGCTGTCCATAGTAAGGAGCAACATAAGTGTTGTAGGAAATCAGCATTTGCTAGTTGGCTCAAACCAGGATGACCAGGACCACACAAACAAAGAGGAAGAAAATGATGGAAGGATGAAAGCAGCAGCACAAATGTAACACAAAGGTTTTGTAATTTCCTCTCACTATTGTATGTTGTCTTTAAATAGGATATTTCAAGAGGCTTTTGACACATTGAGAATTTTAGATATAGGTTTTTTCATTTAGTCCCCTGATTCCCTCCCTTTCTTGCACAAGTGGTGTTAACCTATTAATATACTTGATCTTTGGGTAGTATACCACTTTGTCCCTTTTCTTCTGTTCTTTTGCCTTCCTCACCTTCTAACATGAAGAATGGCGACTGTTACATATATAAAAACCATTTATGTCCTTCACTCTGTAAATTCAGCTTTTAGTAGAGTTCCTTGGCTTGGTATCAGAACCTTTGTGGCTGAGAGGTGAAGAGTTTGATACCTGCCACCTCATTCAAAGTTGAATTTCAGCATAACATTAAAGAAGCCATGCACATTGTCCACTTAGCATGCCCAAAAGCGTTTCATGCGAGACAGTGTATTAGAGATACAGAAACTATTTATGTGGTTTCACCTATTAGCTTTATCTTTTAAGAAAGTTGACGATCTTGTGATGTGATTATCATGATATAGGGGTGAAGTGTTTCAAAAGTTTACATAAAATATAGTGCTCTTTGCAATTTTGGGTAGAATTCAATGTTTTACCATTAGGATATTTGCTTCAGTTTCAAGCTCATTTGGTGCAGTGGTGTCTTCTTTGCAAGGTAGTTCTTGATGAACCAACAAAAACCTAAAGGGATAAATTTCTCTATTTCTTGCCTTAATATTTCAAGAGATATACATCATGATATACCTAATGACCGTCTTTTCAACTACCGCCATTATACAGCAACCAGCAATGATTGTTAGCACTGTATTTCAGATTCAGATGATGGCATGACTTTCATGAGCAGTTAGCATGGTACGATGATAACCAGTTCATCTTTGGTTCAGTTTGCCAATCTCTTAGAGAGCTTTTGAAAAATAAGTAATTATTTCTTTCAAAAAAGGCTATTCCAAACATGCTCTTAGAGGAATGATACTTTTTAGTTGTGTACCTTTAAAGATAATACTTCCAGCATATATATTGTTAATTTTGTCATTCTGATATACAGTAGTACTAACCTACTGCACCAATAGCATCCAATCCTTAGTCATATTGAGCGGGATTTGGCTACATGCATTCTAGTATGCCAGCTATTGTGCTTGATGCTGTATCATTATTTCATGAAGCCCTATGTTTTGTAATTTGTAAATCATACTTAAACACTCGAAATGAACTTGTGTCAGTTTTTTTACTACTTTGTCTCTCAGTAACTATTAATTAGCCTTTCCTTCTTCCTTGACCCAGCACTAGCTAGCTCCCTCAGTCCCTTCTCGTTCTTTATTTTAATTTGGCTTTTTGCAGTTCACATTCTTTTAATCTGATATTCATGAGTATATTTAAATTAATATGCATGTTGAGTTTTTTAAAAGTCAGAGTGCATGCATCCTGCTTGTATTTATAGGAGACTTTATCCCCTCCCCTCTTCTGCTGCATTGGCTTCTGAATTAATACTCTTTCACTTTTAGCATTGGTTTTGTACTTTTCTTGTCAACACTTCACCTTTCTTCTGTCTGACTTTGTATTTGCTTGCCATGTTAGCAGTATTTCCTTGTTGAAACAACTGTTTCACTCAACTGCTTATACTCCTGTTATCTTTCTTTGTTCAGGATGTCAAGTTTTGGAATTAATCGATGCCAAAATGTTATACTTGGCATCTTCTTTGAATCTGTCTTTGATGTTCAATAAACCCTTTTTTTTCTCTTTTCAGGTTGATATTATCTTTCACCTCCCCACCATGGATGCTTGCCAGAGAAAGGGTACAATAACTGAAGAGTGGAGAGCTCTTGCATGCAGCCATCGACTCGGGCAAAATATTTAACACTGCCACTCTGCTAGGGAACACTGACTGGGCTATAAGGTTGCAAAAATCCATGCACTTGAAAATGTGGAAAGTAATTCCACATACTGTTCTGGAGTGCTATATCTGTGAGTCCACAGGAAGGAGTATGCAGCTTCCTTTGGGAAGCTAATATAGTGTGTTCCTTGTGGATGCATAGCCAGCATAGGACAAGGCAAGGTGTGAATGGAACTCCAACAAGATCATTTCAAATATCATGTTAATTTTGAAAATTGGCTATTTGTTCATATGTGCTTGCCCCAATTCTTTTTTAATGATTTGAGTATACCTGCAACTCTTAGTTCTTGACCACACATTTTTAGTTGTATCTTTTTTTCACTTTACTTTCTGTACGGGCAACTCAAAAGCTGTAAGAACTTCAAAGCAGTGTACTAAGAAGAAGCTCATTATACTATATTATGAGTTTCTCCTTTGATTCCTCATTTTTTTAAAAATAAATTATAATTTAGTTTTGTAAATTCATTTCCTATGTAGTTCCAGTTAGTTTTTTTTTTTTTATTGTATTATGAGTTTCTCATTTCATCTCTCATTTTTTTAGAGCCATGTAGAGATTTACTAAGCAGTAAGAAGAGATCATTTAGGGTTTAAGAGACCATTGAGTTATCATACTTAATGTTCTGCACCAGCTCAATTGCTTAAGCGATAAAATATTCGTGTAGAATCTTTTGTAGTCCACACAAGTCAAATTCTGATGGTGTATTTACAGAAACTTCGACACTAGGTGTTTGCGGGAAGAGATTGTGTAAAAGTAGAAAGGCCTAATTATATTGGTACTCTCTTGAGCCATAATAGTGTTCTTATGTGATAAAGCGTGAGATGTACCTTTGGGTGAATCCTACAATTTGCGCTATTAGTTATTAACAGTTTGTGTATCAGTTCCGGTGTTTCACAACTACTATGGTCTATGGGTTTTCAATCTGAATAGGGTGTTGAATTTGTGATCTTGTAATTGAATCTAATAACATTTGGTCAGTGTATTGGCTTCTAAAGGAGGTCCAGAATACTTGGGCAGTAAAAATTTAGAATAAAGTACATTTGAAATTACACACAACTCATTATCGAAAGAAATTTGACAATATCACATGTTAATATAATTTACTTAAATTTACTAGGCACGACTCATAAAAGGAATATTGGAATAAATAATAATAGCTGCTTGCACACAGGTCTTCATGCATATATATGTTCACACCAGATGGCTGATGTCGATTAAAATTTGTGTTTAGGTGTGTGAAAAACTAGATAAGATTAATTAGTAGATATAATCAGATAATAAAAATTGTATAATTATGGGGCCATTTATGTGTAAGTGTGCATGCAACACTATTCCCAAGAGAAGTATCACGTTTCTTGACAGCTAAGGTACTAGAGTTGCACTAAGAGTACCGTGTACCAACTTGTAAGGTTAAGTGATTCCACTTTTTTTTTGCTTAGGTTTGGGTGTCAATTTAGACTTCTATAATGGTAAAACTACTTAAACTCTAAGTAAGGAACTACATATAAAGGTACTCTAAAAAAATCATTCACTCTTTGTCAGGCGATGTCTCTGGTACCATTTACACTTATTTGACATGTTTACAATAACTTCTACTGTTAAATATTTAACCAAAACAATTCGTAGTTAAGGGATATCCTAATTTTTTTTCACGTCTTTATTACTGTAATGATTAATCTTGTCTGATGAAACATTCACAGGCAAACAAATGACTTTTATAAAATAACAATGTACGCAGAAACCTCCCAATATAAAAGACACCCGTAATAAACTTCATGTTCATTTGAGTTTATCAAGTTAAATTATAAACCCAAATTCATAGGAAACAAAAGATGGAATGAAGAAATTATTTTTGAACAAAAAATAGGTCAAATGATGATACAAGAATGCTCTTTTCAATAAATAACTTACATTAAAATATGTATTACAGAACATTAATCAAATATCCACATATCATTTAATTAAAGAACGTAATGACAAGGATTAAAAAAAAATTAATCTATGTTTATTTCAAAATAAAAAAAAACAAAAAGAAAATTGAACCATGGGTTAAGAGCATTTGGCACTAATTTAGATCAAGCGAAACAAAACATAAAGGAAAAATAGTACCAACCCTAGAGGACACTTGCTTCGTAATTATTTTGAATTTGGGCTATATATAAAAAGACTTGCATTTGAAGAATTAATTCCGGTGATTCGAGTAGAGGCACGGAACACAAATCAAAATTTTGCAGTACCGTAACAAATAACTTCACTATTTAACGCCTGGTAGATTTAATACCTAAATTGTCTGATAAACCAAGTTTCAATTATGAAAAAGAATGTGCTCAAATTACTAGTTCATGAATAATGATGTCTCAATAGTATACAATGAATTACACTAGAATAAGACTAAGCCGGGAAGTATCCCAAGTTGGTTCTCTAGCCTCCCACTCCAATAAAGCTCCCATAAATTGTGCTTAACCTATCAAAGTGAACAATCAATCATTAGTATTCTATACACTGAGGTGTATTGGACAAAGATTATTTTGTTTGTCACTTGAAAAAAAAAAAATCAACTCTGTTATGTCTACATTCAGAATCACTAACATACCAGTTAAATATAAGCTGATGATTAGGGTCACTATAATGGTAAATATACAAGCCCTTGCACCAACAGCAGCTGAGGTTGACCTGCAGAATGGATGATTCCATCAGTAATAAGAGGAGCAACTATTGTCAAATGTAAAGTTGTTAATGACTAGCAGCATTGATTAATTAACATATAAAAAGCTTTAATAGTTTAAAGGAAAAATTACCTTGCTACCAGGTCCTTGACAGATTCGGTTGTTAGTCCGAAACCAAAAGGAAAAAGAGGATCATAGTGAGGATCCCCAACATTCATTGGGAGTTGATCTACAGATTTGAACCATGTCCTCGCAAGCTTACCGGTGAAACCATAGTCACCAAAAAGGATGTCTGTCACGCCTTGGCCTTCAGTGCCTGGTAACCATGCAGCCACCAATGCATCTATAGAAGAAATGTATGGTTCAATGACAATCGGTCTGCCAGAAATGATGACAACCACACACTTAACAGTCCCACAGACATTGTTGATGACATTTGGGCCAGATTCCATCATTGTAAGTGTCGTACTGTCCCCAGCAGTCTCGGCATAAGGAGGCTCACCAACTACAACGATGGCATATTCGAAGTTATTGGACTTAACAAACTCATTGTCAGGGTTGTCACGAAAGACGACTTCCGTGCTTGTATCAACTGCTGATTTTATGGCATTGAGAATAGTTGTTCCTGTCCAAGGAAAAGAATATTAGTTTCTACTCCTTTGACATGCATGCAACTACCTGATATTAGTTAACTAAAAATATGCATGACAAGCTTGGTGAATATTTATAAAAAAAATGACTTGTAACCTTGCATTGCTTCACATATTATATAATTTTGGATAACTTAAAAAAATGCTAATTAACCACTTGTCTCACACATCAAAGTAAATGGGTACATAATATCTAGAACTAAGGATTTCATGCTTCCATAGGCCTAGACCTCAGCTTGTTACGATGTCTGAGAGTCACTTACCTCTTGTGTCACTGTTGCCACTGAATCCTTGCCATTTGATTGTCCACCCACCGCATTGGTAACCCAAATTATCGGCATGAGATCCAGCAACTAGGATTTTTGGAACTTTCTTTGGAAGAGGCAGAAGTGGAGCACTTTCATTTTTCCCATTCTTAAGCAGCACAAGAGATTTTCTCACTGCTTCCCTTGCTAGGTCTCTGTGTTCCTAGTTAAAAAACATAATCTTATATCTCATGACTTTCAATGTCTCAATTATGCTAGGATATATTATAAAATACAGGCAACAAGGAATGCCATCAAAAATTAAAAATACATACTAAATTTTGTCCTTAAAAATCACTTGCAGGCATCAGATAAATTCAATGCTGTAAGGTATATTAACAAAGAATGTAAGGTATATGATGTTTAGTTTCTTAATAAAAGTAGGTTCCAACTTTCACGATTTTCATTTTTTTCCGAAATTGCTATCAACTGAATCCATCAGGCAGCTGGATCATCATCTTAAATGGGTTGAACAGTAAGAATCTATCCCAAATGGGAAATCATCCGAGATGGTTAAGTCGTAGGTGGGTTTGGAAGCAAGGAAGATTATATTCAACGTGGCTCAAGTTATAGAGATCCCTTGTTGTCTTTTGAATAGAATCATCTGAGACATTATTGGGAAGACAATTTCATCAAAATTTTGTTTTTCAATCAAAGGAAAGAGCATGTTGTTTTATATTATTCTGATCGAACTAAATGGTTTGGATGACTCACCTGGCTTCCAAGCTCACTGACTAAGCTGGTATCAGCTAGAGGATTCTCAAAAAGACCCATGGTGAACTTTACAAGCAAAATTCTCTCCACAGCATCATCAATGCGCTCCATTGGAATGATATTGCTCTTGACCAAGAGTGTAAGATCCTGAATGAACTTATCATATTCGAATGGGACCATCACCTGTAATGATTAGTAAACAAAAAGACTGAGTTCTATAACCCTACACTGGACTACTTTAGAAAGCGTACATTGTCTCACGAGCTACACTCAAGTAGAAATTTTATTCACTCCAGTCCCACAGGCAAGTTCAACATAAACAGCGGACTAACCATATCAACACCAGCTTCAATGGAAGCCTGGACAGAGTATGTGTAATTTGAACCGGGTGGTGATGTGAGTCTGTCAATACCTTGCCAATCTGAGATGACAAACCCCTGATAAATAAGTGAACAACATTTGTCGTTAGCATGCACAATATGAACCATGTTGCTTAAATCAGGATCTGACAATGGCAAAAAGACAGGCTGTACAATAATAGAACATCAGATTGGTTTATTCTCACACTATACTTGATAATATGGTTCAAACAGCATTATCAAAATATCAATTTTAATTGCAGCATAAGCTACATGGATTTCTCAAGACTATGGCACAAAAGATATTTCATAATAGATCCAATAACAGAGAACATTAAACATAATAGTGCAAATAGTTTATTGATTCTCATTGTTATTCCAAGTGAGTTCCTTTGAGAAATGATTTCAGAAAGCTCTTTGCATAACAATAACCTTATCTGGCTGTAACAATCAGCAAATTGTAGAGCAGTCAGCATGTGACAGAAATATCAAACGCTGACCACATGTTTCACAGGAAATTGGCCCAACACTTTAATATTTGAATTGAATATCAAATGGAATTGACTCACTAATGATGATCAACAATGAAGGCCTTGATCAGTTACATATGAAATGTATAAAACAAATATATTATGGACTAGTGAAAATAAATAGGATATACTTTAATTGGAAAGATGGCAAGCAGCTAGATGAAGTGTGCAAGCGATTTTTCTTAGGTCATCAATTGGTGGTTGATATGGATACAACATTCAATACAGAAAACTACGGATAGAATATCTTTAGTTTTTGGGATTTTTTTTTTGGGGGGGTGGGGGCCACAATGATGATACACCACAGATGACTTTCATATATTGGCTATTGGCTGATTTCATGTTTAAATTCACATTTGTGTCTTTATATGATTTTATATCTAAGTCTATGTCACATCATATGAATCAAGCCGCTATCAGGTTCTTGTGTTGCCATGTTCAAATCATGTTGTGCAGTGTTCCTCACTTCCTCCCATGCCTGGGTCTGTTTTTCTTTCTAGATGAGATAATATGATAATCCACAAAAGCATTACTGTAAAAAGCATTTGTAGCTGCTTCCATTGCATAGAACAAATGTGCCTCAACATTTATAATGTATGAGAAAAGAATACAAAGAAGCCAATCACCTTAAACTTAAGGGTATTTTTGAGGAAGCCAGTGACTAGATCACGATTTGCATGCATCCTTACACCATTCCAACTGGAGTATGAAACCATGACTGTAGAGACCCCCTTAATAATAGAATCAGAATATGCAGGCATGTGAATGCTCAACAATCCATGCCAATCAATCACTGTG
The DNA here is from genome assembly GCA_013407115.1 of Glycine latifolia. Taxonomy (NCBI): domain Eukaryota; kingdom Viridiplantae; phylum Streptophyta; class Magnoliopsida; order Fabales; family Fabaceae; genus Glycine; species Glycine latifolia. Next base: position 11,697,074 of record CM023955.1, read on the forward strand.
TTGTTCTCATTTATTCCCTTCATTGTACCACCATCTCCAACAAAGTGTTTAGCACAAGCTGCTACCTTTGTCCTACAAGAAATTTGTAAGCCTAATGAAGGAAAGAGGGACAAAAATAACTCATTTTTTACATCTGTAACTACAAAATATACAAGTCAATCATGTAATTACTGATTACTAGCATAACACTCTAATTACTAACATTTGTCTATCATTAAAAATCATGTAATTTATTCATTTTTGTTGCAGCTTAATAATTGTGGTTGATGTTAATAATAATTATCTGGCCAGTATCCCTAGATGGACTGTTGTCGACATGAAGTGGTTTCCCCTGAGTCAAATTATGATCAAGTAAAACATATTAAAAAGGCCTTATCAACCAAATACAATTTAGACCATAAATCAGTTTCTATTAAATATCAGATAGTTACTAGAATGACCAATCACATGCATACATCATATCAACTAGTTGCAGATCCAGAGGAATAGCGTTACCTTTTACACACTTTAGTTAAGGCTAAAATACAATTTTGGTCCTCCCATCTTCAATTCGCAAATGTGGTCCCCCATTTAAAAATAGAGAAATTTAGTCCCCCAATTTTACAAAATCAGCGATTTTAGTCCAACCATCTAAATCAATATGTGGATCGTAAAGTTTTTGACGTTGACTTAAATGATTGTCAATATAGTATTAGTTTTTTTAATTTATATATTGATGACTAGATAATTTAATTTAATAAATATTTTATAAAAGTACATTGAAAACTTAACGATCAACGCATTAAATTGGATGGTTGGACTGAAATCACTGATTTCAGAAAGCTGGGGAACTAATGTCTATTTTTAAATAGGAGGACCAAAATTGCTGTTAGGAAAAAATAGGGGGAACAAAATTGTATTTTAGCCCTTTAGTTAAAAGGCATAAAGAATCTTCGAATAAATTAAAGTTTAAATTTATTAGCAAATAGCAACTTATGTGATTAAAATCACTAAAGATCCATGAATTATATGTAAATTATACCATCTTTGTATGGGCAGAAAACCAACAGATTAGGCATCAAAACCCATGCATCATGGCCCCAAGGGTAAATTTATAAAATGTGTGCATAAAACACCTAATAATGAAATGCAATCTTGTTTTTAAAACTGCTTTAATATCATTAATCACATACTTGCCACCAACATATGGAAATCCCTTCCTGGAATTGGCAGGGATACTTCCTTGTAGACCAGGTATGATCTCTGTCATTTCTTGCACAATTTTAGGATCCTCACTATAGCTTTCGTAACACCGACCCCATCTTGGATCTCTACAAACCTAAAATCAGTGTTTCAGGAGTAATCAGTAAAATTATAATAAAAAAGGTGCACATTTGAACACCTCAAACCTGTATAACAAGAAGTTTTTTACAAGTTTATTATTAGACTCTTCATCCTATTTACCGCTATGCAAGGAGCAAATACATAAGGAATCCCTGTAGCTCTAACTTCAAGAGCAGTTGCAGCACCGATCCTTTGTGCCAGGTTAGGATCCCTGTTTATCAAAAGATTATTAGAACCGAACAAATGGTGGATAAATGCAACTATGGTACCAATACAACACCATTAAAATTAAGATCAACTAAGTTTTAAACCTACAGAATTGGCAGTATATTTCATACAACGACTCCCTTCTCACCCAAGTATATAGCCGGTGAAATGGTTCAGGTGACAAGAACTTTGAGATACGTAATTTATCATGTTGCATATGAAAATTTTAGAATCAAATGTTGCCCTTGTCCCCATACAAACGGAAGAAAAAAATGGTAATAAATCTTATACTTGCCTGGTACATCCAAGCCCAACATTATGGGGAAATATGGTAGCATTATAGACATTATTATGTCCATGAACAGCATCAATACCATAGATCATTGGTATGCCCAATCTACTCTCAAGAGCTCCTTTCTGAAAATCATTTATCATATTAACCCAATCTTCAGCAGTAGCCCTTGGAAGGGGTTCACTACCGCCACCACTCAATACACTCCCTGCACACAATTTAAAGAACCAGTTAATTGATAGTGTCTCTTAATGATAATCTCCTTTTATTTCCAATTCTTAATTTTTTCATCAATTACTCATTCCTGGCTTCACTTCAATTTCCTATTTAGGTAATAAAGATCTTATGAGATTATAAAACTAAAAAGATCTAAAAGCCTCTTGAGTCATTAAAAAGCAGTAGCATAGTCAAACATGAACAAAGAGGAAGACACATAAGCAACGGAGTAGGAGAGAAACAGAAACACAAATTGAAGCCAAGGAAAGAAAATGGCGTAGGTGGCAACTTTTCCTACTTTCTCGGAGATCCCTTTCCTGTGTTTTGGTGATCATATTTACAATATAGTTTGAAAGAATGTTAAGCAAATATTGAAAAACATAGTTTGAAAGATTAATCAGAGTTTCAAACAATCAAATGCAATGCAGTTCAAAAGGAAAACAGAAAACTGTAAGTTTGGTTACAAAGTAGTTAATTGCATAGACTTGGGAAATTTTCTCTGTATCCCTGGAATATGTACTCTCTTTCCTTTGAAGTAAAACATCTGACATGTATGATTAATTTTCGTAATTCTTAATTTAAGCAAAAATAAGGGGAAAAACTGATAAAAAAAGATAGAGAAAGAAAGATAACTGCATACCGAAAATTTGCTAGTCCTAGACATAAAATTACAGAATGAATTCAAATACTATTAACTGAGAAGAGAAAATAAGCTAGGAGTTCTTAATTCCTACCTATGAAGCTGGTTTTCATAACATTAGCATTGGCAACACTCCTATCAATTTGAACCATTTGACCAATCTTCTCCTCCAAAGTCATTCGACTCATCAAGTCCCTAACCCGAGTTTGAACCGGTTGCTTCGGATCTTTGTATCTCAGGTACTCTATTTGGGCCTCTCCAGCTGATGCCAACCAACAACATATCCACAATACACCCAACAAATGAACCAATGCCCTAGACATGTTTTGTTTCCCAGCTCTCACTTCACCTGCAGAATTGGACAGAACAGAACACAACCAATCCAATAAAGATTTAGTTTTTGGAGTTATACCCCACTTGGTCTCCAAGGTAAATGATAAAAGAGCAGCAAAAGAAAAGCATATCCAATGAAATGGAACTCAAGAAAACTAAACCCCATTACTTGCTTCAGCAGTTTTTCTCTTCTTTGATTTAATTTATAAAAAAATGGAAATGTGAAAAGGGGTATAAACTATAAAGTATGTTACCAGGATCAAGCACACTTTTTTATTTTTTTATTTTGCAGCTAGGAACTAATTTTACATCAACCAAACAGATGGTGAAGTGATGAATCAAAACAAAGGAACAACAACAGTACAACACCCTTCAAGTTAAGCATGAGAGAGAGAGAGAGAGAGGGGACAAATATCTCAAAAGGGAAGGGAAAATGGTTACTTTATGATATGATATTAAGAAAAGTTGGTAACTTTGGATCCAATGGAGAAAGGGGTGAATGATAGAAATAATGCAAATGACACAGTGAACAAGCAGAAAGTAGTGTTGGCAAATGGATGGTAGTGGGAGACACTTATCACTGTTGTCGTCAGAGGGTGGACGGTTTTTTCTCTTTGAGAAGTGTGGAGGTTGCTTAAGAAAACGTGGTGGTGACAAACCATGTGGGGAAAAACAACAACTAAGCTTCGAAAATGTAGTTTTAATAGAGGTTTTCAACAAAATGATTTAAAATCGGACTTTGGTTAACGTACTTGATTACGATAGGCTAAAATATAGGAGTATTTTTAATATTTAGTTACAAATTGTTAAATTGTACATTTTTTATTAAAAGTATAAATTTTCTTTTTTTAAAATAAAAGCATAAAACAATGAATCTAAATAATAAGATATAGAGACTAATATTGGATACCTTTTAGAATTTGATTATCCCTCCAAAATTATGGTAGAAAACTGAAAGCAAATAGGAATATTTATCACTTTAACTTTCAAAGTGAAATTGGAATTGATAGTGAAAAAATTGAATCTAATCTAACCACACTGTAATTTAGCCATTAAGTTTTAACTAGTATATAAGTTAGTAGCATAATGATAAATAAATGTATATTTAATATAATTAAAATTTATAATAAATAAATACTGTTATAATTATAATTTATAAAAAAATATTAATTATATGGGAGATTTTTAGTAAAAATAAATTATGATATAAGATTATTTTAATTAGTAATAAATTTTATTTTAATAAATTTTTTAAAATTAATTTAAAGTTAAAGATAAAAGAGAGTAAATTAAAAGATATTTTGTTACGAACATGAAATAAGAAGATAGTTAGAAATGGTTATGAGAGAAAACTTAGCTAATAAATACACATTCAAATGAGAGAAAAATTAGAATATAAAAAATAAAGTAGGTAAAATGAGTCTTACTCTCAAAGTTGTGTATTGCAATGCATGAGAATAAATGTTACTAAACCATAATGACTAATATTTTATATTGAAAACATTTTTTTATATAAGTAATATGTTTTTCACTTTCACAATTCACTTCAAATCTTAATAAAATAAAGTTTAGTGTTTATGTACTGAAAATGTAGAATAGTTTTACATTGTTATTTAAACACAAATTATTATTTAAATTAATTAAAGATAATATTTTTAAAATTAATAAAACTTTCATACATGATGGATTGTTATCAGATGATTATATAAGTTTTTTCACATTATTAATGCATAAACTTTTTTTTCATAGAAATAAGAGGAAAATAAAAGATAAAATATTAAGAATGAAGTTCATGCATGGATGGATTGGGCGACATGAATTTTGAAAATTTAATAAATGCAATCTCATCGATGTCTTTACATTTTTGTTACCATTAATTTATTCAAGTAGTAGTTGTGACTATATACCCCTCTCCACACACACATATATAATATCAATAACTTTTTTTTATTAATGGGCCTAGGACAAAGGCCTAATTAGGGAGTATGTAGGAAACGTTGTTCTAAATGACATTTTTTGGCCTTCATTTGTCTCGTAGTAGGAGGCGTCACTTGAATAAGGAAACCTACTATGCTCATGGGGAACAATCTAACACATCTTTCATGACTTTGACTATATGTGGACATTTTTTATATTAGATTTGCATGTATTTAATTCAACCAAAGGAAATGAGTATGTCTTTGTTTTCCCCTTATTATGGTTATGACAAGGCTTGGGCAATGGGCATTCTTATTATAGGTGATATTCTTTATTGTTTGGGGAGGGATTTCACAAACAGATATATTTGAAAAGGATGTTTTATATAATCTATATAGTATATTCATCACAACTTCCATTATGTGCTTGCTTCAAAGTATGACACGTTCACTTAAGTTGCTCTTGTTAATGTCAACTTATCATACTCGATTAAAAAGTTATTGTCACATACTAACGACAAACACAACAGTTTCTCTCATTCATGACGATGTCTCCTCCTACATGCCAAATGTAGGAGAGAAAAAGACACTCAAAATGGTACCTCCTACATCTTACACAACAGAAAACCTACCATGTAAACTGTTTTCATATTATACTACTTATGTATTTTTATTTATTTTTACCCACTTTCGTCAAAAATTCGACAATAAAAGTAACTTTAGAAATCTCTTGATTACTCCTCATTCTATATATGTTTAGGGAGAAAGAGTTAGGTTGCCTAAAAATCAACTATAGGCGTTGGATTGTTTTCTTTTTTTGCCATTAAAGAAATATCATACAATCATAAATGATTAGTTTCTTATCTAGTTGATAAAAATAAAAAAGGATTGATTGTTGGTAATGGATAGGTCATTACTATAAGAGCTTAGCTTATTCCAAAACATCCCTTAAGCTCTCTAATTTGTAGTTTAACAAGAAAAAACTAGCAAGATCCTAAACAATAAGTCATATTACTTTTGTCCCAAAATATAAGATTTTGTTCTCAAAGATTATTCTTTTTTTAAGTTATCTTTTGTAATAATTATCTTTTACCAAAATATTCTTAATTATTTTACAATAAATGCTATGGATTAAAAATATAAATGTATTGGAGAAGAAGACTAACATACAATAATTAATAATGTAAAAAGTAATTAAGTAGAAAGAAAATGATGATGAGTTTCAATAATTTTAAAGATAATTTTTTAAAAAATACTACAAAATACGAACAAATTCAATGTTACTAAATTAAAAAAATTTCGTAATGAGGATAATTAGTTAAGAAATATTATATTTGGATACAAAGGTAGTATTATCTATTATATATTATCTGTAAGGTGAAAGTTACAAGTACATGATTATTTTTTTATTGGTTTATTCAAGAAAGACATAGGTACCATTTTTAATTCATTACGGTTTTGCATAATTATTACTTCCTTTGTCTTTAAATAAGAGTCGTACTAGTTTTTTTATATGAAAATAAAAAAAATTAATAAATAAATATTAATGAAGAGAGATAATTAATATTATATTAAAATTAACATTTTTTATTACATTGAAAAATTAAAATAACACTTATTTAAAAAATTAATAAAAAAATAATTAATGTTATATTCAAAACTAATATGACACTTATTTTATGATGTACTTTTTTAACATACGATATTAATGTTATATTAAAAATAATACTTTTTTTACATACTCGACAATAACAATTTCCATTTTAAACGCAAAGTAACTCGATTTGAATAAGCAAAGCTTGCATTCAATTTCATAGACTTCCTACATGAGGAGGAATGCCACTATTTTTGGTTTGTAATTTCGTCAGACTCTTATTTATTGTTTCATTTGAATTTCTGATTAAGTTCTAAATTTTAACTAACAACTAAATGTGAAGTTGAATTAATAAACATTGAAGCATTAATTTGTAAACGAGTGAGGGAGGCCGCCAGTGTCACATTTATCTGTTATGTTGTAACCATTAATGCAAGTACGCAATAATGGAATACATAGTGAATAATTGAAATGGTAAGTTATAATTACTTCTAACTTAAAGAATTTCAAAGATTAAAAACCATTTATTTTTAATTGAAAAATTGCTACCTCCGTTCCCAATTATTTAAACATTGCAATGGTGTTTATCTAAGTATTTGTAACACTCCATCCAGTTGTTAACATTCTATTATAGTTGTTAAGCGTAGTAATTAATTTAACAAATAATTACTTAGGAAACAACTGATAAAATGATGTCATCATACCTCCACAAATAAATAATAATTGTGCATTATGTATAGTAATTTTTCACGAGGTTACAAACATATAAGGCCCCAGGGTGCGATCTCCCCTTAGGACCGGGTTACAACATGCGTAAAATACATATCAAGAAAAAAACAGAGCCAACATGCTTCAAAATAAACTAGGGTTCGCTCAGAACCCGTCCCGGCTCGGCCTTTTGTCCGGAATCCCTCAGACTGCCTCGCTATCCAGGCCTCTTGCCCCGGAATCCACCGTCCTCTCTGTGCTGATCACCTACAATAACATATAATCCCCCAACCAGGGTGAGATAATAATCTCATTAAACTCTGGGTTCTAGAAGGCTTCTCTTTTTCCGAGTTCACTTCCACAATACACAATATCAAAACAGGCATTAAGCAAGCTAGTCATCCCAACTTTCATAAAAAAAATACATTACATGTATATAATCACATAGATATAGCAAGAGAGATCATCCAACTTAATGAACACATTCCCTGTATATCATTGCTTGAGAAAGATCATTCAACTTAATGGGCACATTCCCCCAGGACTTCGGGCAGACACCACTTGAGGAATATCATCTAACTTAATGGACACATTCCCTCCGGGTTCTGCACGGACGTATATGGTTCTTCCAAGAGAGGTTCATCCAACTTAATGGACATTCTCTCTCAGGTTTTCGTATATATTAATTGACCATTTAGAGTTGTTCCACATCATTTTGGCTCTAAGGGAAGTCCATATTTGTCCATTCTATTGGCCAGAGAATCTCATACATCATAACATGGCATCACAGTGCAAAACATATACATGTTCACAATCAGAAAGCGGTAACACACAATTTCAATACATGCATCATGGTATACAATAACCATCACTCCCTTGGAGTATGGTGGAACATGGTTCAGAGAAGGACTCTCAAGAACAGAGAGCTTACTTGCTCTAAGCTCTACCCTGATTCGCTCAACCTCGTGGTTCCAAACACCACAATCCTTAATGTCGCGCCCTACATACATGCATGCAAGTAATCAATATCTGTTCTTACCCGCTGCATGTAGAGAAACTCTTATACATCTCCAGGTTACAAGAACCAGTAACCAGCGACATGCAGACCCCTAAAAAGGTCTACCATGGCCTAGCCCAAAATCCATAATAGTTAGATTTTAAGGTTAGATCGGCGTTTCTTACCTCTAAGATTGTTAATGAGACTAGAGAGCAGCTTCTCCAAGCTCGAACGTCCTAACAAATCGCCTTCTCTCCCTTAAATCAGAAGCTTCCCCCCCATTCGTCAATGGCGGAATGGAGAAAGAGAGGAAAAGAGAGAGAGAGAGAGCGCGCTTTTTTGTGAAAGGACAAAGGAAGAAAATAGTTATGTAAGAAATGGTCCACACACACGTTACTTAAATACTTAGGGAGTTAACGCACGTCGCATACGTCACTAAAGTCAACACGTGTCACTCAAGTGACCTGGTAGATAATACGGATCCCGTGCATATGTTAAGCTTGTGAAAGCACCAACTACCGGGTTGGCGAGTCAGATACATATTCTCATTTTACGTGTGACTGCCAGGTTGGTTTAATAACGCAGACTATGCGCGGAATACAATCTTAAGTATTCACTATTGGCAAAAGCTAATGACCCGGGTTCCTGTGGATTTATATGAATAAAAGGGCGGCACCTGGGTTGGCAAGCCAAGCGCATCTGACTTCCCTACTTGATATGCGTAGCCCAGACAACCTTGCCCGGGGTCCTATCCTGGCCATCATTATCTGACCTCGTTCAGGTTCCTGCCTTCGTACTTCACAAGTCCAAGGTTCCGCACTCTCCATCCTCGTCTGACCTTATCCGCATTACCCCCTTACAAGGAGCTATTACCATTTGAAGGGTCAATTCGGTCACACTAATCCGGATTCCTTGTCAACATATGTTAAATAAGCGAGAACTCGGATTTGTGTCAGGGTTGTTATAACCATGATTACTATGTAATAAAAATATCATAATATTAAATTGTCACGTGGACACCTGAAGCCTTACAATATTCCTTCCGTTTCAAAAGTATAAATGTTTAAGATTAATACACACTCACTAATAAATATTAATTGATAAAATTTTAGATTAAAATACTCATATTTAATTATGTTATTGGAATCATCATTAACTATAAATATTTTGATCCTGAAGAGTATAAAGACAATCTTAAGTGAAAATTCTCTTTTATGAGTGATTAATTATTATTGTTTATATTTGATAACAGAAGTTATTCAATGTACTAATAATTGTAAATAAGGATATAGTCGGAAAAAAATTGTGACTTTAGTCTTATATTTGTAAAATATTTATAGTTTTTTTGGAATGGAGAAAGTGATATATATATATATATATTAAATATACAATTTCTTTATTTTAAAGGAAATTAATTTATTTTAAGGTTTAGGGAAAGCAGGGAGAAATAAGAAGAAAAAAATTGGATTTTTCATAAGACTCACCTTTTATATTCTACTTCAATTAAAAATAATAATTTATTCATCATCTAAACCAAACATAACATAAGTTTTGAGTAAAAAATATATACTTTGATGCATTGTTGTGTTGATTGGGCTCTCTTGAAAAATATGTTATTTTCTTTTAGTAGAAATGATGCTTGTATATAAGTGAGTTTTCTTGTAAAGAATTATGATGTTATAATACTTGCATATATCGATGGATTGACCCACATAATCCCGCTCAGATGAATTGGGATGATTTGCACATTTGAACCCACCACCGAACCAACCCATATAGCCTAACCATTCAACCTATCAATATAATGCGAGTTAGGTTGGGTTGAACTATTGAATAGTTCCCTTCTTAAATTACATTTAATACTTAAACTTTTTTATTATCATGTCTCAAATATTTTTTTATTTACTAGTTTTATAACATTTTTTCTCTTTTCTTAATTATACTTGACTATAAAATTTAAGAAAATTTTAAAACAAATGAAATTATTAAATTTTTCATTTTATTTTTTAAATAAGTTGATGGACCAACCCCCAACACATAATATTGGGTTAAAATTCTCAATCCAATACAAAAATATATTCAACACAACTCAATTTTTAGTGACTTGAGGATGGATTGGGTTGACCCATTTGATAGTTTTACTTGTATATTTATATTGTCATCATACAATTAAATTGTTTATTATTTTATATGATCATTGATTAATTAAATATTAAATAATATAATTTTTGTTACGTCTCTTGGTTAATGATTTGTATCGAAAAAATGATTTTGTTAATTGAGGTGACCATATTTTATGGTGATTGATGTTTAGGTTTGTTATGGTCATAAAGTTATATATTCAAAAATGAATCGCAAAACAAATTAAAGCTTAATAAATATTGCTCAAGAGGGACAATGTTGAACTTTTTGGATTTAGACTTTTATTGATTGATGCATGTAGTTTTATATAACAAGTTATGGCTACGTTGATTTTTTTCCCAAGAGTCCTTAAAATTATGTAATTGATTATAAGTTTGAAAATTATTTGTTGGGTTAAATCAGTATTAGTAAATACGTTGAATAATGATGTAGGGCTAAGTAATCTGCATCCTATGATAGGTGGAGACTAGGTTACTATTATAAGAGCAAGATTCTCTATTCGCTCTCAATACTTAGCTACAGAAAAACGAGTAAGAAAATAAGTTTTTTTTCTTGGCATATAAATTATATACACTACCACAAATTAGTTAGAGGTGATATATGGACTTAGATTTACAGAACGACCTGTTAAATCAGTGGATATTGTAAAAACAGACTCTTTTTTTAAAATCTGCATAATTATATTAAATTTTTGAGTTTGACACATTAAATCACGGATCCACAAATTATTTGTTTAACCTGTATAAATCTAATATATAAATATTATTAATTTGTTGTATTAAAATTTTTATTTTTAATTTAGGTTTTTATTATTAATTTATCATGTTTAAAATGTTGTTATATTTTAGTGTGATAGATTTTAACTCAATTTTTTTCCTTCTAATTTTATACATTTTTCACTTTTTAATTTTTTAAAAAAATATTATTTGAATCCATAGACAGATCTAGTTATTCACGTACTTTTATGATACAAACCTTAAAAAAAAGTCTATTTAGTTTGTAGATTGAACTTATCTGTGCAATCTAAATCTTAAATGAGCCAAATCGATATGTATACCCACCTTTACCACAAATTGATGAGATCATTTTATATTTAAAAATATATATAATTTGTTATATCTTTCTTTGATGTTCTAAATCTTAGCATATGTTTTTTATCAGTGAAAAATATAAAAGAAAACATAAGAGAAAACTACACCCTCAAATTGATCCAGAAATGGCATCAACTCTTAGCTAGCGAATCTACACATTCATTGGACTCACGATTGCTTATGAAATATCTTATGTGATTCATAATTGAAGCATAATAATGAAAAAAAAACCCTTCCAACACTGTTTGAAGGACTACAGCAGAATCGGTTTCACACTAAGTTCCCGTTCGTTTGCGGAGAAAGAGGATGAACAAGAAAAAATGAACAGTAAAATTGTTGGACCCGTAGTTTCATATTTTACTTTAATTTAAATTTTTATTCATTTTTTTTACTCTACCGAACCGATCTAAATGCTCAAGTAACATCGAAAGTTGTAACCTTCATTTTCCAGATTCACTAACCAAGAAATTGTTAAAGGTAGATTCCTGAACATGAAAAGCCCATATTTTGGCAAAAAGATTTAAAATTAAACGAAAGAGGAGATGTGGATATGGATCATGTGCAAAAGATATGAATGGGTGCTGTGTTAAAAAGTACAGAACATGCCAAGAATAACTTGATTAATGAAAAATTACTTTGTCTTTTGACATTTCAGGGAATCGGATTCAAATTCCAATCATTTTGTCAATTCATTCAACGAATATATGGCAAAAGTTTACCCCTTTTTAGACATTGATTTGGGGACGGCTTGTTTTGATGGATTCGAAAGTAGCAACCAACTTTGATAAAAGGAATTAAAGAGGTGTAACTGAGAAACAAATTAAATGGTACTACTATGTTAGAATGGAAGAAGAGTGAATATGATCGCTTTTCTTGTCCTATACAAATAAGGTGAAATTTACAATATCAATTGCATTGTCGATGTGGAGTGAGTATTGTAAATCTTTTAATATGTATTTGATTTTTATGAATAAATAACAAAATTGTCTATGTAATGAGATATCTCAACTTTTCTATACTAAGATGATTTCACCACTTTTACCATAAATACAGTTGTTGAGAAAGTTTTGTATATTTTTTTTATCCCGAAAATATGTTTTCTGAAAATTATATTAGTTAGAAATCATATTTTTATAGGTATGCCATAAATATATTTGGTATCTTTAAGATACTTTCGAGAATGAAAAAGCATAATATTAAAAAAACATTTTCTCCCTTCACAAGAATATTGGATTCTCACTCCTTTTCATGTAAGAGTTTTAATGGAAAACTTAATTAAAAACAATTCTTATAAATGTTAGATTTCTGAAAATGATCCCTTAAAAAATGATTTCTGAAAATGACCCCTTAAAGAAAGATTTCTGAAAATGATTTTTAAGATATTCATATCAAACATTTTTTTTATAGAAAAAATGACATATATTCATATTGAACATAGGTATTTAACATTCTCAACTTAAAAACTTACTGGAATTTTCCGACCAAACACTAGCTAAGGGGCCGAAGATGCTACAATGAATATAAGATGGAACTATAAACTTTCTTTTAGTACGTCCTTGAGTTTATTTCAGAAAAATAATTACTTATTTAATTTTATTACGTGAAAGAATTTTTTTAAAAACATTATTTCACATAATTAAGATTTTTCTAAACATGGACTAAATCGTGGGAGTATGAATTACTTTAATTTGAATATCACCAGGTACAATAGCTGGGTCATAACTCTTAATGACTTCATTAGCTTATGACATTTTTTTTTTTAATTTGTGGCTTCACCAATTTGTTTGAACAAGAAAGCTGGGCTAAGTCAGCCCAAAGTTTATATTTAGGTTAGTGTCCATTGGATTTTACATGACACGGCGTTATGATGCAGCACATCAGAAAACGTAAATATTCAATTACTCACGCAACACAATAATAGCTTATTCAAATACTTTTTTTTAAGTATAAAACTTATTCAAATATTTTTAAACAAGTAATTGAACACAAATAATTAATGTACTAAAGTTAAGGTTTAATCATTCTGATAATATTCAAGTTAGATCATTGACGAAAACAAATTTTAACTAATTTTACTTGTTTTTTGGCCAAAAATCAAATTTTGTTTTTTTGATAAATTGGAGGATTAAGATAAGAAAGAAATCCATTTGAACTTAGTGGCTTATAGAAATTGAAAAATACAGATCAAGAAGACAAACAAAATTAGTACATTTTTTTAGGCAATTCTTAAAATACATCCATCATCAACGATATTCTACAGCGTTCAAACCATTTTTTTTTTCTAAAAAATAAATAAATCTATTTTGGGACTCTAACCGGACCAGTTTAAATTCATTCAAATTGATTCTACAGGAATTTACTAACTGCTCTTTGTTGAAAGTGTTGTTTATTTTTTTAGACATTGTTAATTTTTTTATTATTGGAGATAATGTACTTGTTTTATTAAATTGTTTATAGTTAAGTTTTGATTGTTTATGAGTAAAAAAAATTTGTCATTAAAAGATCATTTAAGAAGATAATTTAAATGTTGTTTAAAACTATATCACTAGAGTAAAATATGAGTTACTTAAGTATATGATATGACATTATAGAGACCAATTAAGATAAAATAAAATAGATTACTTAGATTTTACTTATTGGAATGCTATAAGGAAAAGGAAAGACAGATGCTATATCTACTCCCCGTTTATATTAGTACACTCCCCTTTTTATCATTTTGTCCCCAAATTACCCTGCAAAATACACTCCCCCTCATCCCACGATGTTTTTCCAAACACTCCATTCTAACTCTTGCACTTGTGACAAAATTCAAATTATAAAACCCAAATAAATAACCACTGCACAAAATTAGGTTACCCAAAGAACAACCTCTTCACAAAATTGAATTCTTTTAAATAAATAAACGGCAACAACATCACTGTGTTACAATTACTTATCTACCTTGCATTGTTCTTTGTTTCTGTATAACCACTTTTTCTTTCTGTCTCAACAAAGACTTGTTCATTAAAATATTTATATGACCACTGCTTAATGTTGAATAAGTGGTGGGCGCACTACCAAAAGGAGGATGTATGTTTTGTGAGTATGCATAACGTCAAACAAGAAACTGTCGTAGAACGGTTCTATATATATGTAAATAGGGGTTTTACTTTCATGTGGTGGAATTTAGGCAGTGTACATCTTTATGTACTTTTCGATTGTTTTGGGATAAGACATATCTTGAGCTTCATCCCTAAGAGAATATAACCACGGCTACATACGCTAACATCGTAACTCATAAAGATCACTGTGTAAGACTCCATGTAAATTATTTTTTGATTTTCCTTATACTTATTATTATAGTATCGTACTTGCGAATGCAAGAGTCGTGGAGTTTTTTTCTTCTTTTTTCTGGAACAAGATTATATGAGAGGAAGAGGTGGGGGGGGGAGTATGTTTAATGTTGGTAGATTGGGAACAAAAATGAGAAGGGGAGTGGATAAGTATAAAAGGGTAGTGTAAAAAGTAATTTCCAAAGCAAAGTAGGACAGCCTAGTCCAATCATCTACCTCATGACCCATGAAAGCTGGCCCAATCAGCCCAACTTTGTAGTTAGCTTGGTTTTCTGTTTCTCATGCAATCTTTGTTTCCCCCTCAATGGACACAAACTTTTAAGACACTTACTTCCTGCACAATATTTGTTTGGTGCACCTATTTTGGAATGTAAAATTACATTTTTAAAAAATATTTTTGGAATATAAATGTATATTTCAAAAAGGCCTTTCAGGAATGCAATTTAAAATTCCGAATTAGGAAATTCCAGAAGCATAAAAAAGATGCAAGAAGCAACATTAGAAGTGTAGGAAGCAACGGTCAACTTTTAAACATTTATTAAACATACACATTCTTTATTTTAAACGTTTTTTATACTCCATTTAATTCCTATTAGCATAATGTTTAAATTAAAAATGTAACTTAATCCTTATTATTAGGTTCAATCTAAAAATCTCATATATTAATTACTATTTTACAAAACAACCCTTCATTAGAATGGCGACATATTAGCGAGAAAAACATAACTGATCAATATTTATAAGTTTTGTTAATAAAGATAGGTTTTAAAAAAATCCTAATTTAAGAAAATTTAATGCTCTCAATTAAATTAAATAATGTCCTAATGAATTAGTAAATTTAACCTTATAATAAGAATAAAGATAATTACTTTATATTATTCCTTGAATTGCATATAATTTTCACTAATATAATATGATCTCAAATCAGTTAATAGGTTTTATATGAAATTTATTTAATAACTAGTTCAAACCAGGCACTCCGTGTCTTGTATTTGTATATGTAATCTATTTTTTTTAATTAAAAAATGATTAAAAGATGTAAATAATTATCATAATTAAATAAAGTTTTTATTATAACTATTGCAATTGAAAAGTGGTTTTTAGAATCAGCTAAAATACAAAATAGTCTAAAAAAATATGTACAGAAAAAAGAAACATTATTTTTATTATTAGTATTGGTAATAAAACTTAGTTCACAAAAATAGATTATTAATACTCGTCTCATGAGAAGACTTAAGAAACAATTATATTAAAATGTACTACTTAAATGAGAGGTAGGCCAAATACAGTCAGCTCATAATAAAATGTCAAAGTATTTTTTTCCTTAGGCGTCAATTCTGTTTGTACTTTGAAGGATCTCAATGCAAAAAAGCAAAAACTCATTTAGTAGCCAATCAGAGTTGCATGATCCATCTTGGTTGTTTGATATATTTTTTTTTGGACACTAATTAAAATTTAGAAAACAAAAATATTAAATTATTCTTTTTATTTTAATATATTAAATATCATATTTTTAAAAATATTTTTTTATTAATTAGTCATTCAAACTATGAGTGTTTGCGGTACTCTTTGATTCGATTTTTAGACAAAAAATCATCTGAATCAAATATAAAATAAAATAAAGATGTGATTCGATTTAAATATTACATCACATTTGAACCAAATCAAACCAATCTTTTGCTATGTTTGATTTGATTTCACGATTATTTTTTAATCTATTATCATAATTTAAATCTATCAACTAAACTTACATAATTATTATATATGCTATATTATTTTAAAAATGAATTTTATTTTTATTAAATTTTATTTTAACATATTTTAGTTAAAAAATATTATTTTTCACTTCTATTTAACATTAATATAAAATGTTATTACCAACTCTTTTTTATAACATAATGGTAATTTGTACATCATCTAATATATAACATTATTTTTTAACATCCTTTTTTAATGTATAAAAGTAAAATATACATTATAAAGCAAAAAAATTATTTAGTACTTATTATTAATTATCACAATAAAAATTAATATAACTATAATATGTAATTTGTTCGATTTGATTTGTGCTTTTAACAAGGTTCGAAAAGTGAACCAAACTGTAAAATATATGCAATTTTTTAGATTTTTTTTGTGTTTGCGATTTTTGGTTTAAGCAGTTTTTTATTTTTTTCATTGATTTAAAAATTTACAAATAGTTTAGTTCAGTGTTTAACACCCCTAATTCAAACTACTTTTAACAAAACCACATTTTTAAGAATAATTCTAAATCTTTTAAATTTTTTTACTGATTTTCATATTTGTTAAATATAAAGAGCATTGAAAGTTTTCATATTATCAATAAAATAATATTGAATTTTTATTTAACACTTTTTTGTAAATTAAAAATTTATAAAAAAAGATATTTACTAACATAGATATTCTTATTTTTTAGTATAAGTACGATAACAAATTATAATTAAAGATTGTCTAAAAATATATAAATGATGTAACTTACTAACACACTCATACTATAAAATAATAAGAGTGTGTATAAATAATATATACATATTTATTTTTTAATATAAATGTATTAACAAACTATAACTAAAGATCATCTTAAAATATATTAATAATATAACTTACTAACACACTTAAAAAAAATATATACGTTGACAACTCCTTGTAAAAAAAAAATAGTATTACTCTCTACTGTTTCGAGACTCCCTTGTATTTTAGACAATTGCTTATCTTCCTTCCGGAGCATATCCACTATCCCAAATTCCTCAATTTGTGTTTAATTAAATTTATTATAAAGAAATAGTAGTTTACTTATAATTAACTTTTTGAATAATTTTTAAAAAGTAGTATTTTCTTTCAAAATGCTGCATTCCAAACATATGCTGAATGCAAGTTTTCAAAAGTTGTATTGTTTGGGTTTTTGACATTATTGTGGATCGCATTGTATGATTGTCATTAGACATTGCAATCGTATCAGCAGGTCACGTAACAACATTTAGAATACAATCGCAATTTAAAATCCTACTGGATCAAGTTCACATTTTTTTTATATTATAGATACGAACTTAGAAAGTATTCTTAGGTTCTTTGTCTTCAATTATGATTGTTTTTTTAAAAAAATTAACTAATTACTTTTATTGAAATATATTTTTTTGTTATTTTTTTTTTCTATAACACAACTCAAATCCAATATTTTATTTAAGGAATTTAATTTCAATTTTACTAGAATCAAAATAATATTATTTATACCGAACGTGATGATTATATAGTCCTATTTTTCCTACACAAAGATTCTGCCCCAGCAACAGGCACATGCACCAGAATTTCTGTCCAATGTAAATGGTAGCTCGTGCTTCTACACTTGTTAGAGCTTACTATTACTTTAGATTCGCGATCGCCACTTGCATATACGCATGTTAAATCCAAGTAATAAAAGAGTTGTTTTGATTTGCTTCTTCTACATGATTTGATGTGAAACACATGAAATTTTCACATGTAAAAGCAAACACGCTAATGGAGGATGATTGTTTATTTTAAAATATTGAAGGATAAATTGATACAATTACAGTGTCTTTATATTATTTGTTTTGATATATATATATATATATAATTTATGACCCATTATGTTGAAATCGTTGAGTATTATCCCATATATATATATATATATATATATATATATATATAATTTATGACCCATTATGTTGAAATTGTTGAGTATTATCCCGTATATATATATATATACCGTGAGATGAGTATTATATTAGTATTCAAATTTGGGTCAAACTAAGCCTTATTATAATTTCAAATTATATGTATATAGATTAAATTAAACATGAGCACCTATCCTAAGTAGGATAGTGGGAGTGATTGTATCACCCTTAGGTTTTAGATATTTTGTGTATGAATGGGAATGTAAACTGTTTACATATATGCACAATGACAACTAATTGATGTATACTTGACGTAGCCAGTTAAGCTTGGATATATATTCTGGAGTACTTAACTGTATAAATCCGAAAGATAATAAGTAATTTTTTTTACAGGGTAATAAGTGATTTTATACTTATTAACTGTATAAATCCGAAAGATAATGACATGAACTTTTATATTTTAATTTATGTTGTATTATCATTAAAATAATAATGAACGTATCAATCAAATTAATCCTTTTTAATTTATATTTTTTCGTGTTTTTTACATTTACACTAGTTTAAAGTTAATTGTATAATTGATATATTATTATGACGATTGACAAACTAATTTTTGTTTTATAGTTAAAGGTATGATAAACTGGAAGACAGAGTAACATCAACATGTGACATTAACATGGCGTGTGATGTTTGAGATAATGGAGTAGAGTGGTGCGTGACTATTACTTAATGATGAGGGGTTAGGTTCCCTAATAGTAATTTGGCTCCAAATAGTATGTTGGCAAAGTGGTTAAATATTTAGTACAAATTCTCATTTTTTTTTATAAAAAAAAAAAACAGTTTTAATCCTAGGAAAAAAAGCTCCAATATAATTTAGTGTCTCCCTTTTTGGGTAGATCGAGCATAGCCATATGAACTAGTTTGTAGTGATAAAAAAATCATTAGTATCTAGAGATTAGTTAAGTAGTTGCAATCAGTGGAATTGACTATGATTTGAATTTATGTAGTAATTCTCATAGTGAACCTTGGTTGATAGGCATCCAATATGCCCTTTTACAAACATATCATTTAACTGTCAAATGATTAAATTATTCATTAAGGGTTAATTAATATCTTTTTATTGCTAAACTTTTTTATATTTTTGTTTTTAGTCCTTATCAAAATTTTGATCAGTCTTAGGGCATGTTTGAATTTCTGTCGGATGTTTTCAAAAACATGATTGAAAGTAAAATTAGTTTGAATATGTTTAGTTATCCCCTAAAAGTATATTTGGGTGTAAAATTTTGTTTGAAAATTTATTTTTGGAGAAATAAGACTTGGGATACTGTCTAAAACTCAGTTTCCAAACTTAAGTTTAAATCAAACTTAAGTTTACAAACTTTAATTTAAACATGATCTTTGAAGTAATTTTTTTAAAATATTTTTTGTTCTTATAATCAAATTAAATCAAACTTAAGTTTACAAACTTTAATTTAAACATGATCTTTGAAGTATTTTTCTTTTAATATTTTTTGTTCTTATAATCAAATATCACTATTAAAAGATAACGTAACAATCACGTTAGTTAATAATAATGTAATTATCAAGTCATTAATTAATTTGAAGTCACATCCAAGGATAATTTAGGCATGTTTTGTTTTCAAAGGGCCTCTATTGTATCACATAAGAAAAATTATATTATTAAATTAGTTTTATATGAATATAAATTATCTATAATTTGATATTAATATTCATTAGATTAATATTATATAATATAATGATTAGATTAATAAAATATTTTATAAAAAAAACTCATCAAAAATTCCATTTTATTAAATTTGATATATTTCTGTATCAATTAGTGTTGAATAAATTGCAGTCAACACAAACTCACGTCGAGCTATCTAGCTAGACATCCTTATTCTTTAGTTGCTGCCTTCAGTGCCTTGTGTTTTCTAGGTTCTCTTTATGGATTAATGTTATCAATATCTATCAGTCGTGATTTAATTTATTTGGAAATTATGAATATTGATGTTTGACCTTCATATATTAAATTATATGTGATCTTTGAGTTATAGTTTTTTATAACTATAAACAGGGTATAGTTGTGGATATGAGATAAGGATAACTCATTGTTCTCTCTTAGTCTTTCTGTTCTCTTTTTTTAGCCAATTCTTCCTGTTCTCTATTCTTATAATTTTATGTTCATTTCACAAAAAATAGTTTATGGTATTTTAAGTTTTTATAATTAAAAATCATTAAGTTTCTTTCAAGTTTTTTAAAATTAATAAATAAAATACGTTTAAGTGTTTTTTTTTTTGTTTTTTTACACATTACGCTGTCATTATCTATTCATGTTTATTAAGCAAAAAGCTTTATATGGCAATCCAACAAAACCAAAATTCTTTTATTATTTTAAAAAAAAATTATGATTGGACCAAAACTTCCTATTGATTCATTGTATGGAGATATATGATGACCATTTTATAAGTACATTTCGAGGGTGTGCTCGGGATAGCTGGAAAAATTAAAGTATTTCAATAAAAAATATAAATAAAAAAGTTTAAGTGAATTAGATTTTGGAGACACACTAGAGTCAAATCATATCTCAAATTAAGGCTTGATCTTTTAGAATATAAGTTTGTTAATTGTCAACTGGATCAACTTTTACTGATTAAGTATTTTAATAATTAATTAAATGTATAATCGATTATTGTTACAATGGATTATAATCATAATCAATTTTTTTGTTCGGATAAGTTTGATGGACAGTGATTTCAAGGTACGTAATATTTTTCAATGTACATCCACATCTTGTATAAATTGTGAATAACTACATATGTAGTCTTAATAACATTTAAAAGTCACTTAGAATTTGAAAAATTGATTCTAACTAGAGTGTTCAATTTAATTTAAACCTAGCAAAATGGCACGAAGTTTTCTTTTAAAAAAACTCGAAGTTAATTTAAAATAAATTCATCTTTATATAAACCAAAAATGTATTTTAGTTTTTTCTCACCTCTATTTAAATTTAAAAAATAAAATAGTTGGTCAACAATAATATGTGCTTATAACCCAATATAAAATGAATTTTTAAATAAGTAATAAAATATTAAAAATACATATAAATTCATCAAAATAATTTAAATTTAAGAAGATATTGATTAATTTCTAAATTCATTAAACAACACTAATTTACTCAGTGAAATTAAGATATACAGAAATTTTGAGTAAAATGCTTCAACATCTTTGGACCTTTTTATCCTAAAAAACAGTGACATCTATGAGAACATATGTTTGATTATTATGAGAGTTCATACTTTGTTGTCTAATTTGGAACATAAGCGGTTATGCAAGAATTGTTGGTGACTAGGTGATGGAGGCATCTACATATATGGGAGGCACTTGTCTTGTTGTTGTTGACAAGGCTATGTCCAAGGAGTCACTCACAAAATAAATTGACCACCCATGCTTGCTATTACTCTGTATAGGATACTCAAACTAAATCTTGACCAAATGATGCATGCGTGAGATATACTTCTTTTATTAGAGAATATATATATATATATAAGTGCTCCTGCATTGTTTAGTTGTGGAATTAATCCCTCTTTAAATGTGAACATTTTCCACGACCACGACCTACTTTTAGTGGGATTCATGTTTTTTTATTTATAAAAATTATATTGTTAGTTTTTAAGTATTGTAATTGTGTTATTTTAATCCTTAAATTTTTGTTGCACCAATTATCTCTCTTAGGTTTTTTCCCCATTTATAATTAAATTCTTTCATCCTGGTTTTATTTAATATTTAAGTAATTAAGTTGCTCAAAATGAAAAGAAATTCTTGTTTATTTTCATAAACACAATCATTTAGACACAAATAGTGCTAACAATGAATCAAATCCAACTCAAAAATAGTTTAAGATGTATAATTCGATAATTAATTTATTGATCTTGTCTTATAAATAAAATAATTAAGTTGAACTGGTATAGTTTAATTTGTTTGGTGAACCAACTCAAGTATGTCATATATAATTACTATGTTTTATGCTCAGATTGATGATATGCTAGCTTAACTTGATATAATATTAATACACACAAAAATGAAATACACCAAAAAGTTGATATATTGTTTTTGGTAATCATTTTAATTAGAACATTTGTCTCTTTAGTGAAATCTCCAAGTATATTCGCAAACTTTAATTCTTTAAATTGATTATGAGACTAATTATTGATTTAGAACTTAGTCACATTTAAATTTTTTATCCCTATTCAAACGTGTATTCTCCTAAAAAAGTTGATATATTATTATATTTTTTGTAATGAAATTATCACATTATTTGACATAAGAATATTGAAACGTTTAACTTTACGGCAAGAGTTTGATGCGAAAAATCGTACTTACAGAATCAACATTCTTTTTTGTTTAATAAGAGAATCCCAATTCTTACTAAAATGGATTCTTTTTATTTGTTAGAATTGAACTTACATATCAAAAAAGTTTACGACAATTCACGTATCAATGTAACTAGACCCTTTGATTTATTACTTTGATGATATATATTCAATTGGTTTAACATGACAAAGTATACACTTTAATTCAAATAATAAAAAATTAATGGGAAATCTGTACGACTTTAATTTTTATTGAAATGTAAAAAGAGATCTCGAATAATAATTTTCTTGATGCATCTATTTTGACAAGGTAAGTATGATCTGTTTATAAAAAACTTGTTTAAGTTGTGGTACTGGACTGCTTGGAGCTGGTGTTTATGTTAAAAGATGTTTTGCTGCTTTAGATTGAATCGAATAATTAACTGATAATAGGTTTCTCAAAATAATTATAGATATACTTGCTAAAAAGAAACTCTGAGAACACTAGTAAACACTAAGGGGGAGTTTTGTTTAGTTAGTTGAATAGGCTAATTTTTGTAAACTCCTGATATTAGTTTTTGATTCCTATATATAAAGAAAAGAAAATAGTAAAGTTATAACATTTTACATCAAATTAGTTTACTTTGTCTAGCAAAGAAGAAAAAAAATAAGTGTTTAATATGCTAAGCACTTCTAAATTTTCATTTCTGCTTGAAACAATCCATTCAATTATTTTTTCCAAAAGAGAAACATTTTCTTCTAGTAGTCCCATCCCACCTTATCATTTTTGCAGGCATGCATCTTTTTCAGCTTTATCTCAACATGCGTTTTATATTTCAAAATAAATAAATAAAAGTATATGATAAGATTCTATAGTACTTATTTGGCTGTAGTCTGTTCTCAAATTGACAACTTGTTTTTGTAGCCACTTGTTTAGTATTTACTATTTGTTGACCCTAGCTAGTATTGTATATTGTTCCATCCTCTTTTTGTGAGTGTGGGCTATCATCACCTGTTTGATATTGTCGGAATATTATCAACAACTGATATAGTTTGTGGCGAACGGTGTGCTTGTAAAAAGATATTCTAACATCACTTCAGTAACAGATAAAAGGTAAGTAGTATGTATAGAGCAAACGTATGTATTTGTCTCCCCTTATTTACATATGGTATTTGTAGGACTTAACAGCAATCATGGTATTTTTAACATATTATTTTTCATTTATTTATAAGAATCAAAGATAAGTAGAATGTGATTTATAATAACTCATTCACCATATTCACTCAAGTGAACTAGATTCATTTGATTTTAATTTTTGACATATACGATTAAGCATTTTTATATACAATGAGAAATATTATCAACATTCTTTTTAACTTACTATTTATTATTAACTAAAATTTAACAGAAATAAAAAAATTTGACTAGTTTTTTTGTTTATTAAGTCTCATGATTTTTAATGTATTCTAAAACTAACAATAAAGTGTGTGTTAGGGATAATTTATTAGAATTATTGTTACTTTTTTAATATACATGTGATTGCAAGAAGTATCTATAGTTATCGAAACTAATGTCCTTTGTGGGACTTGATGAAACAAAATCAAAATTTAAACTCTAATTACTTGCTTGAAAGACTTGAATCCTTCATCATTTGGACCCAACTTCATCATTATAGGTTTAAACGTGTTCAATAAAACTAGTGAAAGAAGAACTTTGAGGGGATCACAAATTATCCACCCAAGTTAGTCTGTGTGAAAGAAGGATATATATGAATATTATATATATATATATATATATATATATATATATATATATATATATATTGATCCATCATGTGAAAGACGGACATATATGCAGCCATGGACCATGGTTCATATCTAAATTACGCTTTAATCATATTTACCCCCCCTTTTTATGATTTGAACTGAAGTAAATGGTACTTTTAATCTTTAGTTTTTTGTACAATAATTTTAATAATAAAAAAATCCAACTGGATTGATGTAATGATTATAAAAACTATTATGAAATGATACTATACTAATAATACATCTCATTTTCTCGTGCCGCCGCAAAAGAGAAATTTCAAATCTGCAATATGTATTTTGTATGTCAAACACCATATTCTGTGTGATCATTATTATTTTGGACATGATCTTTGGCAGAAATTTTCAAATTTTAAATTTGCTGATGTGCTATATAAATCTTTCACCATTATCTTACCTCTTTTTTCCCGTACAATCACCATCGTACTTTTATTAGTTTAAAAGCTCATATTTGAATTCATTTATGCTTTGGGGGAAAAAACTTTATAAAAAGCTTTTAATAAAATTTTTATTATAATTTTCTTTCAACTTAAAAATAAGTCTTTACATAAAAAACAAACATAAGAATAAGTCAATATGAATACACAAGCTGGTTCAAGGAACATTTTTTTTCCATTTTGGACACTGAAGGAGCTAGTAAAGTGATCGCAGGATTCTAAAGTGACTGCAGAGATTCTACGTTCAAAATCGAATGATGTTTATATATTTTCCCTTATATTTTATTAACTTTATAATATATGGAAGAAAAAAACCAAGGGTGATAATTTTGTGCACTTCTTATTTCCTGCAGGAAATCTCATTCCATCAAGATTACCTGTGCACCTTTTAATTTGTTAACCTCATAAACAAGAGTAACTAAATACAATACAACTAGTTTTTTTATTTTATTAATATGTATTCTGTGCGTTGGTAATAAGTTCAACAATATCAATATTTTTTTCAAAACAAAAAGTTAATACATTTGATTTGATTTGATTTTTATTATCAATACAGTTGATTTAAAACACTTTACTGTTTCTATATTAATTGCTTTGCCATTTTTATTGTTTTAAAAATAAAACTGTTGTAACAGCACTGAATGACATCATCAATATTTCGATCAAAACATATGATATTTTTTAT
>CM023955.1:11730348-11753983 GCA_013407115.1 Glycine latifolia
CGAGAAAGGACTTGAAATTCTGGAGAAGAAAGAGCTATTGACCGGGTTGAAAGGTCAAGTGCTGGAGAGTTGCTCGCACTGCCTAGCTGGGAAGCAGCACCGGGTTTCGTTTGTGAGACCGGATCAACCGCGGAGACGGAGGCACATACTTGACCTCGTCCATACTGACGTCTGCTCCATGTCGAAGAGATCGCTTGGAGGCGCGCAGTATTTTGTCTCTTTCATTGATGACCACTCCCGCAGAGTGTGGGTTTACCTTATAAAGACTAAGGGCCAGGTTCTCCAATACTTTAAAAAGTTCCACGCAATGGTGGAGAGGGAGACCGGGAAGAAATTGAAGGTGGTCAGATCAGATAATGGCGGTGAGTACAGGGGTCCCTTTGAAGCTTACTGTAGAGAAGCTGGGATCAGACTGGAGAAGACGCCCCCCAAGACACCTCAGCTGAATGGGCTAGCTGAGAGGATGAACCGGACTATCGAGGAGAAGGTCCAAAGTATGCTTCCAACGCAGGATTGTCGAAAGGATATTGGGGAGAGGCAGTAAGAACTGCGGTCGATTTGATAAATCTTTCGCCGTCTCGACCGCTGAATGGAGAGATTCCAGAAGAAATCTGGACAGGTCGGAAAGCGACCTATGAACATCTGAGAGTGTTCGGATGCCGAGCCTTCGTGCATGTCCCCAAAGATGAAAGGGCGAAGCTGGATGCGAAGACGAAGGAGTGCATATACCTCGGTTCGCCGAAAATCGAGTTTGGCTTTAGACTGTGGGATCCAATCAAGAAGCAGATTGTGAGAAGCCGAGATGTAGTCTTCCATGAGGATGAGACCATCCATGACATCTCGAAGCCCCAAGTCCGGCTTACTGTCCGAGGAGAAGAACCCGTCCCTCAAGTGCATGCAGAAGCAAGGGGAGAAGTCAATGAAGAAATCGCTGAAGGCGATGTTGAAGATGATGACCAGCAAGATGCCGATGATACCAGAACCCGGAATGAAAGTGAAAAGCCGAGTTCCGAGGACGATGAAGAAGAAGAAGAACAGCCGAGATACCCCACGAGAGAGAGAAGACCTTCTACAAGGTATCCACCTGATGAATATACCGTAATTGCTGAAGAGGGCGAGCCCCAGAGTTACGAGGAAGCGGTGGAGAGCCCAGAAAGCGGCGAATGGGAGAAGGTCATGTAGGACGAGATGAAGTCATTGCATGAGAATCAGACGTATGAGCTGACCAAGCTACCCAAAGGGAGGAGAGCTCTGAAGAACAAGTGGGTGTATAAGCTCAAGCAGGAAGAGAGCGGTAAGAGGCCGAGATTCAAAGCCCGGATTGTAGTGAAAGGCTGCAACCAGAAAAAGGGGATAGACTTTGATGAGATATTCTCTCCTGTGGTAAAAATGACTTCGGCCCGAACAGTTTTGGCAATGGCAGCTGTTGCAGACCTGTAGGTAGAGCAAATGGATGTAAAAACGGCATTTCTTCACGGTGAGCTGGAGGAAGAAATCTTCATGGAGCAACCTGAAGGGTTTGAAGCTCTGGGATCAGAAGGCATGGTGTGTCGACTGAAGAAGAGTCTCTATGACTTGAAGCAAGCACCTCGCCAGTGGTACAAGAAGTTTGATTCCTTCATGACCGACCACAAGTTCATGAAGACGGAGACCGACCACTGTGTTTTTGTGAAGAGGTACGAGACTGGTGACTTCTTGATCTTGCTACTATACGTGGATGACATGCTGATAGTAGGACAAGACAAGGTGAAGATTTTCGCCCTGAAGGAGGCGTTGAGATCGTCCTTTGCTATGAAGGACCTTGGTCCAGCAAAGCAGATCCTTGGGATGAAGATCATCCGGGATAGGAAGAAGAAGCTGCTGGGGCTAAGTCAGGAGAAATATGTTGAGAAGATCTTGAAGAGATTCAACATGGACAGAGCCAAGACAGTAAGCACCCCCTTGGCCGGACATTTGAAGTTGAATGAGAGGCAATGTCCGAGGTCAGATGAAGACCGAGACGAGATGGAGAAGATCCCGTACCAATCTGCAGTCGGAAGTTTGATGTATGCAATGGTTTGCACCCGACTCGACCTGGCGCATGCAGTTAGTGTGGTTAGCCGGTATCTTTCGAACCCCGGCCGAGAACACTGGGAAGCAGTGAAGTGGATCTTCAGATACCTCCGAGGAACGACCAAGCTGTGTCTACAGTTTGGAGGAAGCAAGGCCTAGTTACAAGGCTACTCAGATGCTGACTTAGGGGGAGATTCCGACTCGAGGAAGTCGACGACGGGATATATGATAACCCTGGCTGGAGGGGCAATCTCGTGGCAGTCAAGACTGCAGAAGTGTGTGGCACTATCGACGACAGAGGCCGAGTATATTGCCGCGACCGAGGCGTGCAAAGAGTTGCTGTGGATGAAGTATTTTCTCCAGGAGCTCGGCCACAATCAGGACAAGTATGAGCTGAAGTGTGACAACCAGAGCGCTATTCACTTAGCAAGGAACTCGACGTATCACTCCCGCACCAAGTACATTGACGTGAGGTATCACTGGATACGGGATGCGGTGGAGACCGAGAAGCTCACACTTGGGAAAGTGCACACAAGTCAGAATTGGTCTGACATGATGATGAAGCCGGTGCCAGCAATGAAGCTTGAAGATTGCTGTGAAGGAGCTGGGCTTGTGAACTCGGCATGATGAAGTCGAGGTGTAAAGGCCGAGTTGCAGAGTGAAGATCTCGGACCTCAAAAATGGAAGACCGGATTATGCCGGGTTGCCGACTTGTCGCATTGAAAGCGGAAGGGGGAGAATTGTTGGATAATTCCGCTTTAATGTTTGGCCCAAATCCCCATGCTCTGGAAATGGGAATGTTGACTTGGGCCCAATTCCC
The DNA here is from genome assembly GCA_013407115.1 of Glycine latifolia. NCBI lineage: Eukaryota > Viridiplantae > Streptophyta > Magnoliopsida > Fabales > Fabaceae > Glycine > Glycine latifolia. Next base: position 11,733,221 of record CM023955.1, read on the forward strand.
GAGGGTGTTGACCTCGGCCCATTCCATGTTCAGGGAAGCAGAATCCCTAAACCTAATTCCTCTCTATAAATGTGTCATTTATAGATGGAGGAGGCAGACTTGAAAAACACAGAGAAGAGGTAGCGCAGTGGAGAGTGTCTCCTGTGAGAGTTTCTCTAAGAGTGATCTCCGGCGCAGTGCTGTTGAGAGAGAGAGAGTCTCCGAGAGGTTGAGTGCAACCCTTGTAGTGAGAGCAGTTCCCTCCATTGTTGGTGAGGTTGAGCGTTACTCCGGTGTATGGTCGTGGAGTGTTTGTAACCATTATATTGATAGTGGAGTTTCTGGACAAGGTCCCGTGGGTTTTCCTCATTGAGGTTTTCTCCCACGTAAAACCATATTGCTGTGCCCTGTTCTTCCTTCTGCTTCTGCTTTGTTATTTCACGTTTCTGCATAATTTCTTTTGTTACTGTTTGATTGATTCTGGGTGGAATCTATAACTCCCCAGATTTGCTGTGGTTGGTCGAGAAGGTGACGCGCACCACCAAGTTCTCCCAACACCTATATACCAGGAGTTTAACTTAATTAATTTAGCCATGTACCTATAAATTCCGGGAGTTATTATAAATGTCGTATTGCCTGAATTGGGCTCCTACTTGTAAAATTGTCCCCGAGTGTGAAAAAAAAACCATTAAGCAAACAGAAATTCATTTGTAAGTATAGTTTAACATCTTAACTGTAACAGTCAACAAAAGAGTGTTCTTTCCTTGCGTACCATAGCCCATAGGCATTTTATGATCTCATACAAGCAGAGTTTATAAGTTTTCGTCTTCCAGACCAAAAAATAAGTTTATTATATTTTAGCAAAAACAATCTTATTTAATTATGAATAAAATTACTTGCAAAGAAGCTGAAATTTATATTTATAGAGGATCACAAATTTTTAGCTGTGTACTTTTTTTCATTGTGATCAAATTTTTGTTTGATTTAGAATTACTTTCTGGTCAGGTGGATGGTCCACAAAACTAGCACTATACATTCTTTCTTTTTTCATTATAATTACCGCTAAAAATTTATATGAAAAATTGAAAATATTAAACTTTTATATTTTTATTTTTAACAAAAATAAGTTCATTTGATTATATTACTTTTCTTTTTATCATGTGATTAAGTATTAGTGGTTAATGTATTGAAGTTGAAGTTAAACCATTTAGATAGTATTTGAATTTAATTATCAACAAAAATAATTATTAATCAAATTTTATTTATCTGTTGATCACATTAAGAATTTCTTTTTTAAAATGAAGCGGAGGTGAAGACCACAAAATATTACTTTTCCTTCCATTAAAGTGCTCTCTGGTTACACTTAATGTCAGTAAATGCACCAAAACATTAAACAGTAGAGATAATTTATCAATTGGTTTGGAACAGTTATATGCGTTATGCAACAAGCGTATTATAAATTTGTTGAACACTATTTGGTAGTACTGGTTGATAAATATTGCAGAAGGAGTGTGCTAGCTGTTATCCCGATAGTGCAACGTAAAAAGATTGTTCAGTTCTTTAGTCTAATCCATGCATTCAATTAACGCAGTTAAATTTCTGGCTGGTTAGTGTAGCAGAACAGAGATCCCCTGAGGTAAATGCAGCAACTAAGTGGGGTGCAAATTCAGACTTTACCCGGAGCCATAAAATTTTAGTTGTTCCAACTTCTCATATCAATTAAAAAATAATTATTCATAAGTAGAATTCATGAATCACAAGTAAACTCTATTAATATATCAATTATTGTATTTGGACCTAAATATAAAAAATTAAAAAATTTAGGCAAATGCTAACGTATCAATTAAGAAACTAAGAAAAATATTTTTATTAAAATATACAAAATTATACTTTTTATAATTTTTTTATGTTCTTTTTTATTTTACATAATAAATATTTTTTAATTCTTTAATCAATATCCCAAAAATATCAAGATCATATTTTTTAGACTCAAATATAAGTGAATTTTAACTATTTTAAACCTATTTAATAGTATCTTTTCAAAAATATACTTCAATTAATTGTGATTCTAATTTTTTCAACACCTTTTTATTCTTGATATCAAATTTCATTAAAAGATACGTTACAAAAATAATTTATTTTTAAACGTGATTACGTAAAATTAGTTAACTTTATGTATATTAAAGTCCTGAGACAGATAGTAACATCAAAGAGGTAATATAAAGAAACTAATTATGAACTGGTTGAAACAAATTAAATAATACTAGTAGTAAACATTAACGAATATGTATATATAGCATTTACTAATTATTTACTAATAATAATAAAAACATAATTTTGAAAAAAATGCCATATTAAATATTACATTTTTATTAACTCTTGAAAATATCATGTACGTCATGTCTCATGCAGCGACACATGAGCTGGTTCCCACCACGTAGTCCCATCTTCCCATTAATTCACAATCCTAACACGAGCTTGAAACTACTTCTCCTTCACAATCAACAAGTCAGACTATGAGACCCAACCTAATGTTCCCTTTAGAAATATAAAATATAAAATATAAGTTATAATATATTTTTTATTTAATTAAACAAAAGGAGAAGGAAAGAAAAAATTACTTTTAAAAAATAAAACATCTTTGCTTTTCTTTCATTTTAAATTTCGAAGTTTTTTTTCCTTTCTCTTATTCTATTTATTTCATAGAAGCAGAAGGCAAAGAAAATCATAATGAATCCCACATTGGTACATTTCATTAAATTCCAGCGAGTAATACTACTAATACTAATATCCTGTTTTCAACTTGTCAAAAATCTTTCTCCCACACATCATTTGAGTTCAACATTAGTCAATGTTAATTCAAGCACACCATTAACTTAAGAAGCAATAACAAAAATAAATCATTTTTCAAAATTTTCTCTAACAAATAATTTAATATAAAACTATAAGATAAATGTTAACATGTGTATTGGTTAAAAAAATTAAAATAAAACTATTTTAATTGAAAGACAGAATTTTTTTTTTTATGATTTACACAAAAAATATTTATTTATTTAATATTCTAATAACACTAATTAACAAATAATCTTTGAAACTGAATGGTCAAAAGTCATATTTCCTTTTCTGTTCTACAAATTATTATGGTGATTTTCATGATCACCCAAAATCCAAATCCCCCATTTCATTCAACCAAAACGGTAACAAATCCCAAAGTACCAGTCAACAACTTTCTCAAATTAACACACTAAAATTCCCAGACCATGATAGTCTAGTACCCTATTTTCCACCACTCTTTTACTACCTCACCCTCTTTAATTTCCTCTGCTAAAAATCTTTAAAACACTGCAAGGCTGCAACTGAAAGATATGTTTATAAACCCCCGACCCTGCAATTCAATTGCACCCTTTGGTCAGATACTACCCCTCCAAGGCCAGGCATCACAAAGCCTAGCTAGCATATCCTATGTGACATAACAACAACCCAACAACTCCACCTAGGCCTCACTTTCCTTGGATTTTGAAAAGCTGAAGATCTTTGCACTTTAACATGTTGTGGAGGAACCAAACAGTGCCCAAATGCACGCTTATTCAGAATCTTTAATTCAAACAAAAAAAAGAGCATTTTTCAATTTTCCTCTAGTAGTAGTATTTCCTAAAAGTGCTATTGTGTGTGTGCATGTGAAGCGTGAGACACATTATATGTTAAATGCTATAAACAAAAAGTGGAAATCGAGGGGTCTCCACGCGGAGCACAGATAAACACACTCCTTTCATCTTTCTGCTCTGCCCTGCACTCACCATAACGCAACATTGACCCACAAATAAGGTTCTCATTGTAATTTGCAATTTTACCATAAGACCCTTATGTGAAAAATGTTCAGTTCAAGATATAACAAACTATTATTTATTTAAAAAAGGCTAATCTGAACTGATTTTTATTATTATTACAATTTATTAAAAATTATAAATTTTTATGGATCTCACTCGATCATCTCTCGTTTAATAACACTCTCCTAATTTTATAATTTTTTAACAAGTTTTACCCAATAAAAAAAATAGATATTAAAAAGAGTGGATTAGAAAATGCTTACTAACATATCTCTCTTTTATACTAATAAGGTAGTACCTTGAAAGATTGGTTATACGAAAAGAAGACACTATAATAACTAGGAAATAATTTTGATTTATGAAAGGGTAGGGACATAGAGATAGTGAGAATAGGGCACGAGGCTCGAAACCACAGTGCCTTTCGCACTCAAACTTTAAAACGCCTCGAATTTCAAACGCTGAAAAGGATATCCTAAAGGGAGCCAAAACAAATAAAGATCTTCATTAAATATATATTTATATCCTACTACTGTATGTTTATGTTTTTTTTTTTTTTACTTTTGTATCATTGTATGCAGACCAAAACAGAAAATGCGTTATGTATCATCATCATGCATGATCATGATATTTGTGTATGGCACTTACGGGGCATACATATATATGCATATCGTATGTACTATGTACACATTCTGAGTTAGAGGTGTTTTTGTATGCAATGGGGGGTTGCTTGCTGTTAGAATTAATGTAGCTGATCAACAAAGGGTAGAAGGACTCTATTTTAGAATCATAAACTTGAAGGTGTTGTCAAATGAGAAAATTTATAAAATTGAGTATGTTATTAAGATGATTTGTGAATGAATTAAATTCTTAAAGCTTTGCTCCTGAATGAAATATTTAATTTTTTTTGCAATTATGAAGAAGTAATAAAATATTTGGAAAAAAATCAACTTTTATGATCACTCTATTTATTCTTTTATAATATATGTAAGTTAAATGGATTGATATGCAAATTTGCATACAAACAAAAGTAACAACACTCATTAATTTGCAGACTAAACAGGCAAAGTTGGACAAGACCACATTTAAATGGGTTAAATTTTACCAAGTTCAAATCTCTGCAGATTGCAGATTAAACAGGCCAGCCTATGAAGTGCAACCTATTTACGTAGCTCTAAATAAAATTATTTGTAAATTTGACAGAACTGCAGGAGAATAGTATCAATGGTATCAATAGTGGAGATGATGTTGATAATAAAAGTAATAATATTAGTGTGAGAGCAACAAAATAAAAAATTATTATAATTGAAAACATAAGGTTTAAATACGAATTATGATAGATAAATTTTAATTATATTTAATTTTATAAAATTGTGATTTTAATTTACAACAACTTTCAAACATCATAACTATAATTTTAAGGTTCTTTTGTCATGTCTAATTCCATGGTAAATAACTTGATTAAATTAATATAATCCATTCATTATTTAAATATTATACTTTATAATATCTAAGATCTCATGCAATAAAAGTATGTTGCAGAGGATCTGAACCCCCATATTCAAAACATGAAATGGACAGCAAAGTATATTAATTTTACATAGTTACTTTACCGTATGTTTGATAGAGGGAAAAAAATAAGAAAAGAAAACTTTAAAATTCAAATTAGAGGATAAATGAAAGAAAAAAAATTAAAAGTTAATTGTTTTATATTTTATTTTCTCTGCAACCCAAAAATGAAAAAATATCATTATACTTTCTTTATAAAAAAGTACTTAATGTAACCGAGTAACTGGGGGTATGGAACCAAAGAACATGAGAGACATTTGATAGACAGTAACAACAGGAAGATGAGCAGCTTGAATTGGCAAATGACAATTGTGCAATGGTAACCATTTCAATGAACAGAAAAGGAATATGAGACAAACATAGGCAATATGTGTGGGCCCTGGGACTTACCTAATTGTCTCTTCTCTGCTGTCACTGAAATGGAGCCCTATCACTCATGCAACAACCCACTCTGTGTGTGTCATTATTAGATAAAAAAACAAAATAAAACTATCGATGATAATTATATTTACTGCATTTTCTGTACAACATCATATTTGAATTAATAAATAAAAATAAAATGATATAAGATTAATGATTACTATTATTATTATTAAATTAAAATAAAAACAAATTTCTTGTTTCATTCAATGTCTCTATTTTTAATATAAATTATACCATGGTATAAAGCAAAATTAATTTATTATTCATTTCATTATTAAATAAAAAAACAAAATTTTATTATATTCTATCTTACTATAAAATATTTAAAAGGAATAAAATTATTTATTGCTCTTTATATCATTTTATTTTATTTATCTCATTTAATTTATTATTAATAATTTAAATAATTTATTAAAAAATATTTAAAGGAGTAAGCTTACCTAAAAAATTCTAAATACTATAAAAAGGTTCATTAAATTGATCAGGAGCGTCAAATAAATGTGACTTATTATAAATTTTTTAGTATTTATTTTGAAATATTACGTATCAAATAAAAATTCATTAAATTTGTCTCATTTGATAATAATTTCCTAATAAATATTAAAATTTTAATATTAATATTATGATATAATAATAACATTATTATTATTATTAAAAAATGTCGTTATTAATTTCATATTTATACTATATATTAACGTAAATATATCATATTTTAATTCAATAATTTAATTTTGTTAGATAAAATTTATTCCAATAAATACATACCAAATGTTTAATTGTTAACATATTTTTTTATGTAATAATAATACGATTATAGCATGTTTAAAGTTTAATAACTGAAAAACAAAAACTCTATACAGGTAGGAAAATACACATTAAATTTGTGAAAATGACTTATTTTTTTTAAATAATATTAAATTTGAAAGAATTAACCTCATAATCGTTAAAAATTTAAACTTAGAAAGAATAACTTTGGGATTTCACTAGCAAGTAAAAAAATCCTAATTACAATAATTATTAAAAAAAATACAGAAAAACAACATTATTTCTTGCATGTAAACGTGAGTTTAAAGGCTCAGGTTCTTTGAACAGAATTAAATAGATAAAGCATACATTCATTTCAATTCCATAATTGAAATTAGTGGCAACAGAATATGCAGAGATGAGAGAGAGGGACAGGATCCATCGGATAAGGTAGGCATATGACAGACACAGATTTGTGATGGATCAACAGAAGGATATCGTCACCCCTTAACCATATTTGGAAGGGAGATTCTGTGGGGCCCACATATCTCTATTCCCCAATGCATTTCCCAGCCACATTTCATGCCCATACCCTAAAACTCAAACAAAGCCTCTTTTCCATTTTTTGTTTTTTGTTTTGTTTTAAGTAAAATTAAACGAATAAATAACAAACCACATCTTTTGAATGTTGCTATAAAGCAACTAATTATCATCCCTTTAGTACAATATAAAGACATGAAGAAAATGGTCACCTTAACTTTTCTAGGAGCACATATTTGAACACCATTAAATGTTAAAGGAATAAGATATAAAAAATGTTAATCAATATCTTGAGGGTATTGAATAAAAAACATAATCTTTATTATGTTCTCTTATAATTTATATACTAAATATTTTTATTTTTATTTCTTAACAATAACACTGTTTAGTGAAATTCATAAGATATTTCAGGCTACACAATGTATGATATCTCAATTAAATCACAAAGCTTCATCATTGCTGCTAGAAAGCGCTGATCCACCAAGTTTAAAATCTTTATTCATGTCAAACTTTCTAGCATAAGTTTGTCCTAGAGCATGTAACATGATACCAACATTATCCGCAATAAGCTCTTCCTTTGATCTCGCTATCAGAAGACATTCTCCAACGGAAAGAGATATTGGACACAAAAACAAACATCATCGCTTGTGACAACTAACGCTTTTTGTGATAAAGAATTTGTAACCATAATATCCCTTTGTTTCATACATTACATTATGTTGTTTACTTGGTTTGTATTGCATAATAATAGTGTTACGTCTGTCCTGGTCAGCATGCTCACGAGACTCAAACTCATCACAACAATGGTAAGCGTAGGTGACTAGGTGCATCTATTACTTACGTGTCACTTTCTTGTGCATACTTGCATTGTCATGCGAGGCTTTTCCCATATAAATAAGGTTGAATTTGTTGTAGGTTTCTTCTGACACAATCTTTCACAATTACTCCATCTTGCACAGTTATCATATCATATCCTTAGACAAGATTAGAGGACTCTTTCATACCTCTTTAGCGTTGAATGACAAGGGAGGGCTACTATTGACTTTTTTGAAGCCTTAACAGATTCCTTGGATATCATTTGAGTTAAGAGCAACCTTTATGCATAACAGCTATTGGCTATAACAGGGGATAAATTTTTAAATAAATATTATGTTCCAAGTTGAGTTTGAAACTATATTTTTTAACTTATAAGTTAGATTAGAAAAAGTTATCGTCCTACTACTTGGCATCTACCATTTTTTATAACGAAGGATCCCTTAAAAGCACCTAAAAAAGAATACAGCTAGCGAACTTAATACACTGCAACATGCCATTCCCATTGCACTCTTCTAAATAATCATAACACCGTTCCGAATAGACTGAGTCATGTTTGGATAGGCGATGCAATAACCGCACCTTGCTTATTTTTCCACGATCAGATTGAGAACCATATCACTCACGGTATTTTTTTTTTAATTTCTTAGACCAACAATAGCATATATACCACACAAAAATACGAATTCATCGAGTGATAGGAAAAGTCCCGCATAAAAGTTACTTTATGTCTTCAGACTAAATGATACTATCATATATCAAATTCAATGTATACAAATGGTTAAAATGTTTAGTTCAGAAAAATGCCAATAGTGAGACATTCATTGGCTGTTAAAGTAGAAACCAAGGCACAATTTTCCGTTAGAAGCAAGCAAAAACATCATGACCATCGTGGTTTGTGAAGGAAGAAAAAGAGACAGGCGCTTACCCCTGATGATAATATCAAAATGCCCCTTAGATCATAATATCAAAATACCCCTGCGTAAGTATAAAAGCAAAAGTAATCAAAGACAATTAAACAAGGACACCATCAGTACAGTCTCAATAGTCACTACCATGTAAATTATTTCCAAGTAAACGGTGGGAATGAAAACTATCAGGTATTTCACCAAATTAACTAGATATTTTATATAGCGAATAAGTAACATTAACATACTCCATACATAGGGCATAAAGAAAAGCTGACATTAGTACATTTGTCTGTGATAGTATCTCATCTGATAATTACGTACTGAATATAAATTAGTAGATAAAATAAGTAGTTTCTAGATGGTTCATCAATCATACAAAAGACCAGTTCATGAACATGAATGCTAGGCAGTGATTAGAATCATCATCATTGAGGACTTTCCATGCAACGGCCTGCTCGTAGGATACTGGCCGATTCATACTTGATGCACATATCCCTGCTGGGAGATATGCAAAACCCTGAAAAGAAACAGAAAAGTAGAGAATGACACACTAGATAAACAGAATATATAGCAAAGAAAAGGGCAACAATTAAGCAAATTGGAATAATAGATGTATCCTAGATTTTGAAACACCAAACTCATCAAGCTTTTCAAAATTTACACATTATTATGTTCGGAAAGATTATAGATGTTACTCAATTCTATGCATTGATACATAATCCAGTACTAACTCCAAGGAGCAAAAAGCCCAAACCAACAGAAAGTGTAGTTTACTTTCAAATACCTGTTGCATTATCTTAGAGAACTCAGAGCAAAGAATCTTCCTGCCAGATTCATCAAGAACTTTATCAAGCATTATATCTTGAAGGGCTACAAGAGTAGTTTCAAGCATGTCTAACCCAGCTTGGTTCGCAAAGGTGAACACTGGAGATGCCTGCAATAATTTTAGAAGTACACCACTCAATGGAAAGATTATTGAACGAAAGAATTGCACATTCTTCCAAAACATAGAGCATACTATATGATATATACGAAATATAATATATTATTATCAACAAAGCCCTCTGACAACTAAATGATTTTTCAAATTCCAATAAACAGAAGAAATTAAAGGAGCAATGCAAGTGATTACATTTGTTTTCACAGAACAGCACATGATTGCATCGGGATGGCGCCAAAGTTGCTTCAAGATTGCATCACCAGCTGTGGACTCAGCTTTAAAAAGCTCTGTGCTAGTGTGCATCCTGGAAGGAAACACATTACACTGTCAGACAAAACAGAATTAAGACCTGGAAAATTAAGCTGCTGCTGAAGCACATGAATACATGTTTGTACAACACTTTCAAACAAATCACACATATCCTAACAGCATTAAACAGAGTTACCAACAAATGAAATAGATTATGCTGGTAACAAAACCAATCTACAGACAACACATTTCTAATGGCGCACTTCAACAATCCATTAAATACATCTCCAATACAAGTATAATCAAACCCTTCAGAAAGCTAAAATATGCAGTCAAAATTAATAAAAGACAAACCTATAGCTTCTACAGATCCATCGGGCTAAGGTAAGGGCCTCAGGCGAACCAGGAAGTGACTTTGGCCCCAACTGGGTATTGAGCCTGGAGGGAGCAATTGCCATGGCAACCCTCTGAACTGATCCCACAACACTACGCACATACTGACGAGCCATAGCAGCCACATTGTCCCGTGTATGGTTCTCGAAGGTAAATTGAAAAGCAATAGTAAGGACCGACCTAAGGTTGTACCCATTCAAGTCTGCTTCCCCAGCTGGACGAGCATTACCAGAACCTACTTCCATCGTTGATGCCAAATCTAATGTCCTACTTGCAGCTGGACCATCCTGAGATGCAAGAAATAATGGGATAAGAAACATTACAACAGGTTCTTATCTGCCAATTGGATTATATTATCATAACATTGGAGACTAGGATGAGAACTAAAGTAGCGAAATTCCATATTATAGGCAAAATAATTAACAGTAGTTTCATGACCAAGCTCTAGGAAAATCATATAAGTTGCAAAGAAATGTCACTTCACTGATTTAGGATCCAACGGAATGACACAAAAACCAGATGGCAGTAACAGAGCATCATCAGCAAATGACTCGTCAATAGGTGCAAACACAAGTTGAGCACATGCCCCAATTGCATTTTCATCAACTCCACTGCACAGCTGTCACATAACAAAAGGGTCATTAAGTGTCACACACAGAAATAGCTATAGTTTCCTAGTTATATAAGATAAGCAAACAGTAAAAAATTCACACACACTACCTGCAATAGATACATATCGCGTGCCAATGCAACGTCCTCAGGAGAAAATGCATGACCCTCTATTCGAACTACCTCCAGGAACTGCACCATTGCAGTATGTCACAATTGAGCATAAATCATATGTTTTAGGAATACAGAAAGGAGGTTATGGCACAGTTCAGATTAATACCTCCTCATGCTCAATAGTATGAGCAAGGGGTAAAATGACCTGGGTGCTGGGGAAAACACCAGGTCTTGCACAAGGAACTGCATAGGGACTAGCTTTAAGGCATGCAGCAGAGTATGCATCAACTCCATAATCAGCCCACTCTGATCGATGCTCCCTCAAAAATCGAACAAGCAAAGCAGGAGGAACATTCTGTAGAGAAACATATTATGATGAAAATTTAGCAGATGCTTAGCAAATTGGGAAACAAAAGGACGAATTTTGCATCGTATATATTAATATTATTAACATTATACCAGAGTCCATAGAATTGTTTCAAGTACCTGCAGGAGCATTGATGCCTTGGCACACAAGATCCCACCTCCAAATGCTGGAAACATTGATGCATTGTAATTGGAGCCCAAAAATTTGTTTGGAGATGAGTTTATGGCTATAGTCACATCTTCCACCCCATCAGTACCCATCAGTGACCAGCCATCATCAACAAACCCATTCACAGCATCATTAAAGCCCCTAAGGAATGCAATTTCAATAAAAACTTAGTAATTATGATTCAGTGATAATGGACAAGCTTGAATTTTAGCAAGAATAAGAATGATTAATGAACAAACTGCTAGTTAATCACATCAAGTTTAAAATGTGCCAAGTCAATAACTAAAATGCACAATGCATTGGCTCGAATTACCCAGGACATTAAAGCCTTCCTTACCTGCAAAGTCTCTGGCTAAATGTTCTTAAAACAGCAGGCTGGCGTCCACCACCATACTGAATTTCTCCACTTGATTCTTGTGCTATCTGTCTTATATGTTGCAAGGCCTGTAGAGTCAATTTTACAATTCTCACTCGTTGATTTTTGAAAATGTTAAAACATATCTAATTCATTTAACAAGCAACTAATCTTACAGCAATTGTCAATTTCTGAGCCAAGATTTTCGATGATTCATACAGCGGCCTCAGTACTTCAGGTACACTCCAGACCTGCATTCAATAAGTTAAACAACTGAGGACTATAGGTTCTAGAATATTAAAATTCTAAAAATGACTTGGATATCTATTACTTACATCTAAATCAATATGATCAACAATATGAATAATGGATCCACCACCCTCACATGGTCTAATTAGAAAACCACTGGGAAGCATTTCAGCTCTTACAAAAGTTGTAGAAGTAGGCCCTGTTGGGCCACCAGTTGAGGATGTCAATGATCTCTCACATATCTGCCAACATGATAATTTTAATTAGCCAAATTTGTTTTAAAATTACAAATAATTCAATATTTTGAAATGCGTTGACATTAAACACACCAAAATGTAAAATCACATTGGTAAGCCACACCCTGTAAGCAAAAGCTTCAAATGTTTCATAACAGTTCCAACAACAAAAACACCAAAAATCACAATGGAAGCAAAGGAAGGACGGCAGAACTTAAAACAAAAGAAACCAAATCTTGTCAAATGGCAGCTTGCTTGTGTTAATGAACTAAAATATTTGAAAATTATTCTCTCCTTTAATAATCAAAAGACAGGGAGAATAATACTGGGACCAGTTCAAGAAATGACCATTTTCAGCATATGAAAAAAGAACAGTCATTTAGCCAGGGCAATTATTTGCTAAGAAAAACATAACAGGATTAAATTCTTCTTAGTACCACAAGACTTCCATCTTCCAAACTTGTCGTGTATCTCAGTGTCCAAAAGTCCCGTGCTGCTGCCAAAGTTGTGGGCGCATATGTCTAATTAAAATAAATAAATCACATGTCAACCAAACAACCAAGAGGTCAAAAAACATGAAATCATTCAAAGTGAAGTAAATAGCTACCAGACCTGCATGTACATGAGCTCTATGGTGCCCCCATTTCCAGTGGGGACTATACTCAACACATCCACGCATCGACAGTCACGATACCACGACTGTCGATCTTTGAGAATTTCAGCAACCTAACATGAAACAACAGTCACAAAAACAAATTGATAAGAGGGGAAAAAAACATTTTTCATTGTTCAACATTGTGAAGAAAACGAAAATAGAGCCAATAATATACCTTAGTGGGCTCTAGGCTCACAAGGCCGCAGGCTCGTGCTGCCACGCCACTACAGTTGCGGGAAACAGCTACGATTCCAATCGAATCCGGACCAGGCTACTCATTGCAAATCACAATGAACAAAAACACAACACAATATCACAAATTTATGAAATATACATACAAACACAAGCAATAAGGAATATTAAAAAGGTTATACCTTCATCCCAATCATCTGGACCCAGTCGACAGCAGTTCCAGTAGCCTTGGAAAGGAACTCTGCCAGGGTCTCCTCAGCTATGGCGAGAAGACTGAAACAACAAAGAACAATGATGTCATTATTACAATGAAAACATTGAAATGAAAAATAATAAAGAAGTACATGTTATGGCATGTACTGTTACTTACCCAGCTGGGTTGTTAGCATCCCGGTTGGGATGCTGAGGTGTTGGGTTTTGCTGTTGGTTTTGACCACTCATTACCACAGACTCACAGCTATTGTCTGTGGTAGCACCAGCAGAAACCTGTTCAAAGTTCAAACCAAAACATGGTTCAGCCAGTAATACATTCAGAAAACACAAAAAGCAATCATAAAATGAAGAGAAGAAAGACAGAGAGAGAATCTCACGGTGTGTATCTGTTGCTTCATGTAGCCATTCTCATACACCAGATGAGAAACCTGCTTCTGCAAACGGTCATTCTCCTCCATTAACAGCTTGTTCATTGCAGTCAGCTTTCTGTTCACTGTTTGCAAGCGAGAAGCTTCCTTCCTCTGCTTCTCACGACACCTACACACCAAATTTACCAATGCCTTGTAAGAACAATGAAACGAAACACAAAATTGGAACTAAAAAAGGTGCTTTCTTTCATTGAGACAAGATAAAAAAGACAGGTGAAGTTGAAGGCATTTTTGGGGGAAGAATAAGAAAAAGAAGATTTTGGCATTTGGGTTTTTTGAAATTTTGAAAAAAGAGACACCTTCTATTCTGGAACCAAACTTTGATCTGTTTGGGTTCAATGTTGGAAAGTATGGGGCACTCTCTGATGAGTTGCTGCCTCCTCAAGGAACTTGGCTTAGGGCATTCAGCATAGACCCTCTCCAAAGCCTCAACCTGCTCTGGTGTGTACCTTACATACTTGCTTGAATCCATTTGGTTGTTGGCTGAGTCCTTGTGCATAGAAAGTGCCATCACTCTAAACACACACACGCACACTATTTGAAGAAAATGGGAATGGAAGGGAGGGAGGGAGTGAGAAAGAAAGAAAAAAAGGAACTAGTTAATTGGTTCTTCTTCTTCACTGTTCTTAGTGTTAGTCTCGGGCAGGCTCTCTTCTCCAAGAGAGCCTCCACTCCTTCATTAGATGCTGCTCGGTTCCTTCAAAATCCAACTTGGAAGGGAAACTCAAGGGGGGAAACAGTGGTCTTTATCGCCCTCCACACACCAATCTCGAGATTGTGAAAGAGCGAAAGAAAGGAGAAAGAGATGGAACAATAACTGAGGAAGAAAGAATGTGTTGTGTTTTTATGTGTTGTCTCTGTAATAATAAAATAATATAATATTATTATGTATAGTAACAAACATACCATAAAATAAATGTGATAGTATGTAATAGTGTAATGGTAGTAGTGGCCGAAAAAAGCAAACAGAAAAAACAAACAACCAAAGGGCAATTAAAGGGACTTTAATTTGTTACTACTGAGTTATTTTATTTTTCCTTTTTTGTTGCTGCTGCAGTATATCATACTCGTTTCCTCATTACTCATGGTTACAGTTTGATGCAAAAATAAAAAGGAATTTATAAAGAAGATTATAAATAAATGAGAGGACAGCAGAAGAGCACAACAGATACCATTAAAAGAAAAATATAACTATTATAAAATTGGTGATGTGATATAAAAAATATAAAAAAAGAAATATTGATGAAATTATTAAAATAAAAAATATATTTGTGTATCTGTTATATTTGTTAAGCCTCTCTCTTTCTCCTTCTCTCTCTGCAGGAAAAAGATACTAGTATGTAGTAGCAGCCTAGCAGGCACGAAGGCACACCAACAGTGTGTACTGTTGTAGCTTCTCTCTCTTCATGAACGCATGTTTCATACTCAAGGGATATGATGATATGATATGTTGTTATGCATGCATAAATGTATGTGCATGTAAATGTAATTATGGTACATGATGGATGCATGAGAGAGAGTGTACTATGTACGTACGTAAAGAGAGTAGACAAAAAAAAAGGGACAAATATTTGACATCACATTTGATTGCTGGGTGAAAATGCTAGCAGGATCCCATAAAATTGGCTTCACCTTGATTTTCTTTTTATTATTTATTTTCTCTATTATTTTAGCATTTCTTTCTACTTTATAAAATTGTGGCCAAGATTTTTAAGTGTGTATTATTTATTTTTGCTTACACTATCTTACTTCTTTTTTTTTACCTAGAACATAAGAAAAATAATCTTGTTTGAAATATGGGGAAATTATTTCTTTTTCATACATAAACTCACAAAATTCCCATTCCAATTTATAACATTTTTCTTCACAAAATTCACATTTCAATTATAAGAAGATGACAAACTAACTAAAGTTGGACATTTTTTATATAAAGAGATAAGTCTTTTCCAAAATTAACAGTTTTTTTTGCTGTAGGGTAACATATGTTTTCTCTTAAACTTTTTTACAAATACATATATTTATTGATTTATTTTAAATAAATGTTATATTATATAGTATTACATTTATTACGATAATTGCTTCTGATTGAATATCTAATTGATTAATTGAACTTGTATTAATTTTAATATATCAATTGCATAAAAAGTTTTCCTCATAATATTAAATAAAAATATGCTTTTAATGATATAGAGATCTATAATTCAATGATAATATACTATTTATATTAGTAATATATAAAAAATTAATGATTTTTCAGAAAGGTGTACTTGAATAAATGCACTTAGCCTGTGATATCAATTAATTCATGAATTTTAAACAGTGATTTTTTTCTTAACCCTATTCATCAATACAAAAATTCTAACTAATTTAAATTTCGTCCAAAAGGTAAATAAAGTGTAACAAAAAATTATTTTTATCAAAAATCAAATTCAAATACTACTTCAACGATCTAGACTTAATTTCAACATATTAATCACTTTTATACCATTACTTGATTAACCTATGGTTATTTTATTCTCTATTGCATTTTCATTTTTTATTATTTGAATTAATTGCATGGTTTAGTAATTAATTTATACTTTATATGAATAAGTAGTATATGATAATATCAAGGATTTTTATATTGTTATTTAATTACAAACTGTTACATAAGGACGTGTGGTAATTGTTCACTTTATATATTTTTTTCTTTAAAATTATATTAAAAATAATTTTCAATTAATTAATATTAAAAAATTATACTAGTAATATATGTCTATTAAACACATTTTATTTTATTACATATAAATTATTTGTATGATATCATATGATTTGATTAAGACAATTCGACCTATATTATAAATGAACATATTTGAAGCATGTGTTAGAACGGCAATGACCCGTAAGAATGTACGGATATCGTTATCGTACTAGTTTAACAATTAAAAAGAAAAGCTTGCTAAACTTAAAAACAATAAATACAAAAAAATAAAGCCTCCTATTGGAGAATGACAAATTTAATTAATTAATATTAATCAAATAAATGTTTGCAAGTAAATAAAAGAGTCATTTTTTAATTATAAAATTTTAAAAAAATAACCAACAAGTTAAATTCTTTTCAATTTGTTCCAACTCATTTTGGACCGTGGATTAAGTAAAGTGGGTTAATTAAACTGATGAATTTTAAATCCAAACTCATCTCTATTTAATTTAGTTTATAAAATGTGATTCTTCAGTTTTTAATAAATTTTTTAAGAACTATCTTCTTCTTTAGTTAGCCGTGCATCTTTTTCCACCACTAGCGGATTTTTTATACTTCTTACAGTATAACTTAATCTGCATATCAAATTAAATTTTTAAAATAATATTATTTTAAATGTTTTTATACAATATAAATGCAAAGAGTTTCCTTAGTTGTTATTAAATTAAATTAGTGATAATTCTTAATTTCAATTTGATGTTCAAATTTTAAATTTACACACACCATATCTATAAGGCTATAATGTATAATGATTCAAAAAAATTATTTCTACAATTTTCACTTAAATTTAAAAGTCTTAATATTTACAGACATATAATTGCAAAGAGTTTCCTTAGTTCTATTATTGATATTATATTTATTATTATTAATCAAAATATCTATTTCTAAAAAAATATTTTTCTTTATAATTTTTGTTTAAATTTAAAAACATCGATGCATTACAGGGAAAACTTACTAGTTTAGACTTGTAAAAGTAGCTTATTATCTTCGTATGATTTTTTGTCTTGTTTTTTGATGATTAATTTTTTAAAATTAAGTTTTACAATTAAATTTATGATATAAGTTCTTGTATATATATTAGATAAAGTTTTATTTTAAAAAGTTACAATATAAATAATAATTTTACTATTTTTTTCTCATCAATAAAAAGATTATATATATATATATAATCTTTTTATGTAAGAACTACATGGTACTAGAAGTACCCAAATTTCATCAACAAATAAAATTCACCCCTGTATGTTTAACTCCTAGTATTCCACCATGTTGCTTGCACAGGTTATAGAAAAAATTCCAAAACGTATAACAACACAGGCAAAACTATACACATGCACCCACACCCACCTATTATAGTCTATTATACCAACCTCCCCTACAAAATAGCCCAAACAACACCTCTTGTCACTCCTAAAATCCAAAAATACAAACACAGGATTAAGGTTCCACTGTGCAAATGAATAACAAAATAATTTATTTGTTGATTTTATCCAATACCACGCATTTAAAAAAATAATTTTACTATAATAATCAACCTATTCACGAACTTGCAAATGATGAATGAAAGTTCAAGTTGAGGCAAAATTGACAGCCCGATATGATTAGGAGTAAAAGTAAGATTTTAACTTAAAAAGGATTTTTTATTGTTTAGTATTTTTCAAACATCATACCTTATCTCAATTTTTGGGGCCATAACATAAACAACATCAAGATTTGAATAGACACCCATTACCAACTATGACGAGCGGGAGTGGGAGTAAAAGGTATTCAGTGGATGTTTGCTAAATGATATATATCATTCTACTGATCTTTTTTCTTTCTGCAAATTCTCTTTATTATAAAAAATATTGAATGGAAAATTAAATACATTTCATTTCACATTTTAAAAATATTAAGCTTCCTTAATACTTACCGTGCAAAGGAAATAGGATGATGTTGTATGAAGATTTAGAATTATTTGATTACATATATGTGTAATCTTACGATCCATTGTATGCTTTTGAATAAATTTCAACAAAAAATATAATGAGTATTTAAAAAGTGTATTATTAACATGTATCATGAATGCAAATAGCATTATTCGAAGAATAAAAAAACTACTAGATATTAATAATTGGGGAGATATTATTATAAAAAATAGTATTAGTAACACATTTTCTACTATATTTCTTATGATGTACATTTTATTACTAGTTTAAAAGTAAAAGAAATTACCAAAACAAATACTATCAATAAACTTTCTAACATACTCTTTTAAATACAATTTTATTATCAGTTAAAATTTATTAAAATAAAATATTGTTTGAGACTCACGTTCTTTATTTAATGAATTTCATCTGTGATGTTATAATTTTCAATAAATATTAAGTACCAGTTGAAATTGTGTTACAGGTTGAATTAATAAATGATGAGTGGAGTTTATTGATTAAGAAATAAAACTTACAAAATTATGTAACTCTACTAAATTTCAATTAATGAAAAAAAAGTTCAAAAAGTGTTTTGCAAGTATTTTTCTTGTAATGAATTAAAATAATGGTCCAATTATATGTTTTTAAAAAAAATGTAAAAGAAATCCGTCGCATAGCTTAGTCCAAAAATCTTTCTCGTATGTGGAATAACTAACATGATCATGTTTGCATTTTCTATATTTTTAATTTGAATACTTTGTCAATTCTATGAATTTACGTAACCGGTGTCCGGTGGGATTAATCGATCATGTTTAATAAATTTCTATCAGAGTCAGCGAAGAGCACGAAGAAATGTTATTCGCATGATTTAAGACTATGTGATGGTTTCTGAATTGCATGCATGCACCCATGGGAGATTTCTAGGTCAACTTTGATTCGTATGTGGGTTTATGGTCCTTAGATTTTTTTTCTTTTTTCAATAGATTAGAAAGTTGTTAGTAGTATGCAAGTCTCATCAATTTTCATATATATATATATATATATATATATATATCATTTATGAATGGCCGAATTTTTTTTGTGGTGGCATGAAATATGAATGGCCTAAATTTTTGTTTGGTGTGTCTGCAATCTGAAATTGAAGCAAAAAAAAATTGCTACTTTCTACTGTGTCCGCCATTGTTGAGACCTCCGAGTGGTGAGTCTTCATGAACGACTCTGCGGGCAACTTTGTTTTGGACGACGATAGTGGCTTGTGCACAGTTGCTTCTGCTTGTACAACCAAACCGTCTACAATTGCTTAATCGTTGGAGAGAAAGAAGGGATTTTGTGGATTTGTATTTTTTTAAAATAAATAATAAATAAACTAAAGTAATAAAATTAATTGATTATCCTTTATTTTATTTTGGACTAAATAAAAGAAAAATGGTTTTTTGCCAATAAAAATGATTGCTAAGAGTGGGTCTATTTAACATACCGCACACACATATTGTATAAGAAATCAAATTTGATTTTTAAAGAAAGAAATCATATTATTATTGACTGTTTTTTTTAAATTTTAAAAATCAGGATAAATCTTACTCTTAAACCAGTTTTAGTTTGTAAAAATCCAATCATGCATTTTGCTTCTAATGAGTGGCTTGCACTCTGATTATATATAAGTGGAATACGGATCACATGAAAATATAAAATATGGTTTTTTATAAGTAAAATATAATTTATTAAAATTGATGTGTAGTACTCAAACTCATATAATATAGTTGATGAGTTACAAGTGTTTTCCTAATATTTCGATTCAAGTAATATATCAAAGATCTATATGTTATTCATCATTTATCAAGATGATAACAAAGACTTACTAAACATCTTTGAATGATGATTAAATATACTGCAATCAAATATATTATTAATTAGGATAAAAATATATTGACATACGCATGTTTTTTAAATCTCATTTTAAACATTTAAATTAAAGAAAATAATAATTTAAGTAATTTTTATTTATTTATAAATTTAAAGGACAACAAATTGAAAAGAATATGATGAAAAATGAATTTAAAGTTTTGAACCCTCTTTTAAAATTTGTATAACACGACGATCTTATAGTATGTCTTTTACTTTCCAACAAAAGGGATCTATTATCTATGA
>CM023955.1:11753993-11855761 GCA_013407115.1 Glycine latifolia
AGAGAGAGAGAGAGAGAGAGAGAGAGAGAGAGAGAGAGAGAGAGAGAGAGAGAGAGAGAGAGAGAGAGAGAGAGAGAGAGAGATTGTGAGATAATTAAGAAAATTGAGAGTTGAATACTCAGCTAATTATCATGATTTGTAGCTAGCCTTATAATAACAATTAGGATTCCACACACAAACACACATGCTATATACGTCAGGTTCAAGTTCAAGTAGGAAGGCATTAGTTACTTCCCTGAAGGTTAATATTGTTTAGTTTTTTTTAGAGGGAATGTTAATATTATTGCCCATTCAAAATGGAAATAAATAATTCACCGATTATAGTTTTGCATGAAAATCATTATTTATAACTATAACTAAATTATTTACCCATAATTTTAAAGAGAATATACCAAACTTGTCCTGAACAATATAACATTGATGAAACTTTTTGACTACAGAAAAATTATAGAATTGATAACTATAGTATACCTCATTATAACGAAGCAAAAAACATATTTCACTAAATTAGCGCTTCCTAGTATACATAATACTACGCACATGTCTACATTCATTTGGACAATATCCAATGCTATAATTAATCTCAATTCCAAATTTTCGTCATCGTGAAGTCACCTATATATATAACCATGCTTGTCGTCGCGAGCTAGCTAGGCATGCACGACAAATATTTATATAAAATTTTCATGAGTGTATATTTAGTGATTAAGGAGAAGTTAATGATGAGTACTGGCTTAAAGAACACTAGTGTATCCCAGTGTAGAATCTAAATGCTTTAATTACGATTAAGTGTTCAATAAGTTTTAGGCCTGCAAGCTAGCTAGCACATCTGAAACCCCGAAACCCAACTTTGTGGTTGAGATCCACCAAGCACCATCTCCTCCCTTTTGTTGACAAATTGATAGTGTTTCCCACCTCTTTACCTTTACTTATAAGGATCCAAGAGCAAGAGAGATAATGCAAGAGAAAAGCAATTGACTTTTGGATACTTACAAGGTTGACCTTTACATAAGGCTTTAAGTCTTCAAATAAAGCATCCAATGATCCAAATTAAAGCTTAGCAAAAACTCACTCATTTGGCTTGTAGTGGTATCTTGTAGCCCTAGCTTGTTCCCTCCCAGTCTTTCACTCTTAACACATTATTTATCATATTTGTCATCAAAATATTAGTTTGAGATATTTATTACTTTCACTGATAACGTATCTTTATCAAAAAAATATAATTCATCATCTTTAATAGAATTTCTTTTTTGATCATATTATTTTTCATATACTAAATTCAAATTCAAAATCTCATTTAAATGAATTAAATTCAGTTCCATTCAAATTAATGATATATATTATTGTATTTCTTTATTATTCATAATATTATTGTTATATCATAATCTATTTAAATATTTAATATAATTAATGGACTTAAAATGGGGACTCAAAGAGGAGTCAATGGTTGGCTGGCTATACACAAACTCACTTGTGTTTTTTTGTCTCCCTTTGCTATGTGTGATGATCATGGAGTCCCCCTCTATGCCTATAGCTTTTCCTTCTGGAAGAGGAAGAGATTTGGGACAATGAGACCCCGCCATTGGGACAGGTCCACTGGCCTGTGTTTTCCATATAATATTACATTGCGTGATATTGTTATTAATAAAAAAAATAAAAACAAAGAAACAAAGAAAGGTGGAGGTTCCTTTCAATTCCTTCCAGTCCCATGCGGGGACCCAAAAGGGTTTTTGTTTTTAATCCTTGGTGTTGAGGGTGATGAACCTTTTTTCCTTTCCTTACATGCACCAAAAGAGTGTCATGGACTCACTTGCAACAAGACCCCACCACCACCACCACTCTCACTCTAGAATTGTGTGCATGCCTTTGCTTCCATTTTACATCTCTCTCTCTCTTCTTGTTTTCTTGAGAGGGTCCATGCATGATAAGAGGTGTAAAGGTGTGTAGCTGCTTGGATAAAGAAAAGGAACATGATAGGGTGCTCATGTGAGTGAAAATCTAATGTCTTTGCTACTAATTATGGCAAGATATCATTTGTAATCGCTATCATTAGTAGTGGTATTTAAGTATATACTATATGAATTTTAATTGCTAATTAATTATACTTTACAAAAGGGATCAAATATTCCTCTCGATCATAAGAGTCTCATGGATACATTTATGTGAGCATACATTTTTTACAAGTCTTCCAACTTGGCTATCATGTATCACCAGACCAATTCGCCATGCATGCATTGATTCTGCACTTTGCATTATTATCTATATATTTTAATGTACTATAGTAGTTATTTAATTTTAGTTTACTTCATGGGTACTTTTTTAGTTTTTCTTCCTCCATAAAAAATGAACTCCGGTCATAAAGAACTTACAATAACTCCTCAACAACCTAATTAAGCTAAATCACATTGGTAAGGGTACTTAGTTAATTGTTAGATATTAATTTCTTTTGCACCAAAAAATAATAATTTCTTTATAAGTGTAAAAATCATCAAGATAGGTTTTACAATCCATAAAGCCATTTTTAGATACGCAAATTAGAAATCATGCCTTGGTCTACATTTTTAATAGACTTAACCATGCATGGTCTTTGCTGGTTAATTTAAAATGCTGTATGAGTTACATTTTTATTTATGATAATATTACCGAATCAATATATTAGCAAATTAAGATTAGCGTGATATATATACACTTTTCTTTTTAATTCGTAAAAATCAAATATAGATACCAGATCATTTATAAAAATTCACGTATTCTGTTTAATTAATGGAATTAAATCTTCTTGATAGCGTGATATAAACTTTAGTTGTATATCTATATAGATAATCAAGATTAAAACTTAGTTAATTAATGATATTAGTCTCGTTAATAAATTATATGTATTTGTTTTCGAACTGAAAAATCATTATTTTTTATTGCACTTATCTTTTAACTTTTGACCGTTCAACATAAGATATAATAATTTATGTATATACGGAATAATTATAAATATGTAACTAATATTAATTTGTACACTGTAATATTTTTTTTAGAACTAGTTTTAGCATGATCATTGAACATAATAGATTTTTATTTTATATAATTACAACTATTAATTTATAATAGATAAATAAATTCTATTATTATTTAGAATTGTAATAAATAAATATGTTTTCAGATATAAGTTATATTTTAAATTTATGATAAATAATTTATATTATGATATATTGTTATTATTAATTATTGATAACTTTTCTTTCAAAAAAATGTTTAAATTAAAGCTATAACTAAAGACTTTGAAAATAATACACATCGAAAGAGATAAGAAGTTAAGTTAAACTATCCAGTTGATCTTGAAAGCATAATATTATATCTTAATGCATGTTAGGAGCGCATTAAATTTTGAATATATATATATATATATATATATATATATATATATTTATGTATGAAATTAAATTTTGATATTAGGTTATACCTTGTTAAATAGTTCTATTGAAATGAAAAGTATAAGAGGATTTACCCGATAGACTTAGACTATATATAAGAGCATTACATTTGTATGCATGTCTCAAAGGACTGCAATCTTTGAGGTAGATAAATTGAATGATCAAGGTTTAAATGATAAGTGGTTAAAATTATATAAATCTTTCACGTAGAAAGACGAGAGATCTATTATGTAGAGAGGTGCGAAGAAAAGACCATCCAACAAGAGATACACAAGTAGTAACCATGACTAGAGGGACAAAAGCTAGAACATGAGAGATTGGGTATTGTACTTCTATACAAAATTTAAAATTTCTTGAAAACATCGAATCAAAGAAGTTATGAAGAGTTTTTATGAAGTATGAGCACATGATCGAAGTTTGCATTTCACAAAAGAAAAGTTGTTGATGCATATATTTTAGCTTTTTTCACAAAAATATCTTTTTGGAGTTATAAGATTGACTTGGTGGTAAAAAAAGAAAAGAGAAGAGAGAGGTTGTAAATTTAACCATAAATTAACATTTATGATAGAAAAAAAGGATTTTAAAAGTCTTAGTGATCCAGTTGTTAACACATTTCAAGAAAAAATGGTGATTAACTACAAACACAAAATGTCGGCCAAGTGTTCCTTAAGCCAACACTAAATTAATTTTTGTTGTTGTTTCTATTACTATTACAAATGCGTGGGGTTGATTAATACGTTTAAAATATCATAATAAAAAAATAGTATTTTGTTAGTAATGTCACTCAATTAAGAGTGGTGTTTGAGACATACATAGCTTATTTTGAGAAAAATGTCTTGATGAGTTTGTTATGACGAAGTTTGTGGAATATGAGCATATTTTACTTGTTTTTTTTGTTTCATATAACTTATTTATTAGGACGCTATTAGAATATATCAATAATGACACCCATTCTAATGGAGTCTCCAAATGTTCATAGTTTAAACCAATTTTTATATGATTAGTATTTAAATTCTTAATTAACAAAAAAATATTAATGATACTTGATTATATGTCATATAATGATTAGTTAGGAACTATGTTGCTCAGGATCACCAAATAATTTTTCGAGGAGCTATCAGAACAATTTTAATAGGAGATATTGGAGAGGGATTTTCAATCGAAGATCTCTCTTTTTCAAGATCCACCACTAAAGAAATTTCCATGTGGAGATCTGATTTTTCCATAAGAACCCTTAAGATCTATACGGAGTTCAAAAAAATAATTTTTTATGTGACAAGATGAAAAAAATAAAAAAATAAAATTAAAAGTTAAAATTAATTATATACTTTATTAATATTTATATATTTTTTTCATGCTTTATTAATTAAAATTAATTAAATTAAATTTTAAATATTTAAAAGTGGAGTCCATGTGGGACCCATTAAAATTATCTAAGATTTCAATTTGGGATTTACCAATAAAGGAAAAAATATCACATATCTTAAGAGATATTCACTCCTACGTGGCACTATAAGATCCATCAAGAAATGATCTAAGATTCCAATTTAAAATCTACCACTAAAGATGCTCTCAATACATTATACATTATGCAATAAGGCAATCATAAATATCTATTATATTTCAAAGTGGATTAAAGTGAAAAGAAGAGAGAAATAAAGTGAGAAAGAAAAAGATAAATGCAATACATGAACATGATAGAAAAGAAAGAAATAAAAACAATAAAAAGAAGTTAGATAAAAAAAATTGTATATTTCAAAATATTTTCTTACACAAAAATTAATAAAAAAGAAGATAAACAAAATTGGAAAAACTTCATTTGGGTGCAGTTTTTCTTAAAAAAAAAATAGTGAATGCTCAATAGAATATTATAGAATATATTATCGTATATTTTTTTCAAATCCACATGTCTACTAACTAGTCAATATAAAATTAATTTTTGCTTGAACGTTAACTTGAACTTGATTGGAAGATGTTTTCTAATGGTTTTTAAACACCTGCACTTCAATTCAATTCAAGAAGTCTACTTAAATGGAAAATAAATAAATACTTTATATAATAGATAAAGTATTTGGTCTAAGTCGAGAAAATATCTAATGCCCCTCCAAATTGAGTATCCTCTTAATCATATATCACATATTTTATACAATACATCAAATGACTAGTATCATTCGACCATAATTATTATTAATAAATTTACTTAAAAATAATTACTTGATTAAAAATACCTAAACATAATTAAAAGATATATTATTTAACTGATCATTAGAGCGTTCATGTCCATAAACCCAGACTCATTAAAGTCAATAAAAAATGGGTAAACTTTTAGGTAAATGACTAATTCATTGTCGAGTATTCACTATACGTTTCGGACTCACACATACTAGAAACTTAAATAAGGAACCATTTAAGAAGATCTTTCAATACAATAAATGATCTTTCAAAGAAGTATAAGCATCCGATCCAATGTGACACAAACACTTTCCTTCTTCAATATCTCAAGATTAATTTGACAAAGCTGGCGGGCATATCCTCAACCCAAACATAAGTTTAAATAGATGTGTTTTTCTTTTATTTTTTGACTTAAACATCCAATTAATCCATACTTATGTGGTTTGGGAAGGTTTCAATTTTCAACGAACCACGAAGCTACACGCCAATAGATGGATACTTCGATTTTTCGGGTGTTAACTTGGCACGAAGAAGAAAAAACTCCAAAAGAAATTGAACATGGAAATGATATGAGAAGGTCTAACCACTAATTTTCTTTTTTCTTTTTGGTCGAAACCAAATGCACTTTTTTTTACGAAAAACAATCTTACGTTTAATATTCTTCTATTAATATATAATATTTTTGGAAAAGGCTCCCCTTGCACTTTAGAGGGTGAAGTACAATGATCTTAACCCTTAATTATATTAATGGTTCCGATCTTTTTTATTTAATTTTAAATGAAATATATCAGTAAAATAAAAACAAAAAAAAAAACAATTTATGGTTTCATGTCCTGCGCTCTCCGATCTTCTTGTTCTTTATGTTTGGGACTAAATCATACAACAATGAGAAAAACTTTCTCATATCTCATTCGGATTGTGATTAGTTAAGGAAATAAAAAATAAAACAAAATATTCTGTATAATTGAACTATGATTTCAAACATCAAGGGAAGTACATACAAAATAAAAAGTAACGAGTTATCTATCAGAATTACTTGTTAACCTTAAGCCATGAATATTTTGGCTTTCTGATAATTATTGTTTCTCTCAATACAGACACGCAGGATTTGTTACTCTGATTTTGTTCTTGAAAAGGAGAAGTAATTATCCAATTAATTAATTTTATTGCTCTTAAATACGAAAATACTTTCAACTGGAGCATTTTGATTAATTGTCACTCCCATTTTTTCTTTCCAAAAACAAAAATAGACTAACAAGGGTAAGAGCTCAAAAAAGACAATATTAAGAGTAGCACTGATAATTATTTTTCCATTGTTGTTAGATTAAGCCTTGCGTGTCTGCTATGCAAATCAATTTTCCTGAAAGAGTACAGATGATGAATGTGAAAATTGGAGTGCAAGAGACATAAAGTGTTATTTATTTTTGTTTTTATTTTAATTTTATTAAACTTAAATCTAAATCATTAATATAATAAAGGGTCAAGATGGTTGCACTTTAGAGGAGCCTTTTCTAATATTTTTATTGTGATACCTTTAATTATTAGGAAAGCTTTAATGGTCGGCATCGAATAATAATCGTGGATGAAAATGATTTTCGCTTAGGGAGAGACTACTGTGTGAAAGAGATTCATACTTGAGGGAAAAATTGTTAAAATATAAGTGTGAGGTGAAGTCTCATATTATGTAGAAATGAGAAATTTGAATACCATATAAGTGAGAATAAAATTAATAAATCTGAGTATTAAAGTTTTGGATTAAAGTATGGTATTGGTTCACTTATGCGTTTGCTCGGTAATCCATGGGTGTAAATCTCCCTAGCGTTTATCCA
The DNA here is from genome assembly GCA_013407115.1 of Glycine latifolia. Taxonomy (NCBI): domain Eukaryota; kingdom Viridiplantae; phylum Streptophyta; class Magnoliopsida; order Fabales; family Fabaceae; genus Glycine; species Glycine latifolia. The sequence continues at coordinate 11,761,420 of CM023955.1, forward strand.
TTCAGTTACAACGATACAAGATACTAGAACATGTTAGTGACAATGACTAGACAGCGTCAGAGAATCCATAATGGAGCTATAAGGACCACCTCGTGCATTAAAAATTTTTGCTCGTGGATGAGACTACAATGTAGAATAGACTCACACTTAAATGAGAAATTATTGGAATACAAGTGTGAGGTGAAATTTTAAATTGGATAATAATGAAAAAGTTGAACACCATATAATCAGTAAAAAAATTCATAAATCTAAGTCTTAAAGTTTTATCCCCTCATATTTTTCAACAAGATTTTATTGCAAATACGCTTAATCCTTCTATTACAATTAATTAGTAGCTTAATAATAATTTTGAGCAAATTTTATCTCTTAATTTTTTAGTTGTTATAATTAAGTTTTATTTTCTTTAACTTTTCAATTTCTTATTTTCTATTTATAATTTTCACAATATGAAGTTATTATATTGTTTAAAATCTTTTCCACTAAAAAATAGCAAAGAAAATAATCAAATTTTGTAAGAAAAAAAATCAAAATTTATTCCCTTCGAAACTTTAATATCACACCTTATTAAGTCCTTCACAATTAATTAATTTTCATTAAATCTATAACTTGGAAACTTTTAAAATTGCTTCATATTTCAAATTCATCATAACTCGTCATGTATTTGAATAAAAGTATAGATTTCGAAGGATTTAAAATAAAACATTTGATGAAAGTACTAAATGTATTTAATTTTTAAAAACAAAAACTTATTTTGTTTGAATTGTTTTTAAAAATTAATACAATTTAAAATAAAAGAAACTAAAAATATAATTAAACAACCAATAAATCCAAAATCAAGTTTTCTAGATAGTCACTTTCTTTTTGTGTGTCAATATAGATTAATAATGCTGCATAAAATGAAAAATAAACAATAAAATAATGGTTTATTCTACTTCAAATGCTTAACATGGCTTCTTTCATTTGAATATTTGAAATTGTCAATGAAGTTAAATCTCATTTATTATTAAAATTTTCGTGAATATTGATAGGTTACTGGAAGTACAGAACACGTATAAAATGCTTAAGCGAGATAATCTATATTCTATATTAGATTTTACTATGTAGATTTTGAATATATTTTTTGTACCTTGAAAATACATATATATCAAAAGAGAGTGAAAATAAAAATGACTAATTTTAACTATAAAATTAAAATGAATGATTAAAATAAAAATATTTTAAATTTAAATTAAAATCTTATTTAACTATAAAATCTCTATATATTGATCAATAGGAATTGAAAGTAAATATCCTCACACACTCTTCTCAACAAATCATTAATTATTCAAGGCCTAAAGTACATGCCCAATTTTTTAAAAATAAGTACCAACTTAACATCGAAATTTTGGCTTAATATCCACACATCAAATTATAAATTATTGATGAATCTTAATAAGTATTCTAAGGATATTGATTAAGGAACTTAAGATAAAAATATTTTTATTAGAAGACAAAAAATTGTCTTGTCCATGATCTCTTTTATGATTTATACAAAACATATTTATTTTTTTTAATTCTTTAACCAAAAAGACACACAATACCTTAAATTATTTATAATATTGGGTTCTAGTCAAATGTTACTACTATTTTATTGACCATAGCCGAATCTTTCTCTTCTTTTTGTTTTGGGGAAGGGGGTTGTTTTATTTATGTCATGCAACTTCATACTTTTTTTCTGGCTCATAATCTTCAGAAATTCTAAATTAATTAGCGGCAAATTATGGAGTTTTCTCAATATAGTGAACCACACGAGAGACCACTATGCTATTTGAGGAATTGAAACTTAATCAATAGATGATATAAAAAATAATGGGTAACGGAAGGTTTAAAAGAGTAAAAAAATTCCACCCCTTATCAATTCATATGTCAAAAAAAAGGTTATGAATGTAAACTTTTCAGCTGGTTCTTGGTAGTGCAAATTCTGGCCTGAAAATGATTGACAAGTTGTTGAGGTCAAAAGCATAATTACATTTCTGAATAAGATTCCCAAACATGTTTTTATGTGTACTCACTTTTGGTAATTTGCTCCTAACTTTGTTTCTTGTCAACTTGCAAATATTGTTATACGCTGAAATTGCTGCAGAAATGTTGGTAGTTTAATTGGTACGATAAGAATTGCATTTAACTGAGGAAAAATGCTTTCAAGGGTGGGATAGACTTGCTAGCCCAAAAAATGGAGCATTTGTTATTGGGAAATACATTTCATTGAAGGTAAAGGGGAAAACATAATTACAGTTCTTTTCTTTAGATATTACAGTATTTGGGTTGTTTTTTAATTAGACTTCGAGTTTTATTTCAATAATATTTGTACTAAAAATTTACATTAAAGAATTACGTAAATGGTTGAGGTAAAATTTCAATTCTAGTTGAAGACCAGCACAACTAACACTTGAGAAATTGTACGTAAGTTTTGTTCAAAAGAAAAAAAATTGGCCTTTGTAAAATAATAGGTGAAACATGACTCCAAACACAGACACTTCCCCTGTTATTTAGCTGTGAATTCGTAGATTTGGGGTTATATTAAAACAAATATTGATTTCACAACCTAAAGGAAATTAATGATATATTGTTTTCCCCTTTGTGATATAAAATTTAAGAGGAAGGAGAATGCATCTTACTTTAATTCTATTATAATTTTTTTCTTACAAAATTAAGAGAAAAATAAAAAGAAGGAGAAATTATAAGATAAAACAATGACTGATATAATATGGAAAAATTAATTAAAAAATGAGTTATAGTAAAATATTATTTTAAGTATTTATAAAAAAAATGTAATTCATTCTATATTTATTTGACTGTTTTAATGTATAGTATAATAATCAAACTAACCACATTTAAAAATTCTTTAATATATAGTCATGTTAACTTTAAGCATCATTATTATTGAGATAACGAATAAAATCACAAATAGAAAAGGACAATTAACAAAACACTTCTCAACCCATTATCCAAAAACTTCTGGTAAATAAAAAGTGAAAAGAGCGAGAGAGAAAAAAAATAAAAAAAAAAGTAGTTTTGCAGCAATAAGACAAATCCCAACAACGTTGAGAGTTTTAGCCAAAATTGTTATGATTGCTTGGGTAGACTCTCTGAGACTTTGCTTGGGTAAAACAAAAGAAGCCAAAACAGTGGTCTTTTGAATTTTGACAACCCTCATTTGCCATTGAAGATATATAATCATATTGATCGAATGACACATACATATATAGCTGAAGAATCAAATCATTGAAAATGTTCAGCAATAATAGGAACGAATCACTTCTCTGACTTCATTCAATTTTTTGTTTACGAGTAAAACCAAATCCATGAATAGCTTCAACAATAATTATATAAGCAAAAAACGGTTGAAGCAATTTGATTTCATAATTTTATTTACGTTTTTGTCTATTTATCTACAAAAAATATATCCTAAAAACGGTATTGAACCTAAATATGAATTCAGAATTCGATTATGCATGGAGAAAATGTTAGACTCTCAATGTTTATGATAAAGACGGTTACCCTTTAACCTAATGGGTAAAATAAATTTTTCTTTCCCTTTTTTGCTTATTAAGCTACTGAATAAAAAAATTATTATTATTATTATTATTATAAATGTATTATTTTTATTTACATTTTACTAAAAAAAGCTTTATTCTTTATTATTTTAACCATTTGTGGAATATGGAGAAGGAGAATATTTTGAAAATATTTCTTTTAGCTCAACAAGATATTGCCCTTGCTTCTCAGTATTTTTAGGTGTGATGGAGAATCAAATTGCGTAGTTCTTTTGGTAAAAAGAAAACATTTTGTAAGTTGATATATATTTTTTCTAATTATTAAATTTTATATCACTAAACAAGAAGTACTCTCAAAATGTTCATTCTTAAATATTTATTTACTTTTTCTATATTATTATAAAAAAATTAGGAATCAACTCCCGCAAAGCTTACTCCTTTTTTTTCAAATAGCACAAATGCATTTTTTTAGTTTCGTTTTTATTTAATGCCACAAGAAATTAGATGGTGGGAAACTCAAGGCCAACTTCCGCAGGCTTAAATAAACTAAGGCTGGGCCAGAGCCCAACTCCAACTGAATGAAAATGGATCACGAGAGTAAAATGCCCCGCTAAACCTCAAAGTGTTGGGTTATTACTTGCTGCACTCCCATGTTGCTTCCTACACTCTTTTCGGAATATTTTTTAACCTTCCAGGATGGTTATTTCGGAAGTAAAAAAGGGAGTACATTCTGGAATGTAATTTTACATTCCAGAATGGACATTCTAGAACAAAAAAATAAAGTGCAGGAAACAACATGAGAAGTGTAGGAAGCAATAACCGAAGTGTTGTTGCTGTTGTAGGGGAACGTAGTTGTGTTCTTTATTTTGAAGATTTGATTAATTAACGTTGAAAGTACTGTATATTATTTAAAACAAATAATTACTAACATCTAAATAAATATCGATGTTTGTAATGACTACAATACTGAATAATACGAAAATCCTTACAACAAGAAAATATCCTTAATCATTAAATTATAATGTTTTTGGCATGACATTGAGTTTTATTAATATAAATAAAAATTTAATAGTTATTATTTTCAGATTGTCCTGTGAAAGTTTGCAATAGGTATGAAAATTCACAAAATCCAACTTAGCTGCCCAAAGTTCACAAAATCCAACTAACTAACTAATTTCTTAATAAAAAAACTCAATTAATATTTTAAAATAAGACATAACATTATATTATTAGATTTTAACTATTCATTTGATCTCTACACATTCATTTTTTACATTTTAATCTCTGTATTTAAAAACTTACCATTTTAATCCCTGCAGACTGCATATGCACTTTTTAATTTATTTCAATCCCAAGTATCCAAACGTATAGAGATCAAAACAATTTAAAAAAATGTAGCAAAAGAAATAAAAGTCTAAAACAAGTTATTTCTAAACACTAAATTGTAAAAATTTACATGAAAACTAAACTAGTATACCTTTCTTGGATCTTCTGCTAATCTCAGATTTAGTAAATTTTTGCTTGTCCTTATGTCATGAGTGTCTTCCAATTCATCGGATTAAATACTAATTTTCCGCTAACAATGCCAGAATGTGGTTGGTAAAAAAAAAATTATACAGAAGAAAATCAAACAAGAACTTTTTTTCCACTAGATAAATTATTCCCTCATATATAAGTTTAAAGATATTTTATATCACTATACCAACGCTATGAGTTGTAATTTTGATCAACAACCTATGAGTTAGTTCAAGTGTACTAGTATAAAACTAAACGAGTAATTAATTTTTTTTCTTAATAATAATATTAAGCTGGGAAAAGTGGGCTGAGTCCAGCAAAACTTAGGCCCAATATCCCATAGCAACCTAACGAAGTCCCCTTAAAAGTGTCATAAGAAGCAACAATTCTTGGTCTGAGAGAAACCCTAGCTAGCCACAATGCAGATATTCGTGAAAACCCTAACGGGGAAGACGATAACCCTAGAGGTAGAGTCATCGGACACCATCGACAATGTGAAGGCAAAGATTCAGGACAAGGAGGGCATCCCGCCGGATCAGCAGCGCCTGATCTTTGCGGGAAAGCAGCTGGAGGACGGCCGCACCCTCGCCGACTACAACATCCAGAAGGAGTCCACGCTTCACCTCGTCCTCCGCCTCCGCGGCGGAGCCAAGAAGCGCAAGAAGAAGACCTACACCAAGCCCAAGAAGATCAAGCACAAGCACAAGAAAGTCAAGCTCGCCCTCCTCCAGTTCTACAAGGTCGACGACTCCGGCAAGGTCCAGAGGCTCCGCAAGGAGTGCCCCAACGCCGAGTGCGGGGCCGGGACTTTCATGGCCAACCACTTCGATCGCCACTACTGTGGCAAATGTGGTTTGACCTATGTTTACCAGAAGGCTGAGGCTTAGGGTTTCATTTCGTTTTTTCTAGTTTCTGGATTTTTGAATTTTATTATTAGTATAATATTCTGTTTTCTTTTTGTCTGTATTTTGGTCGCATATTATTATGACTGCCTAAATGTTCTGCCTTTTCATAATTTAGTTTCAATGTTTTATGAATAGTGTTGCATCTTTTGTTTTTTAAAATTGGTTTTAATTTTGAAATGGATTGAGTTGTAGTTGGTTGATTTTACTAAGTTTAATGAAAGTTTGTAGGTAATGTCAATTCAATAACTATAATGCCAGTATCCATATTTTTAAGTTCAGTATCTTTACCAAAGTCATCAACGAAGGCAAAAGAAAATTTATTCTGATACTTTTCACCCATGGGGTTTTGTTTTGTATGTGGTGATCTGTTGTGTTTGCTTGTTTGTGATCAACGTATGTGCTTTGTATTCTTAAGCAAATTACATTAGGATATGAATATATGATCGAGCGTTTTTTGGATTTGTGTACGATTTTGTAGTATAACAAAGTTCTAGGGTAGCACTAGTGTGAATTATGAAATGGATTTAGTCATATAGTGATACTGAGAGGCTGGCTTCAGTACATTTCATTTTTGAAGCTATGCCTAAACATTGTTCATTTTTTGAGATTTTGACTATAATAATAATAATAATAAGTCGGTGATTGATAGTTTATTTGGTTTTATATCAAGAATTTGATTATAATACAATTATTTCAAACGTCATTTTCATCATTTATAACAAAAGAAAAAGAAACTTTTGTTTCAAACTGAATCGAATGTAGTTTGCAGTAGTACAAATCTGTACACTCTTGTTTCTAGATATGTGGAATTAAATACACTATTCAATGAAACTACATTATTTATCAGTTTATCACAGTTTGTGTCGAGTTTAGATGAATTTGGAATTGGAGGGATTTGAAAAGGTTAGCTCCTATGTTAAATTTGCCTTAAAAGGAAATTTTAGACTGTTATCATGCTCTCTTTTTTTTCATTATCGACTCTTGAGTTCTTAATTAGTTTTTCCCACTCACATTTTGACTTGAAAATTAGTTTTTATTTTTTATTTTTTATAATGGTAGTTGTTTATAAAACAATAAAGCAACTTTTATAAGAACTCTATCAAATCTCATTCTAAATAATATTTTTAAGTTGTCTAAAAAAATCTAATATAAACAACTGCGTTGGAATTGCACTTGTTGCTAAATGCAACAATTTTTAGTAAACCCAATTTTTTTAGTCAAAATGGCGAAAGCAAAGCATTTTGAGTATTCTTGTGAAGTAAGTATTTGAAGAAGAGAAATGTTGTGTTTCAGAAATAAAATCCTTCTAAAAGTTCAGCCGGTGGCAGTTGATTCACAATCCCATATGGCACAAATAATGGACACAGATTTAGTTCACAGCCAAAATAATAAGATCCATTCATAATACAATCTATTAAAGAAATGTGAACCTCTTCCTTCTATCTGCAACTGTGCGAAACTTAAGCAATCCCGCTTTAAACTTATCATCCTCGTTTATAACAACAAATCAGAAGAGAGCTACAACAGTTAATTCTCACAAGATAAATAAATATGATCCAACCAAATTTTCTTTCCCATCCGACTCCGAGGCACCAAATAATACAATGAAAAGCCCACACAATAAAAAGCTCATATACAAAGGCCAGAAAGGACCACATTGGGGATAGATTTAGTTAAATCACATCAATTTACATATAACTAGTTTTATTTTGCAACATCCTAACATACCTACTACACAAACTATACTTTTACCTATGACGTACTGACAGAATGAATAATGGGGAGATATCTGAGGATGCTGTTGGTTGGGGATTCGACTCCCAATGTAGATATACACAACAGATCCCTGCAATCTACAGCATCACCATTTCTGTAGTTTTAGGATGTTCTATCTGATGGTGCAAGCTCATTTTTATCAGAATTGAGATTGATATTGGACTGTGATTCGTCAGTTGATGCAACCTCATCCTGTTGATTCTCATCTTTCTTTGAATTCAAAAACCGACCTCCACATCCTCTTGCTCTTCTTAGTGCATGCAAATGTCGAGATTCATGCAAGTATGGCTGAAACATTTGTTTAAAAATCAATTAAACCCATAGAGGATGCATGGTAACTTGTGAGTCAAATAAATCCATGGAGGCACACAAAAAAATATCAACATCAAGACAAGAAGTTAGCAGCTAACAACACAACTTGCAGGAACCTTCTCCCCTTCATTTTCCTTTTCCGATAATTACTTTTCTTAATAAACTTTTCACACCATTCAAGAGGAATGTGAGGACAAAATATACCTTTCGATTCCTTGCAGCTTTTTTTTCTGATTCAGCTTTAGCACGGGACTGCCTACGTCTTAATATACCATGATACTGTTTTGCATTGACAAACACAGGCTCCTCAACTGTATCAGTGGGCAAAGGAACACCTGCTTGTTGAATTCCCATTAACTGAAGGTGGACCTGACACAGGATATGATTCAACAATGAGGATCATAACAAGAAGCCACATTATTGCAAGAATCAACATCAAAAGATTAGAACGAACCATTGGGTTTCCACCATAAGGTTGTGGGGAATAACTTTGTGCATCATAGGGAGCAAAGATACTTCTGTAGTATGGATCTGGATATGGGTAAGTGGGTGGTACCTTCAATTAGATACAAAAGCAAAAGAAATCAGTGAAGTTCAAACAGTTTAGCTTCTAAAATATGCTAGGACAGAAAAACCAACATCAATGTAGCAACAAGATAAAAATATCCAGGAGGGGAAGGGGAGCACGAAAGTATTCAATTGCCTGACCAAGTCTGAGCAGCCACTTCTTACTTCTTTGATATTACATCAACATAACAACTGGCACCAGTACTTGCTCAGGCAATGATTCATAACCTTCAATTATCAGGTCAAAGAAACTCTGGTTATTTCAAGAAAATAAGTTCATCATCAAACATAACCTCTAAGGAAACTTATTTACACATAAAAACTTCAGACAGAACTTCATTATTTGTCAGATTACAAGTCTTTAGTTAACCCATCCCAGGCTAAACTAAGTGCCCAAGCAGTTTCTAAAACTTTAAATTGAAGCGTTTGATTAAATTCCTTAGCATTTTTTGAATTAATTAAATATTAAGAATTTAAGATACCAGCTCCAATGAGAGCACTAAGGATGGCAAACCACTGAAGGAACATATTTTGTTTACTAAGACAATGACAAGACAGCCCATTAAAATGTGAAGTTCATACCACAGCATGCCCGGTTCCAAGCTGCGGAGGTGTTGCATACTGAACATTCTGAGTACCAATACCTGCATGAGAAATTCCATTTGCAGATAAAGGCTGCATTAGTGGTTCTGACTGCTGCTGCTCATCAGCTTCATTATCTAGACACCAAATAGTCAAACAACTTCAGGATTCAGACATTACTTCTGTACATTTTTTTGGGGGGTGGTTGGACTAGTCAAATGCATCACTTTAAGAAAAACACAACTTTAGATAGCATGGCAGGCAAGCTCAAAAAAATATTAATAAGATAAATAATTGAAAGTCAACCCAATAAATAAAGGGCCAGGAAGCTAAGCAAGAGAGAATTTTCTACTCCACGTGTACCATAACTAGAATGCAGAAGCATATACTCCACTTGGAACACAAACTCCAGATCTATGTTTTGTTTGTAAGTTCTAAAAGAAAAAGAAGATGTTGAATATATATAGTTTGTAAGAAACAGAGAGAAAAAAAAGGGATATTCTTTGAATGAAACTTTATTCCTAATCTGTCAGTTTGTAAGGGAGGTATGTTTAGTTTGTAAGTTTTAAGAGAAACAGAGGCTGCTGAATGTATTTAATTTGAAAGAAACAGAAAGAAAAAGTGATATTCTTTGAATGGAACTTTTATGCTTAACCTGTCAAATAAAGTGAGCTTTTATAAACTATTCTTTGGAATTTACTTATTTTTATTTTCTTTGGGCATGAAGTGAGTCTTTATTGGGGGAGAGAGGGTATGAGTTAGTGGTTTATTTAGGATCTTGAAGATTTATTATTAATTGACTACTTTGGTTAAAAGAATACTTCCTCTTCTACAGATTACAGAGGAGTGTGTTGTTACAAATTCCTTCAATCTTAAACTAATGATTTTTAGTCTTTCAAAATTACTGAAGGATGGCTATTCAATAAAGCAATTAAAAAAATTGAGATAGCAAATAAAAACAAGAGAAGAAAAAGGAGAGAAAATGAACAGAATTTAATTAATGATAAACTGCAAAATAAGAAAGACAGACTCTAAAATTGAGAACATATACTACTCAACACAAGTTTTATTACATAAGGAATTCCAGAAAGTAATCCAGTAAGAATTCTACACCATAAGTAAAAATAGTAGCCGATAAAAACTGAATTTGCAATTTGCTTAATATTAATAAATAGAGATAGTATAATACGTGTCATTAGTTTTTCTCAACCACAAAAAAAAGAAGGTATTCTTAGTTTTTTACTAAGTTGTAATACAAAGGAGTGTAAAAGTAAACAGGTAACTTATGGGCTTTCCCATTTTAAAGTCAAAGTTATTATGGGTAATTTCTGTACGTCCGGCAATTAGCTTTTTATACATATTAGGAGTTTACTGTTCACTAACATGATTTTCTCTGGCATTTTTTCAAACAAAAAACAGATGAACAGCAAGAAAATAACAAATTATTACAAGGGAATTGGATAAAGCAAATATGTTTCAATTTCTAGATGAATGTTAATAAGATATTCAAATTTCAACCCCCTTTCCATCCTGCACAGGTGCACCTTCCAGTGAGAGACAAAAAGCATCAAATAAACATTTATATTTCAATTGTTTCACCAAAATATTTATAAGCATGATTTTATGCACATTATTACAGCTTAGCCCTTCAACCATAATCTTTTAGAATAAAGATTCCAGATTCACATTAGATTCGTCAAGGATGATATTCTTATTCATAAACAAACAGAAAATTAAAAACAATATGGTAGTAGGTTTTGCAGGTCAGAATGGTAAGTATTACATGAATTGGCCAAAATTAAAATGGATGTCATATGCTAACAAGGGACAAGCTAAAATTGGAACAAATAAGTTCCAAAGTTCAGTTTATGAAATATAAAATAATAGGTTTAAGGCTTGAAATAAAACAATATGTGGGTCTCCCTAGTACCCCTCACCCTTCTAAATAGTCTTCCACCATGTCTTTTTCATCTCATCATCTCTTTTTAAAGGGGCATATTCAGCAATTCCACATTTACCAGGACCTATGTAGGTCATCATCAATTCATCTTAAATTCCCAAGCCATCTTGAATGGTTTTCCATCTCACTTTTGTCCACTCATCAATCACAACATTCCTGATTTTTGTGCCATTTTGATTGCAGCTCAATACCCAGATTTCAGTCCACTCAACATTGCAAGTCTAGCCGCAATTCAATAAAACTTTCACTGTAGCACAAAACTTCTAGGGAACACCCTAGTATCATCACAACTATTGCATTTAGAATGCATGTCAAAGTGCCCATTTCCGTTGAACAAATGTTCTTACATGGGTAACCAAATCAGACAACAAAACACAATAAATTTTCCCATATTTTGAGAAATAAATGTTACACACTTATAAGGAATGGAAAAGGTAGCTTAAAGATAAATTGGACAGGATTTTTCAATGTAAATACCTGAGATGTCATGAGAAGATGAAGTCATGATTTCCTGATTTACATGCAATACAGTAACCAAATCTGGAAGCAGAAAACATAGTTAAAAAAATCCAAGAGTATTGCACATACATACTTTGAACAGAAAACAGAATCAGGGAAAAAGAAATGAAGCAAATTACCAGAAGTTGGTACTCTGCAATTTTTAGTTTCTTTTTCTTCAAATGAAAAAAAAAAGTATTATCTTTTGGATATACTATGTTAAAAAACATAGATGCAGCAACTAATATCTAAGATGAAAGGAGTTCACATAAGAGGGATAGAGCCAGGCAAAAATTTAAAGATTTACAAAAAATTGATGCTAATCAACCAAGTCACCAAGTTGCTATAATTATTATAATTGGTCATTAGCTCTACCAGTATAAGTATAAGAAATACAGATTAAAAAAAAAAAAAAAACTTCAGAACAACCACATTGAAGAAATAAACAAAAGCCATAGGGACCATGTAGTAAACATGTTTATGCATGCTGGTTTAGTATGGCCAGATGTAACAACAATCAAGCCTTTTCCTACAAGGTGGGATTGACTACATCCTAAAGGGATCAAATGACACAATAGTGTTTTATTGTGAATCATGTTCATAGACAAACTATTGACCTATAAACTCTTCTTTCACCTATAATTTTTTTCAGTTTCCCTCTAGCTCCCGTGATAGGGCTACCTTCTATCTAATCTACTTTCACAATTAAGGCTTCTACCAATCTTCTCCATGCATGCCCAAACCTTGAGATGAGATTTTACTAGACAATAAGTGCTATCCTAACTTTTTTAAGGGAACTAATTCCTAATCCTATATTGTCTTGTATGTCCACTCATCCAATGCAATATTCTCATTCTGCAACATTGAGCTTATTCCCTTGTTAGTTTTTTTTACCAATAATACTCAAACCCATTTACATACAACATCACAGGTCTTATGATTGTGAGGTAAAATTTCCCCTTAAGATTAAGTGGTGCCTTTCTATCACAAACAGCACTTAAGGCACACTTCCATTCTATCCACCTTGTTTGAATCCTATGGTTTACATTCCCCTTTAATTCTCCATCATTTTGTATGAAGAACTCAAGATAACTTAACCATGTGACTTGTGGTAAGGTATGGCCTCCAAATTTCACCTTTAAGGTATGCTTGCAGCACCTCCCACTAAACTTATAATCAATCATTTACTGTACCACCTATTACTGCAGCCAAGGGAGTAGAGAGCATAGCAAGTTATTCAATTTTCATATTCTATGGATTATGTGAAGAGTCCACTAAAAGAGTCTGCATAAGACAATTCATTTGTATTTCAAATTGTTTTAGCAACATCTATCAATTATAGCTCTAAGAATAGGATTTTGGAGTCAAACAAAAGGATTTTGGAGTGGAATATAATGGAAGCACCAAAATAAACTACTAATCCATTTAAGATATGATCAAATTTAATTAAAACAACAAATCAAGGAAAAGGGTTTATAAGAAATGGTATCTTTCATTCATGATGTTCGACAGATGGAACATGTCCATATATACAAGTCTGTGTATAACAAACTAACAGCCTAATAATACTGTTCCTACTTATTAATAACAAACCAAATAGCAGCTACAACTAATAACAAACTGCAACATTTGAATTTGAAAATAATACAAAGAACATAACAGAACAACTGCAGTGCGCTGTGATCCTAGCTGATCCTAACAACCCTTATCAGGGTTGTTGTTTAACCTATCCAATGGTCAAATTTTTTTTTGGCATTATTCCTCATATTGAGCTTTAACCTAATATCTTAATTTCAGTGCATAAACATCTCCTAAAATCACATCTGAATACCATGTTAATTATGCAGACAATGTTCACAATTAACCGAGTTACCAAGATGGTAATTAAAACCTTGCAAGCAAAACCAAGGACAAAATCCACACTCGGTATCCATTTCCAATTCTTAACCCAATACATTAGGGTTCAAAATCAAACACTCATAAGCATAGCCAACCAATAATACAAAGAAAGAAGTTCAAATCAAGCTAGCAAGTAAAAGTTTTTTTAAAATATATAAATTTCTGATTACCAATCCGATTCGAAGGACAATAATGAATAGCAAGACTCGGAAAAACAGTAACCAAAACCAGAAACAAAAGATTCGAAACTGGCAAAGGGAGGTTTTCGGTTATAGAGCAGTTGAAGAAAAAAGGCAAAAGCGAAGAAGTAAGTACTGCAATTCGTTAATTGAATTAAAGTGAAGTGTTGCTGCGAAAACAGTAACAGAACAATATTGAGAAAAGAGAAGAGAAAAGAAAGCGTTCTTCGTACAACTTAGGACTGCGCTGTGTTGTGTTGTGTCGTAGTTGCCACCTGTCCACACCACGCCCACCCAAGCCATAAATCACACACGTAAAGCCACACTTAACTGATTATATTTGGTAAAATATGTGAAATTTGGTATTGGTTTTTCCATAATTTTTCATCCCATTACAGTCACTCTAAAATATTATTTACCAGTATGTTAATTCTATCAATGAATTTAGTTACTCCCTAGACAAAATTGAATATATATTTGAGGCATTTTTAAAAACATTTTTTAAATGATGGTAGTGCATGTTAAAATATTAGATCAACATATTGAATTTACTAAAAAAAGTTAACACATTGAATGATGAATAGTAATATGTTAAAATTTTAAAGGTAATGTAATAGAATAAAAATGTTGAAGGTACAAAAACATATTTGATCCTTTTCAAAATTGTAATTTTTTTAATGTTTTTACTTGTTATTTGAGTTAATTATGCATATTTATCTTATAATTTTAAAACTAATATATAATTGGTCGTTGGTGACTCAAATCCAAAGGATTAGATTTGAGCTTCTTAGAAAAAAAATGATACCTTACTTGAAAATAATTATTATATTATTTAATAAAAATTAATTATTGATAAAGGTAATAAATAATTCATATTTGCATAATATTATAATACGTCACATTATTACAAATTTAATTACAAATTTAATATATAAAAATTCACATTTAAGTGCAAAATTAATTTTAGCAACTGATTAAAAAGAACAACATCACATTCAATAAAAAATAAAAGTTTTCTTGTTCTAATTAACCTCCTTTTTCAACCAATAATTGATTATTAGTTTAAATAATATTGAGTTCGGGTCTCAGCATCTTTAGTGATAGATTATAAATTGAGATCTTAGATTATTTTTTAGTAGACCCCATAATGTCAAGTAGGATTTAAGATCTTTCAATATCTCTTTCATTTTGTTATTTAGTGGTAGATCTCATTTTGAGATCTTAAGGAGAGAAAAAAAAGGAAAAAATTTATTCTTTTTTGAACAATGTGCAGATCTTAAGGGTTCATCTACAAGAACTCATTCTCCATGTTGGAGATCTCTCTACCTCCTTTTAGTAAAAGATCTAGTGAATACCAGATCTTGAACTTAAGATCATTGTTCAAGATCTTGCACTAAAGTTGCTCAAGATTTTGCACTAAAGTTGCTCAACATGTATTTAAGAATTCAAATTCTGCAAATTAGTGGAGAAAAATAATTCTTTCAATTATTTAAACTATATTTTTTTTATTTTTTTATCTTATATGTATAGTATAATTTATTTTCAACCACTTATCAATATTAATTTAAAAACAACCTTATACCAAAAATTAAATTATTTAGCACAAGTCTAAAATATAATTTATATATTAAAAAAAAAATCTTTTCTCATATGCATTTTCATATGTAAGTTATTGTAAAAACAGTGTAAGGCCACACAAAATCTTAAAGAAAAGAAAATAAAGAAGAAAAATTTCACCCAAAAAAAAATCATAATTAATAAATAATAAAAAAATAGTAAAAAGGATGTGACGGATGAATTGGGCTTGACCCATAAAAACCCAACCCAGAATAGGTTACTACAATTCAAAAACCCTAATATGCTCCTGGTTGTACCAAGCAGCAGCCAGCAATAAACAAAGGGGTCTGTGTGAGGGTAGAAGAAGATGGTGTCAGGTTCTGGAATCTGCGCAAAGCGAGTGGTGGTGGATGCGCGCCACCACATGCTGGGTCGACTAGCGTCCATCGTGGCGAAGGAGCTTCTGAACGGGCAAAAGGTAGTGGTGGTGCGCTGCGAAGAGATTTGCATCTCCGGCGGTCTGGTGAGGCAGAAGATGAAGTACATGAGATTCCTCCGCAAACGCATGAACACCAAACCCTCCCATGGCCCTATCCACTTCCGCGCCCCCGCCAAGATCTTCTGGCGCACCGTTCGTGGGTCTGTCTGTCACTTTTATTATTATTATTATTATTATTATTATTATTATTATTATTTCATCTCAAGTTGTATAGACCTAGTTCAATTTCTTAAAAAGTTGGGAACTTTTTGTGTTTAATTTGTTGTTGGGTTTTTGTAGAATGATACCTCACAAGACAAAGCGTGGGGAAGCTGCTCTTGCTCGTTTGAAGGTTTATGAAGGAATCCCTCCTCCATATGACAAGACCAAGAGAATGGTTGTTCCTGATGCTCTCAAGTAAGTCTTTTTCTACTGTTTTTTATGCTAATATATTTAATTTTAATATAGTTTGATAGGCATACACTAGCAACCTATTAGAAATTGTACATGTATTGTTTGTAAGGTTGATATTGTTGAAGTAAATTAACTTTTCATAATGATGGTTTGTGATTGGGTGAAGGTGTAGAAAAACTTTGTATTTTAGACCATGAGTTTTGCTTATCTTATGCATGTTGAACTGATTGATGAAAAATATATATGCTGGTTTGTGATTGGATGAAGGTGTAGAAAAGCTTTGTATTTTTAGAGCATGGTTGTTGTATTTATCTTATGGATGTTGAACTAATTTATGAAAAATGGAATCAGGGTGTTGAGGCTTCAGAAAGGACACAAGTACTGTGTGTTGGGCAGGTTGTCATCTGAAGTTGGATGGAGCTACTATGATACCATTAGGGTAAGTTCTTGCTTTCTGAGCTTTTGTTTCCCTAATATTTCAAATTTGTGTTTTCTACAACATATTCTAATATGATCTCATTGCTCATTGTGAAAGACCATATATTTGTTTGCTATTTATCTATTATTACTACTATGGTTGTGCAAATATATGGAGTTTGGGAATATGGTTGACCCGCCTTGGAAAGTTGTTTTTTCCTTGTTCAACCTTGAAGGGGAATGATAATTAGATTGTTGGAATTTTTGTGTTTGTTGACATGAGTGTTTTTATTGCTCACAGGAGCTGGAGAAGAAGAGAAAGGAGAAGGCGGGGTTGGTTTATGAGAGAAAGAAACAACTCAACAAATTAAGGGTGAAAGCTGAAAAGGTTGCTGAAGAGAAACTCGGTTCCCAACTTGATGTTCTTGCTCCTGTTAAGTATTGAGTAGTCTTTGTTAGTGTTTTTTTAATTTTTGGTACCTACTTATACCAAATTGAACCACCTTTCAATTTTGCTTAAGAATATTGTATTTGTTATTGGATCATAGATTTGATATCTGATAATTTTGGCATTTTTTATTTATTGAAGTGTGCTTTTTGTATAATTTTCATGTCATCCATAAATTTTCCATTGCCAACTATAACTTGAATTTGATCATGTTGACCTATAAATTTGTTATAAGATACACCGCTTTTCAAGGCAAGGTACTTCTTTATTTTACATTTTTACTTTTAAAAAATATAAAAAAAAATCTAGTACATATAACCTTGCTGCCACAACCACATAAACAGGACCTTTTCAATTTGATGAAAAACGGTAAAAAGGTTACGTACATTGTTCGAGCAAATGATCTCCAACAAATTCAAAATGCTTGATATTACCATAAACAAACAAAGAGAGCAGGCAAAGAAGGGTAACCGTGATCATCTTTTTTTATATTTAACAATTAATCATGGATTATTTTTATTATTACAAATTATTTTGAAGATTATTTATAAATAGCACTTTCTGATTTTAATTTTTTTTATATTATTAATTATTTAGTTTAAGTTTTAATAAAAATTTGTTATTAAATGTCAATAAAATATTTAAATATATGCACACCCTCCAGAATTATATTAAGTTCACGTTAAGTATTGATTGATCAACATTAATATTATTAAATTGAATGAATTTTTTCATCAATTGTTAGTAATATTTGAAATAAATTGGACTCATGAATCAATAATTTAAATTGTTTTATTTAAATAAATGAACATTAAATATTTAAATTCATATTTTATTTCATTATGATTATTTTCCTTTTAAATTTAAAATTACAAAATTTATGTATTGTACGTCAAATATATGTTATTTTAATTAAATATAAAAACACTATTATATTTTTTTAATATATTTTGAATATCTTCTAATATTTGGTTAATTAAATGATTGTACCTAAATATAAAAGTATTATATTAACATAAATTTTATGTCTAAATTTTATAACAATTTAAGATATACATATTAATAATAACAAGTTTTGATTGTATAATTCTCTCAAATTTTTATGGATAATGAAAAATACAATAGAAGAAAATATCACATAAAATTATAAAAAATGGCTGTCAAATTTGTAATGCTTATGTTAATTAAAATTTAAATTATAGAATCATTTATTTTTATAAATTAATTTACCAAAACAATATATAAATTTAAATTTAGGTTACATTTTTTTCTTGCACTAAAATAATTCGTGGCTAACATGTTGGATGGGGAATTTTTTTTTTTTAAAGATCACACCCTCATTCTCACTCATATAACGTGTTTTTACTTTATATAATGTATTTTGTTAGTATATATATAAGCATATATAATTCAATAAAATAGTAAGTTGAGGAGAAAATATATAAATTTAAGATAAAAATAATTAAATGTTATTCTTTATATATATATATATATATATTCATATTTTATTGTTATTATTGATATTTATTTTATCTCTTATATCTTGTTTGAACAAATAAATATTTTAAATAAAAAATGTTTGGAATAATTAAAATTTTAAATTAGTTAAAAAAATTTAGTCCTCCTATTTTTTAAAAATTCATAATTTTGGTTAATCTATTTTAAAATAGAGGTATTTAATTCTTATATTTTAAACAAAAAGGATCAAAATCATAAATTTTATAAAATTGAGAAATTAAATATCTTCATTTTAAATTTTTAATTCTCATGTCATATAGAAATATGAAGATATAGTCAAGAGGTTTAGACATTTATGTTGAACACTTGGTAATAGGTAGTGTAGTCGTAGTCTTATAGGTATGGGAGATGCATGAATATTGTAGTAAAGCTAAATATTCACTCACAACCTATAAATGAACTTTGGTCAATCATATTATTTTTTCGTTACTAGTTTGTCGCCAAATTTGGATATTCCTATCTTTTCATATGATAATATATCATATGTTCAATGTGCAATGATTAATAAAAATTGTTAAATAATGATTTGTTACACATTAACTATATCAATTGGCTATCAATCATTAGAATTTTATGTCAGATATATGTATAACATGTATTTTTTTGTCAAATACACAAATTAGATAAAGTCTCATGCATAAATAATTATTATGATATTTTTTTTAATATGGAGTTATGTGTTTTTTTAAAATTTTTAATTAAGGCTAATTTGGCTTGTTGACTCAACATAAGAAAAGGTTGAGCTACAAAGTTTACAAATTGAGGAAACTTTGCTCGCCTCGACCATGTTCCCTCCTTGTTACAAAATATACCAATGAATTTTAGCTCCTTAGAAGCAACTAGAGACTTGGGCACTTTGAGGGTGTTTGTGTACAAGATGAATGTATATGTTGCTCAAGTGCTACAAAAGGAAGAGAATGTATGTATTATGTCATGACATCAATCACCATTTTAATAATGAGAGTTTGTCAAGGATCACCTTCCTATGAGACCATTCAAGTGAATTTTGTTTGAAGAAAATAAAAAATGGAAAACTTGTTGGATTTCAACTCCTTATAATAAAACAATGTCTTAGACACTTTAGGACCTTATGGAACTTAAATGTTTCTTTTGTTATAAGTGTTGCAAAAATAAGAGAATGCATGTGCAATATTTGAATAAATAAGCTTAGAGATAATCTGTTGAAGGTAACAACCCAACTGCTGAGGGGAGTGCGTTCGGGCTCCTATAGTAGAATTGACGTGGAGGGTTGACACGTGTACGTGGGTCCCACATAAATGGTCACGTGTATTTTTCATATTTTAAACCATACAAAATTGTTAAGACTTTCCTTTATAATGTGATAGCCCATGTTATTGCTTCCTACACTTCCAAGTTATTTCATGCACCTTTTTCACAATATTTTTCTTTACCTTTTGAATTGACTATTTCGAAAGCCAAAATCTATAATCATTTAGGAGTGTAAATTTATATTTCAGATTGATCATTTCATAAAGAGGTGGAGGAAGCAACATGGAGTTGGGGAAATAACCTATATGTGATTGTCATTGCTATCTAGGGGGAGTTTTATGGCTCATGATATTGACACCCTGATTTTTTGCCTCAATCATGCGTTCGAGCATCTTGATATATTTTACCCACATCAATTTCTTATGTCAGGACTTTTGTTGACATTTTAACTACCACGAGTGTACAAAGTTATGTTGAGTCTCACCCTCCCATTAGATTATTCATGTAAATTGAAAAAAATAATAAAATGTGTCAATGTTCACCTTCCCATTGGACCATTAAAGTGAATTGAAAAAAAAATGAAACAACATAAACCTAAAGGATGGATTGCAGCTCCTTACGACCAGGGCCTTGCACTTTGAGGACCATATTAATGTATGGACTTCAATTGCCATATTAATGACCATGAGCATTGTACAATTTTTTGTCAAAGCCCACCATTCCACCATGCCATTCAAAGTGAATTTGATTGTTTTTAAGAAACATATATTCACCATTTTAATGACATATATTCGTCCAACTCCTTAAAAATTGACTTCTTGCGCAAGACAAATGTATTTGTTGCTCAATTGTTGTAAAAGAGAGATAAAGAGGGGAGAGAAAAAGAGAAAATGAAGGTGCTATGTCAAGACTTCATTCACCATTTTAATGACTTTGAGCATTGTACAAAGTTGTGTGAAGACTTACCCTCTCATTAAATGATTGAAGCACTTTGAAGACATTGTTATTGAATGTATTCGTTGCTCAAGTCAAGTCTTCATTCACCATTTTAATGATTTTGAGCATTGTACAAAGTTGTGTCAAGACTCGTCCTCCCGTTCAGTCATTCAAGCACTATGGAGACCTTGTTATTGAATGTATTCATTGCTCGAGTACTGAAAAAAAGAAAAGAATGAAAAACATTTTTGGTTTTGTTAGCAAATTATTGACAAAAAATATAGGTTGTTTTTCTTTTGTTACAAAAAAGTGGTAGAATAGAGAAGCACACACATTACTATCGGGCATGAAGACAATGCAATGTTGGGGATGACAACAAAAGCCCACCTAAAAGATTACTACATAGGCCTGAATCATAAGTACTTCCACCTAATTGCAACTACTAAACTAAAGATGTTGTGTACAGAACTTCAAGGTCTGAAAGGGTTTTACATAGCCATGATGTTATGGAAGAGATATTAAGCCCACGACTTTGGTTAGAGAAGATTATGGAAGTGCAATGCCATCGCTTCAATTGCAATTTTCATTTTCATGACCATAAGCACTGTACAAAGTTGTGGCAAACCTTATTCTTCCATTGTTCCATTAAAGTGAATTAAATGTTATGTCTTGGGTACTATACGGACCTTGTGCAAGCCAAATGTATGTGTTGATGAAGTGATGCAAAAAGAAGAGAATGAATGTGCAATTTCATTGACTATGTGAAGTCAGAAGTAAATTTGGAACACCTCTAACGAAACTCTTAAAAAAGAAATTGATATATGAAACATCAAAGGGAGTGAGAGTCACTAAATTGATTTTAATCAATTTTAAACTTTTAGTCAATTTCTATCGTGTGAGAAAGTGTTAGATATTACATTATTGCTGCGATGATAAGTTTTATAGTTAAGAAAACCTTGTGGATGGATTCCAGCTTCTTTAAGAGAGGCTAATATCTTATACACCTTGAGGACCTTGTGCAAACTGAATGCAAGTGTTGCAAAAGAGAAGAGAATGAAGTTGCAGATGCCATTACTTTTTTTCCTCAATTTTTTTTAATCTGATTGCATGATTTTTGCTTCTCATCTGAATATTTTTCACATTTTTAATTATTACGTATTTTTTAATCTTTGTTATATTTTCTCTTTTAATTACACGATTTCTTTGTTACTTTTTTTATTGGTCTTTTACTCATTTTATATTTTTTGTATACTCATTTTTCTCACCCGTTTTATACCTGTAAATCATTCACGTAAATTTAATATTTTAATAATCATTTTGTATGGATATAAAAATGTAAGCCATTGAATTAAATTTATAGGTACGTTTAATTTGTGTTATTTTTAAAATTTTTAATAAATATCATCGATATTTTACATCAACAACTTTTGATAAAATAAAATAATTGTTAAATTACGCACGACAGAAAAATTAAAATAGTTTAAATAAATTTGATGATCAAAATAAGTTTTTGTTAAACTTACTATAATTATTGTATAATAATAATTATAATTTTATTAAATAAATATTTAATCAATTTTATTTAAATTGCAAGTATTTTCTATCAAAATAATTTTGCTTGAAATACAAATAGACTCAATAGCGGAATTAAGACCTTAAGTTAGGGATATCTCCAACAAGGATTGTTGGATAATTAATATGAGATCAGACTCTCTCTCTAAGATGCTTATGGTGTTGAAGCATCTCAAGGAAGAAAATCACTACAGAATGAATACGCAACACAAGTGGCGTGCAATGTATGCTCCGTGTGAATAGAAAAGAAAGAGAGTCAAAATATGTGTACCTTTCTCCATGAAGAATACTGTATTTATAATATACTGACCTGGACCCTGATGGAGAGGCGAAGCCCACTATCTTTGGTCGAGATATTCGGGTAACTAATTATCTAAATAATTGATCATATCATATCTTCTATTATTTGATGTTGTTGAAAATTTGAATATTCGAATTAATAAGATAAATGAGCATTTATCCATAACCCTAACAATGCACAACAAACAATATATAATATATTATTATAGAAACATATGTTTATTTTATCTTATCCTATTATATTGAGTCAATTGAAAAAAAAACAAAATTAAGTTAAATACTTAAATAAAAACAATAAATAGATAAAAGGAATGAAAAAAAATTAGAAGTAGAATTCAAATTTACAAAATTACAACAACAAGATTTACACGTTTAAGTTATTTATGTTTAATTCTTTAAAAGTCAGGTGCAAGTGCACCCCTGAAATATATGCATCCGCATTAGATATTAAATGTGAATATCTTATTTTTCTGGACGTGAATGACTTTGTGGTTTCAAACAGTAATTCTTTATATTGCGAGAAATCAGCACTTTAAACAATACCTATCAGTTAATTTATCAACTAAACAAATATCAATATCATATTGTATCGATGATAGTTAAATATTCAATGAGACAATTTTATGTTCATGGTTCCCTTATTCGATTTGAGCATTTTTTTTAAGAGTATAATTGTGGCTTCCTATAAAATAATGGTGTAGTAGCATTAATTTATACACTCATTATTATCAATTAAAATTTATTAAAAACTATAAATTCACAAATAAAGTTCATTAGAGAAGAAATAAGAACCACAAAACTTTAAAATTTCTAACAAGTTCAATTACTAATAAAAATATATTAAAGTATGTATTAGGAATTGAATTAATAATATATTTTGTTTTTTTAAGAAAAGGAATTAAGTGTTCCTAAATTCAGTAAATTGTTAGTCTCTCCTTTCTAGACTACATGACATTTTAGAAAGAAAAAAAATTTAAAATATATATCATTTTTATAAATAATAGTACATTAAATATTTTTTTTCTAAGATTACTCTTGATAAATAAATAGCGAGGTAGTACGTAAGAAAAATAAATGGGTTATTAATTAAAATAAATAAATAATATATTAAAAAATTACTTCATACTTTATTTGAAATTCAATAAATTAACGCGTCCTATAATCTATATTCTGAAACGGTAGATAATAAAATCTTCCTTGCTGAGGGTCAGTGAGAGAGGGAGTGGCACTCCAAGGAGCCAAGGGAAAAACAAAAAACCTGACCTTTCCCTTTCTCCAAAGGATCATCAAACTAAACCAAATCAAAATCAAACTTTGTCACAGTTATTGGTGTGCTACCTTCGTTAGTTATATAAGACCCTTTTATAAACTCCTTTTAAGGCTTTTCAATCACACCCTTTCTCTAATCACTTCTTCTTGTGCTGTCATAACTTCAACTTCTTCTTTGTTCTCGATCTCACGATGGCTCATTTGGCCCTGTCTCAGGTACATCCCTTTCACTCACTTCCTTTTCTCCACGTTGTCACTGTTTTTGGCTTCTCAAAATAAAAGGGTCACCCCAAATAGAATCAAAATTTCACCTTTTCTTTTCTCATGTTTAGTTTTTGGCTTTACTTTCTTTTCGGGTTCTTAATTGGTGAGTGGAGATGTGTTTGTAGAAAGTCTAAAACTGAGAAATTTTACCTAAGTTGAGTTTAGAATGATATATATATATATATATATATATATATATATATATATATATTTTATTTTTGAAGTTTTCCTATTGCTGAATGAGATTTAATTAACGAGTACTAAGACTTTTGTGGGGTTTAGCAGATGGCTGTAACTGTTCCTGTTGGCAGCGATTTGTCTCTCAGAAGATCTGCAGTTAAGGTTTGATAGTACTTTTTATTTTGTTTTGTATGCTTTTGACTTTGGAAACATGTTTATGTGAGTGCTTCTGCTGGTTGTGTCATGTTAAATTACAGATCCAACTATCTGAAGAATCTATAGTTATGCTAGATGTTTAGTATTACGTTAATTTGATATGGCTGTTAAAATACCTTGAGGGATCAACTATAGAGATTAGTGCATGTTCAGTGTAAAAGGGCTATGTTTTACTGTACATTTGATTTGGTTCGTTTCGGTACCTGCAAGACTGTAATGGGGTTGATGAATTATCGTACAAATGTAAAAGTTTTATCTTATGGTAAAAAAAAAAACTATTGGTTGTTGTTGGTAACTTGGTATAGATGATCTTCTACTTTTAATTGGCACTACTGGCATTTTTAATTTTATATTAGAAATGCAGAGCTTTAGTTTTGATGTATTTTGGTTTTTCAAGCACAGTGGTGTTTTAGTTACAGTATCTACTTAACACATGTATGTTTCTGAGTTTTGCATCTTGTTTGTATAGATACTTGTGTTATTATGTATTAATTGATTTTCAAACATGGATTGTCGAAGCACTAAGAATAATACTGCAGTTGTTAGAGTTAGAGATTCTGTTTACATAATTATGTTATGATAGTGAAATTTGGCCCTGTTTATGTTTTATAACTTGTGTTTTTAAAGAAATCTACAAACTTGATGTTGCAGGCCCCTAACTTGAACTTTCGGGATAAATCATGGGCACCAGTATTTACCTTGGACTTGAAGCCAAACAACTCAAGTTTAAGAAGTCGTCATGTGGTATGCATGTCCGTGCAACAAGCAAGTGTACCCAAAGTTAATGTCTCACCTTTAGAATTGGAAGATGCTAAAGAACCTCCATTGAACTTATATAAGCCTAAAGAACCCTATACAGCAACAATTGTTTCTGTTGATAGGCTAGTGGGGCCAAAGGCTCCTGGGGAAACTTGTCATATTGTGATTGATCATGGTGGAAATGTTCCCTACTGGGAAGGACAGAGTTATGGTGTTATTCCACCAGTAAGTGACTTATTAGTGATAGTTATTCTATGCTTCCTCTCATTATTTTTGAGTACTGCTAGTGAATCTATAATGATTGATCTTTGCCTTCAGATTTTTTGGATAAATTAATTTTGATGGAAGGAATTCATTTTAGATATGTGTCCTTTATATTAATAGTCATCATTGGAATTTAAGCTGATTCTGGCTTCCCTCCCCACCTTCCATCTTAAAACTAATAGTGCCTTTTGAGCTTATTAATTCATGTAGAAAACATTTTCCTTTTTTTTTGTGGGATCAGATGTAGGAGATAATACAGTTAAAATTGTAAAATGATTTCACAACTTGTAAATACTACGTTACATGGGTGGCAGGGTGAAAATCCAAAGAAACCTGGGGCTCCTCATAATGTTCGACTATATTCAATTGCTTCCACAAGGTATGGGGACTTTTTTGATGGAAAAACTGCCAGCTTGTGTGTGCGTCGTGCTGTTTATTATGATCCTGAGACAGGAAAGGAAGATCCTTCCAAGAATGGCATTTGTAGCAATTTTTTGTGTAACTCAAAGCCTGGAGACAATATTCAGATCACAGGTAAGAGCTCTTTTTACTCCACCAAAGATTGACATAATTTCTGATATCTTTTATAGCTTCTCAAAATTTGTATTCCAACAAAGTGATACCTTGGTGAACCTTGCTCAGTTGTTTCTTGTTATTCCTGTTGCCATAGGTGTGTTCTATGTACTTTACTAGAGGGTGTGTTTGCAAAGTAATACCTGAATGTGCCTTGCTCTAGGAACTTCTTTACTATAGGAAATGTAGCTTGTTGACTGCTATTTATTTCCTGGTTAATCAATTGGAATTTATACTGTGAATGGTGTGCTCTGCATGTGAAAGTAGCAACTTGCTTAAATGATAGATGAGGCAATTGAGGGTATTTGATGTGCTTAAATTCTCTAAACTTTGCAAGTTTTTCATGCTGTATTCTAGTGAACTAGTTCTTCACAATTTAAACAGCTCTTAAATTTCAACATTGGTCAGTTAGTTAACCTCAAACTCTTATCATATGGAGCATGGTGGAGAAAAGTGATAATCTAAATAAATTAAAACTATATTATATGGTAGTTTAATTACCAGTAAGTACTAAACTGCATATCCATGTTCATAAGTTTGAGTTTGAAAGTTTTGGTTCATTTTTATTGTTATACCCCTATTAGATTTTTGCCTTGTGTGTACTTTCAACTTTCCATAATATGCAATGGTCATTCTTCCTTTCCTCCCTGAATTTCCTCTTTCATTTTGGTTTGTCCAGCTCTACTAATAAAAGTTGCAATTTTGTTTATACCATTAAGTGTTTGTTTTTGAATGCTGTGTTTGTGTGTGTTTTCTTGCAACATACACTCAGAGACCCCAATGTTTATGTACTTGTGTGTATGCACTATACAGTACAGCTATACTATTATCTAAACAACATTTGATATCATAAGAGTTAGAATAACTCCCCAAATGTCCTTGAAAATTTGGCGGTTGACACATTGGTCTGAGAATGTATAAAAAAAAAAACAACAAAAACTCCCTAGTCTGTAAAAATCACAATTGTCAATCATATTAAGTCCTCAACACAAGTCATTTTATTAGGCCATAAAAAGGATTAATATGGATGGCATTTGTTTTTAGGAGCCAAGGTGGGGCTATATGTATTCTTATGAACTAATGTGTCCAGTGTCAAATTTCTTACAATTGAAAAGCAGTCAATCCACTCATTCTACAAATTTGTGATAGTGGCAGAGAAGGATGTTTAACAAGTTAGGAGTAAGTAGTCCTGATGCTGAAATGGTTTGGAGCATCCTGCCTCCATTTTGTCTTTCTTTTGTTGGCTCTTTTTTTTGTTCATTTTGTCTTACTTCCCTACACACCAAAAATTGAAGGATGTATAACAAAATGGTGTGGCAAACTCACAATGATTTAACTAGTCTTGGGTTGTCAAGTATTTCACACTGCAAATGTTGGTGAAGGTGAACTTGCATCTTGGCTAGGATTTGAGTCATCTTCTATTGTTTTGCAGGCCCTTCGGGGAAGATAATGCTTTTGCCCGAGGATGACCCAAATGCTACCCATATAATGATTGCCACAGGCACTGGTATTGCTCCATTCAGAGGCTATCTACGCCGAATGTTCATGGAATCAGTCCCTGCATACAAGTTTGGTGGACTAGCATGGCTTTTCCTTGGAGTTGCCAACACTGACAGTCTTCTCTATGATGATGAATTCAGCAAATACCTCAAGGATTATCCGGACAATTTCCGCTACGATCGAGCTCTCAGCAGAGAACAAAAGAACAAGAGTGGGGGCAAAATGTATGTTCAGGATAAGATTGAGGAGTACAGTGATGAAATCTTCAGACTCCTAGATAATGGGGCCCACATATATTTCTGTGGTCTGAAAGGGATGATGCCAGGGATCCAAGATACACTGAAGAAGGTTGCTGAGCAAAGAGGAGAAAGTTGGGAAGATAAGCTTTCTCAACTTAAGAAGAACAAACAATGGCATGTTGAAGTCTATTGAGATTCTCTAGTTCAGATTTGCAGAGTAGTCCCATTTGTCTCTGAAAGGAAACAAAACAAAAAAAGAACATTTTTCGTTTGGTGCATTTAATCAATAAAATTCATTAAGCAGCTTGAGTATCTGTAGCTGTTCTGTATTAGTAAATTGCAATCATATATTGTGCTCTTGATGAATACAGAATTGAAAAACCAAGCCATTGGTGGTGGCAATCTGGTAGAGTACATTTTGTTAAGGGCAGCAACATATTTTCTTTTGCAAAATTTTGAATTATTCTGTCAATAAGGATAATCATCCTCTGAAATATCAGCAAGGGCTAGAGTAATTTCAAGAAGTACATGTTATTGTGTTATTTAATATTGTGAGAATTTCATCGTATTTATTCCTTTTTTAAGTGAGGTTGTATTTCACAACGATTGGCAATAAACAGCGGTCCACAGTTCAAAAGTCATTGTGTTCAAAAACATTTCACTCAACTAAACGTAATAATTATCATTTTGGAAAAGATCATTTTTGTAGTAATATTCAAAAAAGCAAAAGAGGCTTACTGTTCATAACGTTCTTATTTAACCCAATACAAAATAGTATTAATGTCTTGTATAATATTCAAACTCAACACGAAATAGTATGATGTCTTAATATATAATATTCAAATAGTAAGTGTTAGAAAAAAGTTATTTGAGGCTCAACGTCAATTCTACTTTATAAGCTATGAAGTATGGACATTGTTTGACTATTACAGTTGATAAATACTCTAAATCGAATATAGTAAATAGAAGAACACTTAAGTCTAATTTAATATTTCTTTTCATAAAACGCCTGGTATTATAAAAGTAAAAGGAACAAGGAAAAAGTATTATAATTTTAACATAACAAAAAGAAGATGAAAAGTAAGAAAGCAATAATACGGAAAAAGCGGTGTTACTGGGACTTGATGGATCTCCGACAGTGACAGATAGCCACAAAACGTAACCTACTGCTAAAACCCTGTTTCGGATGTTCCTGACCAAGTCACCATGAAAACCTACCGAGTCAACATCGAGCGCTTAAAACTAAGCAACTGAAAACAAAAATTCAAATACCACACCCAACACACTTTTCAGTTCCCAACACTAATAATACTACAGGTCATTTTTTGTTCTTTTCAAATTATAATTTTCAGATATGAAATTCCTAGAAAAAATTATAAAATATACTTAGTTATTATTTACTTTTTTTTATAATAACATATTTACCATAAGAAAATTTAATAATTTTATATTCAATTCCTATAAAAAGTTTTATTTCTATTTATGAAAGTAAAAAAAAAAAGTCTTTCACACCTAATTGATTGAATATAAACTCCCGATAGCTAAGTTTGATTCATTCCAAAAAAAATCCCAGAAAACCATTGAAATCTATAGAAATACTCTCCCCAAGTTAAATCGCAATTAGACCCAAGTTTTTTAATAAAATAAAGGCTTAATTACATTTTGAGTTGTCAGATATTATAATTATGCGATTTTAATATTGAGTTTTAATTGTACAAATTAAAAGTATTAGATATTATAATTGTGTAATTTTAATTCTTTCATTAAATATCTAGTATTTTTTTTTTCTTACGTAGTACTAAATAATAACATAATAGTTAATGTGTCATTTGATATATATGATGATATAACTTAATTGTATTTTTAATCTATTATGATTGTAATGGATGTATAACAAAAGTTATTGGCAATTCTTGATTGATGCTAAGCTAAAATAGTGCAAAATAATATTTTTTTTTGGTTAATAAAAATTAAAAAACTTTATTGATCCAAAGTAATTCCCATATATAATTAACAAATAAAAATTATTTTGAGTCAAATAATATCAAAAGTATTGACATTTGAATAATATAAAAAAGTATTGAATTTGGAAAATGAAATATCTAATATTTTTCCCACAGTGAAAAAAAAAATCAAATAAGTGAAAAAGTCATGTCATTAACACAATGTCGTATTGCCAAAATTTATTAAATTTTCTATAAAATATCAAAAGAGAAATCAAAATTGCATAATTACATACTTGGAAAATCAGATTTACGAAAAATGAAACCGCACAATTACTTGAAAGATTAAAAGTACAATTAAATCTAAAATAAATAATAAGAAATTACCGTAAAATTAAAGAACATCTTTTCCTAAAAAGAAAAAAGAAACATCTTAACTAAAAGTATTGGTTGCGTGTATATATAATATTAATCTAAAATCCCATTCAAACTGGTCACTACCATTTCTCTTCCGCTTCTCCTCATGTCGTCGCTCTCGGCACTCGCCACCGCGATCCTCATCGCGATCGCGCTACTCCTCGTCGGAATCTCCTCCGCCAGCCGTGATCTCCGTCCGTCGGAGCATGGCCTTGTCTTCCAGGCCTCGCCGCCGGCCAATTCCCCGCCGGAGATGAAGTCCTTCTTCAGCACCAGCAAGGGCTCTTCTTCTTCTTCCTCCGACGCCGACGCCGATGCCCCACTCAGGAACGCGACGGAGTCCCTGCCACCACCGTGGTGGGGAGTCACCGGCGGCGGAAGAAGCCACGTGGGACGAGCGCTGATGACAGCGAGCCTGGTGTGCGGAATCACAGGTGGCGTCTTGTTAGTGGCTTCGGCGTTGCTTTATCTGTTTAAGCACCGAAGAAAGCCCCACCAAAACGAACCGTCTCGTGCCTGTAATGATAATAGTAATAATGATGGCACTATCAATAATAGTGCGAACAAGCTTCAATTAGTGCCAGTTGTGCGTAATCGTTGAGTTCAATTCACACTGTAAATCAATGTTGCTGTATATTTAATTTGTTTATTTGTTTATTTTTGTGTGGCTTTGATTTTTTGCTCGTTGAAATTACTAACGTGTTGCAAAAGTTGTAGTAATAAATTTAGTTAGTTCGACGTCAATTGTTCGTTTATTATATATTTTAAATTCGTTTCTTAGTTATTACGTATTATTATATTATATATTAAGTGAAGTGACTTGACAACGAATATATGATGATTTTTAGTAAAAATAAGTTTCTTTCGGTGTTCGGCATACTTTATGACTTATGAGTGGTCCAAAGTCCAAACCAAACTGAACTTTCACGCAGGGGAAAGCATTTAGGCTCAATTATTCCATAAATTATTTTAAATGTTTCAATTTAATTCTTAAATTTTTATAAAAAGTTAACATTTAATTTTCAAATTCTTAAAAATAAGTCATTTTGGTCTACATTTTTTTTAAATTTTAATTTATTTCTTAAATTATTAAAATTGAATCAATTTAATTTTAAAATTATTTTAAATATTTGCATTTAATTTTTAAATTCTTAAAAATTCAAAGATCAAATTGATTTTTTAAAAAAACTTGAGTATGAAATTAAACTTTTTAAATTTTGAAGACTAAATTGACTCATTTTAAATACTTGAAGTCTAAATTAATTTTTTTAAAAATTTAAAGATCAAATTGAATTATTTAAAATAATTTGATAATCAAATTAATAATTAAGCCTATGAGACGATTTGCTTTGGTACCCTTTTTTGTTTTATTGAATAATTTTTGCATATTAGTTGACAGTAAAAGAATCATTATTGTTTGCAACCAATAAATAATTATTATTTGTAGGAACCTGCACCGATCGGGTTCAAGAAATGTTTAAATTTAAATTGATTAAGATTATTTCACTACAAGAAAATGCCATATTATCTATGGATTTGGCAATTTCCTACGAATTTTGGACAATATGAATATAAACAACCCAATCATATTCAATTGTTTGTGACAAGTTATAGGCTAATCTAATTAAATAATAATAAAAATATAAAAAATAGAGAAAATGAAATTGTACTAAAACAAAAAAATAGTGATGAATAATCTCAATATTAGGAATTATAATTTGTTTTAGCAACATACTCGTATTATTTCCAACTGACAATGAGAAACAATACAATCATGTGAATAAAAGAAACTTTGGTGACTAGTATAAGATTTTGATGCTCTAGCAAGGCTATGGGTAGCAATGAGATCTAATGACTCCAAATTCTGTTAAATCCGTTCAATTGCTCTAACTACTTGTTGGCTATCTGATTCAATAATCACCTCCTTTACTGGAATTGCCTCACCTTCATGAGGGCTAGGAATCCGTCAATGCAAAACGAAATGACTTGTATAATTCCTCAAACACGCTCCTAAACCAAATTTATTCTCATCAGCAAAAGAGCTGTGTCCCTGTTACATTTCAAGCAACCATGGGGAGGCAGTTGCCATGCTGCGGTCTGCCTCGAACTGCTTTTCCTTTCAAGAGACGTGCGATCCTCCATTCAGCTAAGAACTGATTGGAAATGATGACACATTTATCTTTAGTGCAAGATGTTGAGTAAAGATCCTAACTTCAAGATCTAGTATTCTCTAGATCTCCTCATAAATGAGGTAAAAAAATTTCCAACATGAATAATAAGTTCTTGTAAAAAATTTGTAAGATTTGTGCATTGTTCAATAAAGAATTTTTTATTCTCTCTTTCCCTAAGATTTAAGAATAAGATCTACTACTAAAGAAAAAATGAAAGAGATCTTGAAAGATTTTCAATCCTACTTGACATTAAGAAATCTACCAAAAAGTGGTATAAGATTCAACTTTGAGATCTACTACTAAAGACGTTCTTAATGTTGACTTTTTGCTCCCATATCAACTTGTTTCCATTGCACTATAAACTTTAGAGAATCATGAAAAAACTAGTCAGATGATCTTCTTGGTTACACTACATAATATTAAAAATTGTCTAAAATTATATAGTTTTTGATTGATTTAGATTCAGGTTTCACATGCTCAATTTTAATATTGGAATTGATGTCATTGAGTTTATAATTTTAAAATTCGTATCAAACTACCAATTCAAATCCGTCTAAAATTTTACCTTTGGTTTGGTTCGGGTTAATCCAAACTTGTGTTCACCCCTAATTATTTGATATTTTACAATATATTCTCCTTTTAAGTAAGAAAGAGAACAGAGTTTGATTTATTTTAAAATTGAGAAAATTTAATTTTAAATTGTTGGAATACAATTGAGATTTGTGTTCAAATTAATTTTAATTAAAAAATATAGTAAAAGATATCTTTAAAAAATTAATTATAAATTAGTGATATAGGCATATAATAGATGGTGTGATACACAAAGAAGAGAATTAGTAAACAAATAAAAAGTTGAAGTAAGAATTAGGACATAAAAAAGCAGGGTTTATTATTAACTAATAACATGCAGTAAAAAAAATAAGTCATGGTTTCGCTAAACAAATACATTTTTTTTGTGTGACTTTTACTCAAATCATGATACAGTTTGACTATTTTTAACTATGATTTTGCTAAATACATTCTTTAGATAAACTAAACTTAGGTTCACCAATATGGTTTGAGATATGCAAATTACAATCCAGTGCATGTTTGTTTTTGTTCCACTGCCTTGAAACAAATGGCACTTACATACTGTTTTTTAGGACTATAATGTAACAAATGGTTTAATATTTAAATATTGTATCCAACATAAACTAAGCGTAAAAAGTTCGCAGATTTGTTTTTGCTGTCCATATAGCACATGCAGTTGACTTTATATATATATACACTTGACTTTTTCTCCTTCAGTTCTTCTTTAGGAGTATAATCATCCATTTTTTTTTTCTTTCTTTTTTATCATATCATTTATTACATCCAACATTTCTCTCTCTTCCTTTTCTCTTTTTTCCCTGTCTCTTTCCTCTATTCACCCCATTTTGGGTTGGAGGATAATCACCATTGCTCCAAATAAAGTATAATTAACGCACTTCAGCTTTGGATCTTTGGTACAATGATTAAATGCTAAGCAAATATTTATTTTACATGCACGCATGCTAACTCTCTAGTTATATGAAGAAAATTTACTGAATGTTTGGTCAAATAATTTAACAGCCATGAATTATATAGGCAAAAATACAGGTTTATTTGTTCCTCTAGGACCATGAATCAAAAAGTGAAGAGAAAAAATTACAGACAATTTGTTCAAGAGAATGCATAGGCTAACAGCAGTCAAGTCCCTATTGCTCAAGAGGAATCCACTCGAGTTCAAGATCTAATTCTCCAGATTCAACATCCTGGAGCTTGAGTGACATCATTTGTTTAACCTTACCATCAACAATATTGACTGTGCTATCCTCAATAAGGGCATTGTCATCTGATTTTAACCATTTTCCTATCTGCATATCACCAAACATTCCAGCATCTCCAAATGCCATAGCAGATGTTATCAGAGGCTGAAGATCAATGTCTGCTTCTCCCATTATATCATCAGCAGAAAATGTGTCATGATCAAATACTTTCTGCAGCACAGACAATTGATAAGATGAAGTGTCATATTCTCAAACAAAAAATCGGTTATCTTCTTTCCTATGTACACACACACACACAGAGAGTAGGGAAAGAAAGAAAGAAGAAGAACACATACAGCAAGATGCATTATACATAGGTCACTCACTATAGACAGAACTGACAAAGGGAACAAAGGAAAAACAAGAGGCCGTGAATCAATGTAGTGAAAAACTTTCTATTTCTATCCCTAATAGAAGATGTTCCAATCACTTGTTAATTATCATACCAAAATAGCAAAGCAGGTAAATGAGGAATGCCTAGACTAGGATACGGTTTATATAACTTAATTCATTCTTATCATAAATTCAAATTTTTGCTTCCGACATATTGTAAGTTATATCCAAATTATAAACTGTCTTCAGATAGAACTGTTTAATTTCCAATAGTGAGAAAGGATGCAAGAGAAGGTGACTTTGCTTGCAATACAAAGAACTTGTTTTGCACGGTAGAAGGTATTGGAGGTTAAAGAATGAGGATGGAGGAACTCTTTTTTTTCAATAACGTGTCTCTATATAATAGAACAACAGAAGATAGTGTCTGTTTTTCACAACTAAATTCGATCATACCAATTTCATCTGTCCATAATGCTCGGGAACAGACAGCATGTATTCCTCATTCCAGACTGGATTCAAGTTACTCCTTATCATAGTTGTCTGGACAGTCTGCAGGCATTAAGCAATAGCACCAAATCAATTTCAGAAAGAAAATTGTTACTCTTTCTGATTTTACAACTATAAATTGAAGGTATAGACCAACAGTTTCCCAAGATCATATAGTGACACCAACCTGCTGGCCAAGGCTCAAAACAACATACGGATCACTTGACTTTATATCTCTGATAGCTAAATTTGTGCCTTTAATCACTTTCACCTTCAACATTCCAATAAATTCCACCATACCTTCCTGTTGTTACCACCAATATCAGTCACATTCCAAGGAAATCACTCATAAGGATAACTGCATTGCCAATGCTGTAGTTGGATAATGCAGCATGCCTCATCTCATCTATATTAACTATTTTTTTTATTAGAAGGCTTTCATCTGGTCCAACCACGATTCAATTCAATAAAAATCTATTTTACAAACAAAAAAATGCTTACTCCAAAATTGGTCCCTATATTTCTTCCCCACACATAAAAGTAGTTAGATAATTAGAGGAACTAACACAACATAAAGTTACCATTCTCTGTGAACTACTAGTACTTTTAAAACTGTCCATAAAACTACTTTTTGCAGAACTTGATTGTAGACTGCTTTTTCCAGACACAATGCGCAAACTCGGTTTCAGAAATTCTTGTAATTCATATTTTGACCTGCAGTTGAAAATGTCACAAATAAAAGGGCAGTCAATTAACTAGAAAACTCACTCACCAGACTTGTTGAAACAACAGCAGAAAGACAAGAAAATAAACAACTAAGCATGAGTTAATCAAATATCAGAGGGAGAATCAACAGCCTTTAGCATTACCTAATTCATGTTGACAAGATAAATTTTTCAAAACGAACCAAAAGATTATAAGGACACCAGATATACGGTGCATTGTGTGTGTGAAAACATGTCTAACCGTATGAACTTTGAACGCTGCTCATGACCAGCATCTGGTCCAGGTTTCGTATATCCTTCAGGAATATAAGCTTCATAAATTGAATTAGCAGAAGCATTTCCCCCAACTTCCATCATTGCATCTATTTCATCCTCTGACCAATCATCCAATGTGACAGACAAAACCTGAGAGTAAAAAACAATGCTGTCAAACAAATGAGTTCATCATTCACACCACTCTTAACTTGATAAATATAACTGACTGAAGAAAAAAACTAAAAACTTTAAGGTTATTTCGTTTTGAAAATTCATCCTTAACATGTTAGACCCCAACTCAGAATGATAAACCCCACATTTGGAGAGTGTATATGAGGAAATTTAGGATCAAGGAGCAGAAGAATGAACCAGTTAAGGATGTGTCAACTAAGGGGGGTTAGTTAGGATAGGGTTGTCAACAATCATTATGTTTATCTTTGAGTTGTTAATTGTTATTCTGTTTTGTTACCTTGTCAGCTTAGTTTTCAGAGGCTGTTATTTCTTGTTATCTAGCACTAGCTAAGGGGGGTTACTTATTGGGAACACCCAGTCATGGTCAAATAGTGTACAAAGATGCATGACATAAGCAATATGGAATGTCCCAAAGAAAACAACAACGCTACAGAGGCCCCAGCCATCCCTCTGTCATAAAGCCAAGCCAATGTATTTGACCAAGACACGCCTATCCATTGAAAGCCTTTGAGACAACTCAGCCTTTTGCAAAGATACCATAGACGGCCTATAAATATCATATCTCTCCTCAAAGTCAGGTATCTTCTTCATCCTAAATACTGCTACGCTACTGGAATTTACAGTAACTTAAGCCTTGGAGTCTCTGCAAAGTGTCACTGCCTCCATCTACTGGGCTCAATTGTGACCAAAGCAACAATCCACCAGAGAAATCATCTACATCAAGTGTAAACCTGGCATTTTGGGTCTCCTCAGATCCTAGCTAATTGAATTAAGTATTAGGTAAAATTAATTATCAAACTAAATGTCACATCAAATTTCTTACACAGATTCTGGAAAAAGAACAACCCAAACACATGAATTATTAGTCTTTCAATTTGTTGATGACAAAAAGGAGATACTCAGTTCAAGCATCAAATCAAATCAAATATTTTACAATTAGAGGGAAAATAATTTTTTGATCCAAGGCAGAAATACCTTCCTTAATCCATACCAATAGACAACCTATGAATGGTGGTACATGTGAATGGTTTACCTTTGATATATGAGTACCAAGGCTTCTGTGCACACCACAACATTTTAAGCATATAAAAACTCCAATGTTAGCAGACCTGAAAAGAAGTTAGTAAAAGTGAATTCACATGTTCTTAATATATTTTACAAGTAGCTAGTTTCCTACAGCTTTATGTCATATTTACAAACAGTTCACCAAAAAAATGTATGATAATGCCAATTAATATAGACCACAACGTCATGTGTGAAAAAATTAAACACTTACGCCCATTTGGGATCTGGAGCATTACAATCAGCACAAAGACGATTATCACTCTGAAGCAATAAATCTTTCAATTTTCTTCTACCTGTAAAAGACCCTCCAATCACTCAACTTCTAAAGAAAAACAAATGAAATTAATTCTGCAATATCCCCCAGTTACACTTCATAGGCATTCTAAAGAACATTAAAGCTTATACAGATAAGTTCAAATTTTTTTGGATGGAGGAGTTTGGGGCTAAAGGGAAGTGAGGGTAAACGTTCTGCTTTAAGTAAGTACTCTCCTATTTGAGTTTTTTATGTTAAAAAAGAAAAGGAGTAAAATGAGACATTATATGTAGTTTTCCAATCATCCCCATTCATCTTTTATAAATATTAAATAACTTTCTCCATTTACAAAAATGAAAATAAACTCTCCCTTCCGCTCCCTCCGAACTCCGAACCCCTCCATAAAAAGTTCCTTAACAGTCCATGCCAGAGTGAATATTTACTGATAAAGTATGCAATCCTTAACCAGATAAAGTTTCCATTCATAACCATCTAGTCAATAGTCATTTCCTGAAACCCCTTGAAGCTTACATGAACATAAAGCATTAAAAAATATCAGAAAGCTACAGGAAAATGTAACCTAAGAGGAGTGTTAGTAAAATCTTCTTCCTCAAGCTCTTCAATGAGATATTATATGGAAAAAAATGAGTTGGAATGAATATTGCCGCTTGGATAGATGAGTGGTCCTTATCTCTCTATCTTATCTAAAAATTTCCCTTGAATCTAGCTGAATTCTTCAAAACTAAAGCTCTTTTTTATTGGCTGCATAGCATTACTCAAAACAAAAGCTCATCCGGGAGCATGGAGTTTAGCAATGAGTTGTAAATAGACCAGATATAAAGGAAATTAGAGA
Source organism: Glycine latifolia (assembly GCA_013407115.1). Taxonomy (NCBI): domain Eukaryota; kingdom Viridiplantae; phylum Streptophyta; class Magnoliopsida; order Fabales; family Fabaceae; genus Glycine; species Glycine latifolia. Next base: position 11,799,802 of record CM023955.1, read on the forward strand.
GAAGAGAGCAAGAGAGAAGAGAGAAGGAATAAGAGATTTGTATTGAGGAATTCAACCCAACTGAAAACAGTTTACAACTCTTTTTATATGACAGTTACAGTTATGTACTTTCAACTAACCTAAGTTAGTTAGTGACAGCTGTAACACAGCTGTCCTAACTAACAACTAACTAATAACTATCTACCAGCAGTCTAATTACTAACAATGGTTAGACTTATTGACTTAGCTAAAAAAGAAAATACAGTGTTGAGTAAGTATACTCCAATAAGGTAAAACTAAACAAATGCATAACTCATTACAAGAACTAATGGTTAAAACATTTGTGTAGTTTTACCTTATTGGAGTATACTTACTCAACACTGTATTGGTTAAAACATTTGTATAATATAGTAATATACAGGATCAATCATTCACACTTATCAGAACAGGTCAATAGAATGTCACTACTTTTTATGAGTCAGCAATAATATTCTCAGTTGTAAACACCTCACTAATATATATTATCACATGAAATATCATAAGATTACTTGAGGCAGGTCTTGCAAGTTCCATTCGGCAATTATTCTTTCACAAGCTTAAAGCCCACCAATCATCCAGGCTGCAGCCTCTACAATAGTCAAGCAAAATAACCTGGAAAGGAAGAAAGAAATATCTGTTCAAGAAAAATTTCGAATGGCCAAATTGTGCCACCAAACTGAAAACTAAGTTAAATCCTATAAGTACAAAACTCAGATATAGTTCCCTAGGTGCATTTGCCTTTTGGTACCATTCTCTAATCATAATTGGAATTTCAGCTCAGTAATCATGGAATAAAATTCAATCCTGATGGGAAAACACCACCACCAAAAGTACTTTGATAACTTATGCTGATCTTTCATGAAAACCTTTATTAAGAGGATTACCAAGGTAAAACTTCAACTGCAATAGGAGAACAGCACCAAACGCACATAAAGAACTAAATCTAAGTTTTATTCTACAAAACGTGTCCTCTACATTCAATCTTACACCACAGGAACAAAAGAAGATTTAGATAATCAGAACTCAGTTTTTGAAGTCATTTGCAGACATCCACATTGTTTTTCTCACTGGTTATATACTGTGTCTGTATAGAGTAGCATAAGACACACACACACACACACACACACACACACACACATATATATACATACACAAACATTGGTTCTGGTAGGTAATTGGAACTCCCAAAGTAGAAAATAAAACTAGAATACTGAAAACACCAACTTCTAGAATTGCTCCTCCTCACAATCAGACATCGGAATAAAAAAAAAGGTTTTGGAGCATCCTCCATTTTCATTTTGCAAGTGATACAAATCCCAAAATAATCAAAGGAAAAAAAATGAATATCCATTTTTTCTCAGCAACTAAATAGTAAATTTCAGATTTTTTTACCTACAACAAATTGGATAATGATGTAATCGATGCATATAACAACGAGTTTGGTCAAATTGTGGATATAATAGTGGATTTCAGGACAGCGATAAAAGGAAAATTCAGAGGTGTTAGCTAAATTTGCATGAAACGAACGCGTCTTATGATGAGGAAATCAACGAAAATGAAGAAAAAGAAAAGGATTATATAAATTAATGAGCATAGATTTGAGATCAGAATGAGAGAAAGTGAAGCTTACGAGTGAAGAAGGAATCGAAATGGCAGAGTTTGAAAACCAACGAGCGATGCGAGAAAGGTGGTGACTGGTGATGGTTTCAATGTCCGAATTGGACTATTCCACCACAACTACAAAATCTCTTCTTTATATATTTTATTTTATTCATGGTAGCTTAAAATGTAATTTATTTGTCCTTATATCTTTTTTCTTGTATTATTTATTTTTTTAATTAAATTAATCATTTTTCTTAAAGATTTTGAATTATTATCCTTTTTTATCAAAACGGTCCAAACAATATGAATCATGTCAAAATCACATTTTAAATAAAAGTATTCTCGGTAAAAAAAAAGTATTCAACTATAAATCAATTTTTAATAAACTCATTTTAATCAGAATACATTTTATAAAACTACGATAAATGAAATCAAGTTTAAAAACATTAGTTCATTGTTACACACATTAAGTCTATCAATTTTTGTATGAGAACTAATATATAAACAAGGTGCCTTTCAAATAATTATAAAAATATTTTATTCTTTTTTTTAAGAGAAAAAATAATTTATTCTAAAAAATACAACAAAAGACTTAAGTAACAGATATTAAAGACGTGACCATAGAGGTTCAGTTTAGCCATTTGAGGAAACTTCTGTTTTTGGATGACATCGTCGGCAAAATTAAATGCTCGATCTGGTCAAATATAGGTTAGTTCGGTGTCATTGTCACAAAATTTAAACACGTTTTTTTCTAGTACATATTAAAATAAAAAATATTAAAGAAAATAAAAGGTAGGTTTAAGAATGGTTTTTTTACTTTTTTTATCCTTATAATTATGTCTAGCTTAAGTTTTGTTTTTATATTTTTTCATAAACATAGGCATTCCTCATAAAAGAAAAGAAGAAAAAATTATACTCAATATAATAAAGCGAAATAATTAAATAAATAAATATAAAGAAAATGGAAACATTGAAATTAAAAAAAATGAAGTATCAAATTGAATATTTTAAAATTAGAAGAATCAAATAAATAGAGGAAAAAATATAATTTAACCAAAACAAAAGCTTAAACTAATAAAATTATAAAAACCAAACTCTTCTTTAGACCAATAAAATGGTTACATAAGTAAGTCCTAACGAACCTCTGACACACACTTTCATCAATGTGAGAACTTAATTAGAAGTATGAAAAGGAAGTACAATAGTAGAATAGAGAAATTTTTGGCCTACCAATAGAAAAGTGACACATGGTGATTCTGATGATAAGCATATGACAACTTTGTGAATGAGGGGATAAGAAAGCTAAGGTGCAAACATGTGATAAACTCGGTTTCTTAGGAGAACACTAACATGCATATAATTCAAACAACTCAGTTAGTTTCATTTCATGGCTAACTATTCCCTCCCTCATATCTGCCAATGTCTGAGTCACTTGCTGACCCTCCGGCGACATTTTCCGGTCATAATTGCCGGAAACCGCTGCAAGACCGGCCAAGAGTTGGTGGAGGAAGTGTTGTCCTTGGCACAAGGCCTGCTTCACCTAGGACTCACACCTGGCCAAGTGGTTGTCATATCTGCTTACAATAGGTACCTTTTGTTTTTGTCTTAGAATTTTTTTTATGGGTGTTAACGAAGAAGTTTATTCAAACAGCATGCATGTCAACCACTTTTCTCAATCTTTGAAGCCCCTCGAATTATCCTTATAAATATATAAATGACTCTATATTATGTTTCTAACATCATGTTATGAATGCCACCTTGACAAAAATAAGAAATTTGACGTGGTACTTAAGTCATGAAACTCTACCACTTAACTGTAATATATCTTAGGAATTATAAGGTTGATTTGGTGGTCGAAGGGAGAAGGAGAAAGAAGCCGTGAATTTCAATTTCTTACATTAACAAAAACTAATAAACCAACATTTGTCAATAAAAAAATTGTAATATATCTTATTATAAAATTAAACTATTTCATATGAATAGAAAGTGAGGGATGGAACTTTATGTACTTTGTTGTTCTAGCCAAGCACAACATTGGTTATGCTTTTTTGTTCTCGTTTTAGTTTCCTCCTCCGGTCCCCTCCCTGTGTCGTGTTGAGAATTGATGATGATGATGATGTGGGCCCGAGTCCTTCCTTATTAAGGTCAAACAAAGCAATAAATTTATAATGTGAAATGTCTACAACTCCAAAAACATTTTTTCTAACTTCTGATTGATATTTTTTGTTATTATTAGCAAATTGTCATGTTGATCCTGGAAACAAAAGAGGAGCCCACTTATTTATTGAGACCAGTATGAGATTTTACTTGTTAATAAAATAAAACAATATTTTAAAAAAATCAATAGGTGTATTGCTTCTTATCCTTGTTTATAATTGAATGTGCTCGAGATATATATATATATATATATATATCTCCCTTGCAACAAATATTGTTGTACTGAGAGAGGGAGAAGTACTTGAAATTGTGAACTGTGAAGTAAGGATTTGTTGTTATGTAATCTATAAACACATGATCCTATCCTATAAAATATCTAGCTATTGCTAGTTGATCAATGATTTTATGGATGATAGATAGAGTTTTTTTTTTCTTCTTTTTTCAGTGATAGGTATCTGGAGTGGTTATTAGCCATTGCATTTGTTGGAGGAATAGCTGCTCCTCTGAACTATCGCTGGGTGAGTAATTTTGCTGTAGAATAGATTGCTTAGCTTTGGCCTTGGTGTTACTTTTGACAAGCACCATCATAAAACCATCTTCATGCTAATATGGCATTTTAGAGCTACGTTCAATGGACCTCCTCATCATTCATTTTGCACATAAATACTCTAGATCACCACACACCACTTCCTATTTACCTTAATATGTTTTCAGCCTTCTTGTTTTTGCTATTTCATCTAGACATTGTCTTTTGCCATAATCTATTTCATATACAAATCATGAAGTTATGCTTTAAAACAATTTTTTTCTCCTGCAGAGTTTTGAAGAGGCAAGATTAGCAATGGCTGCAGTGAAGCCAGTGTTGTTAGTGATTGATGAGAGCAGTTACACATGGTACTCAAAACTCCAGCAAAATGATGTTCTATCTCTGAAGTGGCATATTTTGTTGGATTCCCCTTCCTCAGATTTTACTAAGTGGAATGGTATGAACATTATACCATTGTAAAAATTATACATGAAACCTTTTTTCACTTGAACGATTTTTGTAACATTGCTTTTACTGCTTTTCAGTGTTGACTCCAGAAATGCTTAAGAGGCATCCTGTAAAACTTCTACCATTTGACTACTCCTGGGCGCCTGACGGCGCTGTCATAATATGCTTTACTTCAGGTTCAAGATTCTCAGTTAGTTACTCCATTTCTATACTATCTCAAACCATGCACGTGTAATGAATTATTTTGCAAGCTAGATTGAATAATTTTCTGTGTCAAAGGATTTCTTAAAATAGAATTTATATGATTGATGAAAGTAACTAATGGATGTAATATTTGTTCTCTTTAAGATATAGAAACTTCTTTAACTAAGTGGAATTTACTTTTTTAAGGTTGATTTATGCGTGATCTGTGAATACATGTATTGGAGCTGATTGACTTTTTAAGTACTAAATGAAAAAAGAGCTGTAAGGTTTTAAGTTAAAGTTTGTTCAATGAACTTAAACATTGTGGCCAATTTGATTTTAGTTCTAGACTTCTAGGAAAAGAAATATTCATGTTTCCAAAATTGCTGTTTACATGCTAGTTGCAGATAATTAGGAGTTTGAAATATATGATTGAAGGAGGTCACTTTCAACGCCACTGGCATGACTTTTTAGTAGTGGTGTATGTGCTACTGTTTAAATATTTTCCAGGGGTGTTTATTTTTAACCAAATATGTCCTCTTTTTGATTCCTGAAATTGTTGTGTTCTTCACTCTAGGAACTACGGGAAAGCCTAAGGGAGTCACCCTTAGTCATGGAGCTTTGATCATACAATCCCTAGCCAAGATTGCCATAGTTGGCTACAATGTGGATGATGTATGTTATTCTGTGTTACATGAAGTCATGTTATTGGTTATGAAAACTTACCATTATATCAGAAGATCCAGAACACAAGGCTATCAATATTAAGATTTTGGATTTGGCTCCTCTTAAGTGAGCAAAGATAGAGTAAGCAATTTCAATCATTGATGAGAAAATCAATGATTGATATCACATTCATGATTTGTTAAGTATTTGCACGCAATATTCATTGTTAATTTTCTCATCAAAGACTGAGATTCTCACTTTACACTCTAAAGTGAGTTGCTCATCCCGGATCCTAAGATTTTACATGCGTGCAAGTACATGGTAAATCCAGCTGAAACAGCTGAAGGATGACTAAGTTGTCCATGTTATGCCATTTGTTCTGTAACAGGTCTATCTTCATACTGCTCCATTATGCCATATTGGTGGCTTGTCATCAGCCATGACCATGCTTATGGTTGGAGGTTGCCATGTCTTGATGCCAAAATTTGATGCAGAATCAGCTGTTGATGCCATAGAGCAATATGCAGTGACATCTTTTATCACAGTTCCTGCAATAATGGCCAGTCTGATTTCTATAATTAGGTATATTCCAGTGTCAAATAGGAATAATACTTTGTCCTTTTTTTGTAACAAAGATTATCACATGATATGTTATCTAAGAGCAATTTAATTTATAAAAGAAATTATTGCTAAATTAGCATTCCAATCATTTAACCTACAGTAAAAGGGAATTCTATTTTACCTGCTCAACATAATTCATCACTGTTATCACAAGCTTACTATTTTATACTAAACAATGTCCTAAAGTTGTCATGTTTTGTGGAGCAAACTCTGGTTCATCTATGCAAACAGTTCTTTTGTGTAAATGTATTGCTATTAAGAACCTTAGGTAAAAAACCAAGTATCAGAGTTTAGGAATATATTGATTTACAATTATTCTTGGTCTTCTTTTGACGTTTTAATATTTTTAGGCACAAAGAGACCTGGAAAGGGGGAGAAACTGTCAAGAAAATTCTTAATGGGGGTGGAAGCCTCTCACATGAACTCATCAAGGACACCAGCATATTCTTCCACAAAGCTAAACTTATTTCAGCTTATGGTAGGTCTCTGTTCTCTCAATTTATTGACTAATTGTATTTGGTACAAAAACTTGCATATGAAATCACATTTACAATAACATATTTTTACATGAAAGCAATTTTAGGTTGACAGATATTTTAATCCAGAAATTATGAATAAGAAAATCTGTGCAACTAAGCTGAAGAAAAAGATATAAGTAGACAATCTAAAGAGAACTGATAAAGAAATACCGAAGAGAGAAAAGGAAGATAAGAACTTTGGGGATATTGCCAAATTTGTATCCAACAATCAGTAACATAATGAGAAGAAGTAATTTACAACAAGACCTATGAATAAACAAATTGGAGACACTTCAAGTCATCAGTTCAACTGTGAAATGATCCAACGAACCATATTGGAAGCCAAAATCAAACGATATCCTTAATTCCTTATTAAAAGATTAAAACAAGTCACTGGTTATTGAAAGCCCTGTTAGTCAGAATCTATGTGCCTAGAAACTGAAATCCTTTGCACCCGTTTCCACTACTTTAATGCCTTTTTATTTAAATCTTCCTTTATTATGTGTAGTACTAAAAATGTATGGTAAAACAGAAAGCTGGAGAACATTAGCTTAACAAAGGAAAAAAACAAATTAACACACAGTTTAAGTCTACATTGAAGAATGTATGTTTCTGCTTTATTGCTATGACAAGATCAAGCGTATTGCTTCTCGTCTTTTTATTTTATTTTGTCTTAAATATATTTTTTCATATTAAAAAAAGATTATTTTTATATTATTATTTAATTTTTTTTAATCTAAGTAACTAAAAAAGTTTTATGTTTTAAGTAATATCTCTCCGTTGGTCTCATTTTGTTAAAGTCATCATTTTTTATTATTTAAATTATTTAAAAAATTTAATTCTCCTCCACAAAACGACGCCGTTCTCCTCAGTCCATCACCATCTTTCTCTCTCCGTTCTCCTTCCCTTCAATCCCCGTCGCCGCCGCTCCACTCCCTCTTCGACTCACACATCTCCGATGCCCACTCCTCCCCGCCGCCCCAGAAGCTGCCACCTAATTCCTTGTCAGACTCGTCGATATCTGACTAAACTTCTCGATCGCCGACAAGTGCCTCGCCTCGGTGTCGTCGCCCGTGGTGCCGGTTCTAGGTGGTGCTCACGGTACATTAGATCCTAATTTTCTAATTCCACAATCAATCAACAGCGTTGGAAATTCACGGAAAAAGGAAGAGCGTACCATTGTCGGGATCGGACCAAGGGAAAAAACCGAAGGAATCGTCGCCGGAGAAGTTACCGGAGGGGGAGGCTTTGGGAGCGAAATGGAGAAGACGCGGTGCAGAAGAAGAAGAGAAAGGGAAGGAGTTGTTGAAGAAGGTCTTGGAAGGATAACGGGACGGAGCGAAAGAGAATCTGAATGTGGAGAAGCATAGCAGAGGTTTCCGCCATTGGAACGGAACGGAGTTAACCACAACACGTTACGTGGGGCTTGCGGCGGCGGGAGGACATGTTTGTTGTTGTGGTGGCTGTGGCGGTCGACGGTGCGGTCGGCGGTGGTGGTGGTGTCCGTTGGAGGAGGAGAAGAAGGAAATGACGTGGCAATCATGTGCCAATAATTACGTGTCTGAGGCAATGGTGTATTTCATCTATCACAATGAGACTTAGAATATAAAAAAAGTTCACCACTTAGATGAAAAAATAATAAATTTTAAACAATAATTTAAAAATAACCTATTTTTTTAAGTATAAAGAATATATTTAAGCCTTTTATTTTATATGTTTACTTAACACAATATGCCAAATGACAAGAATTTACAATGTATGTATGAAGGCCAGTGAAATTTGACCTTTTTTAAATTTCTGTGTTCTCTTTTGTATAATAATAGATGGAAATTCATTGGTCTTAGAAACGTTTGTCTGTTTCATTTATCAAAGGGATGACAGAGACATGTTCTTCATTGACATTCCTGACACTCTATGACCCTATGCATGAAACAACAAACCAGTCCCTTCTAGCATTTGGTGTGGCAGGATCTAAGCTCATTCACCAGCAACAAGGTGTTTGTGTTGGCAAGGCTGCACCCCATATAGAACTGAAGATAAGTGTTGATGCTTCTGGTCACACTGGGAGAATTCTAACTAGAGGACCACATATAATGCTCTGGTATTGGGACCAAACTCTCACAAATCCATTAAATCCGAATAATGGAGCCTGGCTTGACACAGGTGACATTGGATCAATTGATCATTATGGTAATTTGTGGCTCCTTGGTCGAACAAATGGTCGAATCAAGAGTGGTGGGGAGAACATTTACCCTGAAGAGGTAATAGAAGTGTCACCCAACCTCTTTGCCTTATCATAGAGAACAAATTTAAACCCAAAGAATATGCTGCTTTGTGATAAATAAAAAACTCCTTCAAAAGGGAGACATGTTTATCATCCATCATGAATCATAGTTCTCATATCATGAACACTTACCTTGTGATGCCATTGTTTCCTAGTTAATTCAAATCCATTTGAATGCTTCTAAATAAATTTAATTATAGGATAGAATCTTCCTCCTCTTCTTTCTCAAACTTTATAAAGAAAGTGAAAATGAGACCTGCCTTTTTCATGAAGCGTTACAATTGTTTGTTCATTTCCATTCATGTAGTATCATGTTTATGCAAACTATAAACTTTTATAGAGTTGCAATGGTTTCACCCATCACAGATCCGTTCAACAATAGGCTATACTTTTCAAGTATGCTCACTGTGTGATGTCCAATATTCATTGCTCACAGGATGGATATTTAAAGATACCATTTCAAGCAATGTTTTGATAAATCAATGGAACATCTAGAAATAAAATTTCAGACACATTCAAAGTAATGTAAAACATTTCTACTTTGCATGTTCAGAAGTTCATCATCTCTTATTTCTTTTACTCAGTTAAATGCTTATCTTACTTGATTTATGGTATTTACAACTCCATAGAAGTGTGAATATATTGTTTGTTTGGTGTAGGTTGAGGCAATTCTACAGCAACATCCAGGGATTGCAAGTGTTGTTGTTGTGGGAATCCCAGATGCTCACCTGACAGAGATGGTATCAGCATGTATACAACTAAGAGAAAATTGGCAATGGTCAGAGCAGTTGTCTGCTTCAAATGAAGAGTTTCTCCTATCTAGAAAGAATATTCAGCAATACTGTATAGAAAATCATTTAAGCAGGTATTCTCCAAAATCCATGTTTGTTAAATTTGTAAGAGAATACTTGGGTTGAGGGAAGCAAATTATATGTAGCAGTGGATAAGTGATGATTTCTTTTGATTCTTCTTTCAGGTTTAAGATACCAAAAATGTTTATTGTATGGAGAAAGCCATTTCCACTCACTACAATAGGGAAAATAAAAAGAGATCAAGTCAGAAAGGAAGTTATGTCTCAACTACAATCTTTACATAGTAATCTTTGAATATATCATAGTTCTAGTGCCCCTTAAACCACTGTATTTCAATGATTCCTCATATACACGGCTTCATGTGAAAATGCTAATCAATTTATTGAGTGATACATTAATTGAGTACAATTTTGTATCACACATTCGTTCTCCCCTCTCCTATTCTTATTCTTTATTGAACATGCTGTCTTCTTCGTGTACTAAACATGTGTTTGATTCAATTTAATTTTAAAGAAATAAATGCTTAATTTCGGTCAATTTCTGAGAAAAAATTTTAAAAAATAAGTGATTCTATTTCTTACTTTATTTTTATTATCAAACATACGATATCTTTTAGAACAAAATAATCAAGGATTAACAAATGTAAATGGTTGTGTCTGCTTCACACAAAAAAAAATGGTTCTGAATGAGGATGTTAGGATGGGCTGAGGGAAGCCCAAATACACTCTCAAACCTAAGTAGTTAAAGTAATGTATAGGATGAGTTAGACATGTATTTTACAAATAAATTATAGTTTTTATTATATTTTTGTGAGAATGAAGATATATATTTTTTATAGAAGAATAATGTGATGGTGGTACTTGGATAATTACTATCCATTAATTGATATCATTTAGGACTATACAAATCTATTCAACTTTATATATGATCATGAATGAAAAATATGAATGTTATGTTTATTCTCTTTATAACTTTAATGGTAGTCTCTTAGATAGTTTACAGTAGTATAAGTTATTGCTAAGTGTTAATATATATTGAAGTATTTTTCTCCAAACACAATTTAATTTATATTTAAGAATCAATTAAGATTTAAATCTTGAATCATTTGGTTCAAGAACATAGGCTGATATCATATGTATTAATCCGTTTTCAGTAGACATTAAACTGATAAGATAAGCATGTCTGAAGGTAGATTTGATAAACTTTTACTTATTAAAACTATAGTATAAACCTTATTAGTTGCTATTGACAAAAACACTGCATGGTTCAACTTCGTCGTGCTCCCTTAGTCACTTGAAGAGTTTTCCTCATAATACTAGCACATTGAACCTCGGATTCTGTCATTCTATCACCCAAAAAAGGGGGGCAAAAACAAAAACTCTTTGGATTCCATAGCACGTTGGATGATGGCACATTGGCACCTCTTGAAAAGTTTGGCATATATTCATTTGCAAAAACGTTGTATGATGGTAACTCTCATGAGGTGCTTTTTAGCCTTTTCTGCTTTTCAATTTTTTCCATTCCTTTGCGATTAAGGATTGATTGTGAATTTGTGATGGAAAACTCCCTCCACCTTCCTATCCGTTAAAATGTAATTCAAAATTCTCCTGCTTTATCTTTCTATTATTTTTTTATCGAAATATTGAATGAAAAGTATTTTATCGAAATATTGAATGAAAAGTAATTATATTTATAACGGTTAATTTAAGGGAAAAGTGAAGAAGAAGAAAAAAAGAGTGAAAAAATGAAAAGTGTGACAATTTGTTAGATACTTACATTGTTTGGTTAGGTATGTAAGAAACTAAGAATAAAGTAAAAAATATGTATATAAAATAATATAAATATCTTAATAAAAAAAATAGATTAACAAATAGCAAAAAAATGAGATGTGACATAGATAAAACTACTTTTTTTTAATCTAAGATAACCTTCTTCCTTGCTTTTCTTTCCAATTTTTGAAGGAAGCCATCTCCTAACAGGACTCACGCGTATGCTTTCTTTCCTTTCTTTGTTAAGGTTCCTTCAAAAAATGGAAAAATCAATTTTTTATAGTTTTCATTTTCTAATAAGTGCACGTTTGGATTAAAATTTACAACTTAAATTTGGATCAAGTAAGTTTGCAAATTGAGTTTACAAGAGTATCCAAAGTCTTGCTTCTTCAAAACTGAATTTGAAAGCAAAATTTTATTCTCAAATATACTTTTAAGAAGTAATTAAACATAACTCTAAAATTATTTTACTTTCAAACATATTTTAAGATCTTTCCGTCAAAAATTCAAACATATCCTAAATCATTTTTTCACCTTTCCTCTTAAACAAAGAGACCATTAATGTCTTGGAAGATTTGTGGGAGGATTTATATTATTCTAAAAACATATTAGTATGAAACTATTTTGAATGTTCTTGTTGTTGAGTGAAATTTATTAAAAATAATATTTTTTTTGTGAATTTCACTTCTTATCAAGGGTGTTCTTGAATGGATTGATCTATGTGAATATCTGACTTGAAAAAGTTTGATATGACCAATTTTATGAACTCAAATATGATTCGATCAAAATCCAACAACCTTTGAGATAAAATTAGGTTAACCTGACTTGTTTATAAAATATATTAATCTTAACATTATATATAACTAAATCATAGTTTGGTATGCAATCTTAAGTTATATTTATTAAGTTAAACAAAACATTATTTATTAAGTTAAAAAATTGTATTATCAATTCATAATTGTTTGAACAATTATGTTTCTTTAAAATAATATATAATATGACTCAAAGTATAACTTAAAATTAACCTCAAAATATGGAAGGTCTAATTTCTTAAACACAGACCTATCAAAATTCCCTTAGTCGGATTAGATTGGTGGGACAAGGTCAAGCATCACACTTCTTACCTAATATATCATTTATAATTTCATAAATTTTAATAAATATTAACCAATAATAAACAATATATACACAAAAAAGTAAAACACTATGTTGCTAAAACTCTTCTTTCCTTAAATTTTTTGTAAGTGTAAATTGCACCAACTCTAACCATAATTATATTTCATTTTTCTTTGATTTAAAAATGATTAGTTTTTTTCACTTTATTTAACTTCTTGCACTTTTTTTATAAAAAAAATACACAGATTTTCTTATTTTTAAATGCAAGTCAAACACATTTTCTTAATAAAAAAAGAGAGATCAACGTATTATTTAATTTTTTTAAAATATGTATAGTATCACTAAACTCATAAAGTTAAACATATTTTTTATTAAAAAATTATTATATAAATGAAAATATGGTGCCATGTATTGTATCACTATCAGTTTGTCCCTATAATAATAGGTTGATATCATATCACGTGTTTGGTACAATATGAGACACAACAATTTGTATTGACATAGAATATCTTATTTATTGTATAATTATTTTAAAACTTAAATTTCAATCACAATTTATTTTTAAAAACTAGTAATTTAAAAGAACTAGTAAAGTAATTAAGAATGAACATATTTCAAATAATTTTAAAAATTAGTAATTTAAAAGAACTTGTAAAGTAATTATATTTTCTGTAATAGTAATTCTAGCAAATGAATCTAATATGATATCAATTAGTTTGATGAATTTGTATTTTTACGAAATGATTAGCCTAGTTATACACGTATATGCTTAATATTTAGCCTCAAATCTATTTGTGTTTGTAATTTTTGTTTTGAAAGGTTTAAGTTTATAACTAGATAATCAATTTTCAAATTTTATAAAATGATTTATTAATTGCGCGATTTATATAACACATCCTATTTGTTCTATTACTTTACATTATGTGTTTTGTTGAATATCATACAATATTATTTATAATTATGATATTTTTTTATTATTGCAAAAATACTATTGTAATTAATAATAATATATTAGTTTAAAACTACCAATTGATTGCGAGTTAATAAATTAATAACAATCATCCTTTACTTTATATTATTACCTTAAATATATATATATATATATATATATATATATATATATATATCCTATAATATATATAATATATCAAAATTATTCTATTAATTTTTATCAGTATTTTTAATAAATTGATCTTACTACTTATAATTTTTTTTATATATGATAACTTCAACATATTTAATTGATTAATTAAATTTAAAAATCTATTATAAAATAAGATTTTGTCACATAAACAAATTTCATTTTATGAAAATGATTAATAGTCTACAAATTATTAGATACTTTGTATCAATAAAACTGTTACAAAAGATGAACTAAATCAATTTTTTTAAAAAGAAAGTAAAAAAGAAATATGTAAAATATCATTAAATTGAATGAAATCTTATACCTAGAACAACACTCCAATAATAATAATTTTTTTAACATATGTGTATATAAAAATATATTTAAATACTTATTAATATAACAAACATACATTTATTAAACTTTAAAATAATTAATTAATAATATTAAAAATTCAAAATATAAAAAATCCTTCCTATAATTTATAAAATGTGAATTTAATCATATAAGACAAAGATACTAAGTTAGTTTTTTTAATAACATATGTCAAGTAATTATTTAAAAAAAAGCTAAGTTTCAGATCCACTTAAAAAAATTATTAGAGCCCGTTTTGATGATAGCAAGTTTTTTATTTTTTATTTTTCAAATATAAATTCTGAAATAAAATGTGTTTAATAAAAATAGAATTAAAATGTTTTTAACTTAATTTCTAAATACTTAGATTTATTTTCAAAATCAAGAAAAAAATTATGAATTTAGTTTTTAATTGTAAAAATTACATTCTCCATACAAATTGATAATGACTATTCAACGATATAATCATTCTCATTATTATTATCACCGCTGCTAACAATACTATTGTCACCAAGGACAGAAACAGAAAAAAAATGTTAAGAGAATGAAGATTTAACACAAAAAAGGGGTAACGAGAATAACAAGAGCTTTAAACTTGAAACCGTAAAAGTTAAAAGTTTTTTGGAAAATGATTTTTTTCAAATAATAGTAATGACAATCAAACTTTTTTTTTATTTGTTGATGCTGGATTGAATTAATAATAATGTGTGACACGATATAACAACAATAATAACAACTTTAAAAAATAACATCTTATTAATGGATCAGAATTACATCTTAAAAATTTATCAAAAATCAAAAAGTAAAATTTTACTGAGTTACCGCTGCGAAAAGTTTTTCTCCCAAGTTGGAAATTGAAATTTGAGACATAAGACAACAGAATGGAACATGAAGATAATGATGGTGGCCATGATTGTTAAACAAATAATTGCTTTATGCATGTCTTGTGGGACACTTGATTGGTACGTTGGGGATTTTTTTAATTCTTTTTTCTGGTTATTATTTTCTTTACAATAATTAATTAACAATATATGTAGTCTGTCCTTTCTTTCAACTTGCTTTCTCAACATCTGATCTAACTACAAACATGAAACAGTTATATACACGTAGCATAATTTCATATAATGATAAAGAAGACTCGTTATATAATAGAACAGACTTTCTCATTCTTCCAAGCATTCTTATAAGATCAAACCTTAGTGTGATTTTAGATTGGATTGCCACTTTTCTCGTTGCTAAAAAAAATATTTATGTATTTAAATTTGTTTAGTAATTTGAATTAGGACCAAATATCATGATATCAATAACGGAAACATTTTTTCACCATAAACAAAATTATAAAAATTATTATTAAAAGTTAATAAACTATTTTTAGTTAAAATTTTCATTTTATTTTCTACAATTAATTAATTAATTTGTTCACAAAGTCAACTAGTACAAATAAATTTATATATTTTTGTATTTTTATTATAAAAATATGATTTATTTTTTTAATCAAATGAAATAAATTAGTTTAAAAACATTTTTATCTTTTATATCTAAATATAAAACTTATTTCGTATAATTTACATCTTATAAGAAGGTATTATTCACAATCAATCTAAACTCACTTGTTTTTCAGAACTAGAAGATATTTCAATTGACTTTCACTTTTGAAATTGGCTTATTTTTCTTTTAACGATAAGTTTTTGTGTGACAAATGCTTTAAATATACTTTGAAGGGAAAAGGATCGGCATGGGTTGCTAGACAGCTATATAATTCCTTCACCGACTGACGAGTAATGACTATCACTTTCTTTCTTCCCAAAAAAAACTTTCTTCGGATGGAATCCAACCAACGAATCAATGAACAAAGTATAGTCAAATTTTACAACTTTAGTTAGTCAATAACCAATTAGCCGTATACAAACAAAGTGGGCAACACATATATTCTCTATCACTTTAACTTTTATTATTATTAATTTAATTAAAAATTTGGTTCACTATTAATGTAAGTTTCTTTCGTCTTTCAGCTAAGTATTCCAATAGCTGTTGTAACAGAACTGATATATCCTTGTCACCTTATAGACAAGAGATCTTATTAAGAATTACTTTTTTGGTGATATGATGCTTAGCATATTTTTATTTATAAGAGTATTTTAGTGATAGATGTTAAATTGAGATTTTAGATAATTTTTTATAGAATTCACAGTGATATGCGGGATTAAAGGTCTCTCATTTTTTTCCTTTAGTAGTAGATATTATTTTTGAACAATGTGTATATTAAGATTCTTTTATAATAACTAATTTTCTATGTTGAAAATCTCTTCACCTTTATCAAAAAATCTAGTGAAGATTAGATATTGAGTTCAACATTCTTATTCAAAATTTTACTCTAAAAATGCTGTAAGTATAATTCATTTATGTTATACTAAATAATAAAATGCCATAATTAATTTTGAATTACTTTTTTTGTGATATGATGCTTAGCATATTCTTATTTATTTGTTTATGTTATACTAAATAAGAAAACGTCATAATTAATTTTTATAATTATATTGTATGATAATTTTTTTGATTTATAATAATATTTATCTTAAAAGTTACAACTTGTTAATAATGTAAAGTTTTTTTTTACACTAATGATATACCCATTAAACTTTTAGTTTTGAGTAAAGTCTAAAATTTGTCTTGAAATATTTGACGGAAAATAATTATGTTTTTTAAAATAATTTTACTTTTATAGTCATTAAATAATAGTTTTTTTTACTAACAATAATAATTTGTTAATAAATTGTTATGTATGATAATATTTTTATTTTTATAATAATTATATTAAAAGTCATAATAATTATAATTTTTTTATTGATTAACAATATAATTATTTTATAAATACTATATGTATTTTTACAATAAATAATTATCTTCAAGTTGTGTAGAAAATAAGATCATATTTATCATTGTTGTATATTTAAGACTCAAAATTGAAGACCAGTAAATAAGTTAAAATTATAAGATACTTAATCTCTATAGAGTGAGTATTCAAATATACTTACCTCTTATAAATTAAAACTTAATTTGGAAGGTGAGATGGATTTGTTTGCTTTGAGAAAATATTTTTTAATTTATTTTCTATTTAAATTTTAATTTCAAGATTGCTTTTTTAGTATGTTTCCTAGTTTTGTTTGATTCATAATATGTTTCCTAGTTTTAAAGATTTGTATTCGAAATAGAGAAAAAAAAACCCATTATTTTCTGTACAAATATTTGAAATCAACAAACAAATTAAAAACAACGTAGGTGATAAATTTATAATTAAAAGTAGAACGTAAAATAAAAAAAAATAAAAATTATTTTATCAAGGTAAAGTAGTAAACAAATGCATTTGTCTAGACATTTTATATATTTTTTGTTTTTTTCTCCAGTTGACTACATTTAATATCCTATATCCTTACAACTAGGAAACAAATTTCTCTCAATTATTTTAAGTTACTCTTATTTTATCTTTATTTGAATACTCGGTATTCTGACTTACTTGTTTATTTCAAAGTACTTGTTTATAAATTAAATTTCAATAATTTTTTTAAAAGAAATCATCTATAATTAAAAATAATCTTATACTGTATCATAATTTAAATTATTCATTATAAATCTAAAATATAATTTATAGATCTAAAATAAGTATATAAAAATACTTTTGTTACAAATTTAACTATACAAAATAAACATTTTCTAATACAACATGCAAATTAAAATATCATTAAGAAGTTTAATTCAGTTCACTCAATATAACGAGTTGTTATAAATTTTTATATCTGTCTTTGATTTTATATATATAAAAAACACTAAAATACCAAATTATAATATTCCAATAAATAAAAAAATATTTATATTGATATTAATGGTCAAGAAAGTGAAGTCAACTTAGTGCTAATAGTAATTAATAATAATAATGAATACGTAGGGTATTGACATGATGACATTGTAATTTTGTGGTTAACCGGGGGTGTATTTTACCTACCCGTCTCCCGCTCTTACCAAATCTCTCTCCTTAGCTTGCAACTTTTCCACCTTCTTCTGCTGCTAAACCCTAAAAAAGGCCACTACTACAATTCAACCCTGCTCCCTCGTACACTCATGTGAATCTCCAAACATTTTCCTGTCGCCTCGGGATTCTCCGACACCTTCTTTTGTCCGCTAATTCAACCTCCTACGCTCCACCGTTTTCTGTAAGTTTTTCATGCTCTTCATTCTCTCAGTTTTCAATTACTCCCAGAAGCTCCCAACTGCTTTGGAGCTTCGGCTAAATGCCACTGAATCTTGATTTTTTTTTTTACAATCCCTTAATTTCAGCTCTTGGGTCATTTTTGGTTCAGAAAATTATGTTAGTGAAAAAGATTTTGAATTTGTTTCTTTCTGTTGGTTATTGAATTCTGCCTCAATGATTTTGGAAGTGTGTCACAGTCAAAGGGCATGAGTCAAGTTTTGATTTTTTTTTCTTCTTCTGGGGAGTGTGGGTCATAGCCCTTACTTTTTTTTTTAATTTCAAATTTTCAATCATGTATTTTTTTTGTGCAACTTTGTTTTTTTTCCTGGCTCCGTATGGTGTTTTTATTAATTGTTATGTGTTTTCTACTTTGACAGGTGGTGTGTAAGATTTGAGGGTTTGACTTGAGCTTTTGTTTTGAATGGGCCCAAATTGCTGATTCTTGTTTGTAGAGGAGAAAAAGTGGCAATGGAGAGCTCTGCTGCTATAGAGGGTGGTGACAGGATTTACGATAATGGTAAAGAGGATGCGCGTGTGAGCAATCACATTGACATACTTAAGGAAATGGACTCCTTTCTGGAGGACATCGACGAGGGGTTGATTATATCTAGGATGGTGAGTGATTCTGTCATTAAGGGCATGGTTAATGCTGTTGAGAAGCAGGCGGCTGAGCGAATTGCTCAGAAAGAATTGGAGGTGGTTGGGTTAAAGAAAATTCTTGACGGGTTTTGTGTGGGTTCGGATGAAACTAAGACATTGTGGTCTTTGGTACATCGTCGTGAACCCGATGAAGTTGCTATCCATCAGTTTCCAGATAGTGTTGTAGGGCATGATAGATGTATAATGTCTGTAGATAGTTTTCAAATTGCAGTACATGAGCAGTTAAATCAGCTCAGGAAGGAAGTAAATAAAATTAGGGGGGCTAGTTCTATCAGAAGAATTAGTTCAGGTTCTGATTTGGTGGGTTTAGTTGGTATTATGCAGGAGAATATGCCGGAAAAATGGATTTATGTTGATAAAGCTTTTGTAAGCCTTAAAGATACCCTAGACACTTTCTGCAGAAGGATGGAGGATATGGATCATTTATCAAAGGCATCACGTTCTGAATGGCAGCAGGAGCAGGACTTTTGTTCAGAAATTGAACGGATGGTGATCGGCAATGGTATCTGGGATTTGCAACAGCAGTTTGAGCAGAAATTGTTGGACCTCTATGACTCTGAAAGTAGAAATTGTTTTAACCAATATAAAGAGATCTCAATTTTGCGTCAGGAATTGGATGCAATTTTTAAAACACTATCTGTTTCTGAAACCGGGCACCTTCTTTCTCATGGATCCTTGGAGAATACCGAGGAATGGTGTCATAATAAGAGGGTTGACCATTTCCACGTGAAGCTTTCAACAGATCCCTTATCACCCTCAACTATGGAAGAAAATGGCAAACATGAGGAGTCAAAGATAAACAAGCCTGAGAATTTGGATTCAGCCTCACTAAAGCACATGTCTAAAGAAGATTTGGTTACTTATATTACTAAAATGAGAAGAAACCATGAATCTCAGGTGCAAGAGAAGACTGAAGAGAATTTTCGCCTTAGGCGGGAACTTTTGAATTTGAAAGAAAGAGGTTCTTCTTTTCCATTGAAGAAGGACAAGGAGTTTGAGCTGTTGAAGAAAAAAATCCCAGATGTCATCTCAAAATTGAATGAAATCCTTGATGGAAATGAGAAAGTACATCAATTCAGTGAAAACATTGAATCTCTTAGCAGTTTAAAGGATAGATTGGACTTCTTACAATTGGAGAATCATCAACTGAAGGACACACTATCAGATAAGAAGAAGGAATTTAAGAGTTTATCTTCCCAGCTTTCTGCTTCTGTCGAAAAATTGTCACAGCAACAGCTGACACAGAAAAATTTGTTACAAAACATTCAGAAGCTTGAGGAGGACATAGGGGATGCACATACTCAAGTTTCAGTTATTCAAGATGTATATAAATGTTTCTTTGAAGATATTGTGAGTGAGTTTAGATGCAGCACTGAAGAATTACATCTGAAGAATAGTCTCATGCAAGAAATATATGAAGTAATATTCAAAGAAGCTTCTCACAGTGCTCAAGCTTCTAGTGGGTTGGGAATTGAGGAAGCTGAAATGGAGTCAACTATTATGCAAGGGCAATTGGATATTAATCATATTATATTTAAAGAAACATTGATGAATGCAGATGAAGCATTAAAATTGGAAAGGGCTGAGAAAGAGGCACTAAAATATGAAATGCTTATGTTGAAATCAGTGGTGGAGGAAAAGCAAATGTTAATCCGAGGAGCAGCAGATGCTTTGGTTCTAGAGAAACAAAAAATGGAGTCTGCCTCTGAACAGGTTAACAGTTTAAGAGCTGAGATAGTTCAGCAACATAAATTAATTGCAGAGAACAGTAAAGAATTGGATGTCAGCAAGGGTAACCTGGTGGCAGCTTTGAAGGAAATTGAACAATACAAGGAGCAAGTGCAAGAGCTACATCAAAATCTTGAACAAAGAATGAACAATCTTAGAGAAACTGATGAAGAAAAAAAAGTGCTTTGTACTCTTACACAAAAGCAACAAGAAACGCTAAAACTAATTGAGGAAAAAGAAAGGGAAAGCAGAAAGCAAATGGAATCCACCATTAATCTCATCTATAAATTGTTGGCAATGGTTACTGATTTTGAAGCTAGAGTAAATAAAGATATTTCAAGAAATTGTTTGAGGTATGCAATAATTGTGTCAAGGTCCTTTTTTATTATTTAATATCACATTAATTTATGATAAACTACCGTATCTCTTAGAATGTGGGTTTGAGCCTAACTCAACCCTAAAATTTAGCTCATAGGGTGAGGGTTGCCTCCACTTATGTACTCTATCTTGACACTATCTCTGGCCGATGTAGGACTTGGGTTTTTCCCAATAGTATATATGATTGTTTCTCTGTTTTAAGCTATCTTATGTGGTCATCTGTTAATGTAAGTGTTTAAGCTTATGTAAACCAACAAGTACATCAGGTGTGCAGTCAGCTTTCGATTATTCTGAATGTGATGTGCATCTAATTGATTGAAGAAATAATTTGGGCAATTAACTTGGTTATTTTTGTTTTTAAACCTTTTTTTGAATTTTTTAAGTCAAATATAAATCTATTATATGTATCCTTTCGGTAAATAATTTCATATTATTTGCAAGCTGGAGGTATACTATATTACTATATGTTACAAGGAAAGCTTATCATGTGAGCAGTAAACATATTTGTTAAAAGTTTATATTTGATTTAAACTTGGTCTTGTTAACTGTTAATGCCCTGAAAATTGTGTGAAAAAAAACTAAGTGCTTCAATTTCATATCCTTATATGTAACAAACAGTTTTGAATCGTAATTGTTATTTTTTAAAATTCAGTTTAAAATCCTTGTGGTGATTTGGCCAGAACCATGTCTTATATGTAATAATCTTTTCAGGCTTGAAAACATGAGATCTGAGTTCCATTGGATCAAGAACAAAACCAATGTACTTAAAACCATGGGTTTGGTGTACAAGCAAAGGCTAGAAACAAAATCTTCTGATCTCTCAAAGGCTGAAGCAGAGGTATTTAATCAAAAACATTATTTTTTTTTTTGTCAAGCTATTGGAAACATTGCATTAGTTATGTGTTCCTGAGAGAGAGAGGAAAAAAAAGTAGATATCAAATCAAAGCCTGTGTATGAGTGTAGCCTATTAGGTTTATGTTGAAAATTTTGGTGAACGAAGACATACAGCTAATTCCCAACTTGAATAGATATCTAGACTTCATGAGAAAATTATTTTCATTTTTAACTTCTTGCTATTTTAATGCTCAAGTCTTGTAATTGAGGCCACTTATATTTGTTCTAAAGTACTTACCTTGGACATTTACTTGGAATTTCAGGTTGATCTTTTGGGGGATGAGGTAGATACTCTTCTTAACCTCCTTGAAAAAATATACATTGCGCTTGATCATTATTCACCCATACTGCAGCATTACCCTGGGGTGAGAACCTTTCCCATTCTGCATATTTGTACTTTGTACATAATTGAAGTGTGTATAATGCCGATGTATGTGATTTGCCAATGTATTTGATATTACTATAAAGATTCTATCTATCTTCCTTATTGTTTCTCCTTAGGAATGTAAACTTATTTTGAGGATATTAAAAGCAACTATTCCTTTCTGTGTTGAGACAATGAATACTTGACCTAACTCCGATGAAGGAAAATCCCAAAAGTTTGTCTTCTGGTTTTGGAGATTTGAAAATCTAGCAATTATTTCATGTGCTGAATGTGATTTTTTTTTGTGTCATATTTAAACCTTTGTTAAGATGATTTGTTAGAAATATGGCTAGAATAATCCTTATGAGACTCAAGCCAATCCTTGTGTAGTTTTTTTTGTTATAAAACATTGCTAGTTATGTAGCTTGGACCTGTAATGAAATTTTTTTTTTTTGTTTCTAACATACATGGTAATCCCTCATTCCATGAAATTAACATGGAATTGTATCACAACTATATGTATCAAATATGATGTAAGAGAATATTTGGACAAGCTGTTAGTGTACTAGCACCACCACAGGTGTACAAGTAGAACTGTGTTGAGGTAGCGTACTAACTTAAACCCACCATTCAGCTAAGAATTGTGTGATTAGATAGTTACTGATGAAGCTCCATCCAGAAGTTTTTACTGTTCAATTAGATTTGTGTAGCTTCAAAGAAACATAGGGACATATAATTTTGTTTCTTTGAGATGATTTATATTCATGAATAAAATATATAGTGTGTACTGTTTCACTGTTTGATCTCCATAAGTTCCAAACTCCCAATAAACTTTTTTCAATAATTATCGGTCAATTTTGCAGATTATTGAGATTCTGGAGCTTGTCAGAAGAGAACTGACTGGAGATTCTAGAAAACATGTTTAGTTGTATGTTCTGGCCAGGTAAATCGACAGACACCCTGTTGACACAAACTGTATCTTTCCATGCACTGGATCGGTAAAACCCAGAAGCAGTGATAAGGAAATCATTATCTGCAAACCCCCACATGACCATTGATCAACCACGCTGGATGTGGAGAATTGCAAGTAACTTTTCAGGGAGCACCAGCATAGTGTTAATTGGTTCATTTTTTTCCTTCTTTCTATTAGCTTCATCTATACAGAGATCAGAGATGCTACAGTTCTGGTAGTTGGATTTCTTTTTCAATTCTTATTGTTTTTGTGTTCACCATGTCTATAACTGCAGAACAGTGACAATGCTATTGCATAAATTATTCTAGTCCATGCTATCCTCTGTTGAATTACTACATCGAGGGGCTATGTGCAAGTTGACCCACTTGCTTAAATCTTCCAGTGGATACAGGTAACGAGTTGTACAGTGGTACACATAATGTAGCAGCTGGCTGATGTGTAACTGCTTGGTTTTTGTTCTCCTGAAACATAGTTTGAGGAAAACAGCAGCAGAAAAGAATGAACAACTTGTGCAGTTGCTAACACACTGTTTTGGCCATACATGAATGCTTTATATCATACTAGGACACAAATTTGCCTCCCCTCTTTGTAATGCATAGGTTTTCTACTTGGGCTAATAACATTTGTACATGTTATTTTGTGTAATGGATTTCCAGATGGCTTACTGATAGTTTTGCGTTATAGGCTCAAGTATATGATATTCTTCTGCATTCAGTGAGTTGTGTTTTAAAATGGTTACCTTTATTGTATTGAAATCATCAGACTTTATTTCATATTTTGTTTACATTTTTAAATATTTAATTTGTTTTTAGTTTTTTTTGCCAATGTAACTTAAAAATATCATAATAAATGCTTGCCTTATCTTTTTATTTTGTGTCCAATGATTGAACCTAAAACTTTATATATCCTAGACTTGGATAATGTATGTAGTTATGTACAGGTCTCGATAATATTTTATTAATAACTCAAATCAGTTTTTTTTGTTGAGAAAATGTCAAATCAGTTACTCCGTCAACAAAAGAGACCTATCCCTTATTAATAATTATCTTAGTGTATATAAAAAAACGTTACTAACAAGTTTTATAATTGATTGAGAGAGATCTTTCGTTATCAATCAATACCTCTATTGCTGATTGATGGGCTAACTAACTTATTATCAATCCTTAAAGCAGTTAAATATTGTCAGTCTCATATTGTTGGATTTTTTACCATAAAGATTCGACTTTGTATAATGTCAAAATTGAAGTGTAATTGGGAGCATGTATATGGATCTCCTTATATTTTTCATGCCACCGAGTCAATAATTAAATTTAAAGAAAATTTGAGGATTAACATTGATATTTCCTTAAAAAATGTTTTTATTTTTTAAAGTTATATATAGTTTCATCAAAATTTTAACTATATTTCTATAGTTTAAAATTTTTAAATAAGACTTTATAATTTTAAAATTTTGTATTAAACTCCTAAAAGTTAATAATATTAAATATTTACTAAGCACCATTGACGTGACATTATAAAATCAATTTGTTTAAGTTTATTTTTTTTAAATAAGTATTTTTTAAAAATAAAATAAGTAGTTTTATGATTTTTTTTACATATTTGTCTAAGCTGTTTTTATTAAAAATAAACAGTTTTAAGTTTTTTTCAAGAACTAAATCAACTAACAAAATTGACAAATAGTTATTCTCTTAAAGACATTAATTAAAATTTTATTCTTAATCATATTTGGGAAAACGGTTTGTCAGAAGAAATATAGTATTAAATGAAGAATAGATTTAATAGAAAAAAAATTAAAATACAGAACTGCTCGTAGAGCCAACGTATCTTGATATTAACGATAAATTCGATGCTGGAAAACAAGGGGAATGCAAATATTTTGTAATAATAAGTATAGGGTAATATAAATATAAATATATATAATAAGCGTATAGCGATGGTTGCGGTGAAGATAAAATGGAACAGCAGCTGTTTAAAAAAAAATACCCCAAATGCTATGCTTATAGTGGTATTTTTCAAAGTATCATGTGACATATTTCTTTGGTAAGAAGCTAAATAGAAAAGTTGAGATGACATCTGGTTAATCACATAATTCACTATGCTTCCAACAAAATAAGTAATCTTCACTAAGTATTTGCTTGTTACAGTTCGGCCAATCAGACAACACTACCTCAACTTTCCTAATTCACTTTCTAGTGTCATGTGACATTTGAGAAATAGTACTGTATAGGATATATTTTTTTAAAACAGTGTCACAATTGCCACTGTCGTTAAGAAAGAAAAAAAAAGGACCCTATAGGGGTACTGTGAGTACGGAATAACATAAGACAGTGCAATGCAGTACCGAGATTGAAAAAGGAAAGAAGAAAGGTCAGTTTGGGAATGGGCATAGGACAATTGCATAACTCTTCATGTGCCGGACAATGCCATGTGACCCACCTCACATCACAAATAATGGATTATGGAACCACCCATCCATTACTGCCTCACGCTCTTGCCTCCACAATTATTATTACGATATATATATTTTGATTTCCAAAAATATAAGATGGTAATAAATCAATCTTGATAAAAAAAATTAAATTTAGTTTTTAATATAAAAAAGTGTGACAATTTGATTTATTTTTAAATTTGTAAAATTATTTTATCATTAAAGATATAATATTTAAGGACTCATTTAACAATAAGGCATATTTCTGGAATTAAATTATTTATAGAATTAATTTATCATACTTTTTACATATTTATAAAATAATTTTAAATTTTTATCTTTCAAATATTAATTTGTCATTGTTTCACACTTTTAAAGAACAAAATAAATATTTATTTTTATTATTATTTTAAACCAAATATCTTATTAAAATTTTCATCTATAAAACGTTTTCAAATAAAGAAAAAGAATGAATACTATATGTCGATAAATGTTAACCCATTTGATAAGTATCAAATTTATATTTTATAACTTAAAAAGTTGAGACAATTGTACAAGGCTCCCCTCGTTCACATGTTGGATAACTCTATTCAACAGATAAGTTGTATACAATTTCATTTGTATACGGCTTTTTATATAAAAAAATATTTTTTAAAATTTAAACAAATTGACCTATAAATTAACAACAAAATTTATATTAATATTCAATCACAGATGATCTAATTATTTATTAAATTAAGTTTAATTTTATGCATTATTATAAAAAATTATACTATCAATCAATCATAATTATGAAATATATAATTTTTAAAATAATAATTATAAAAATCAATAATCTTATGTTATATAACAACTTATAATTATAATTAGATCCCAGGGTAAAAGATATTTAGTATATAAAAATATTTTCTTTATTAAATTTATAAGAATTGTCTTAGAAATCATACAAAAATATTTTCTGATTGACTTAAATACACATCTAGACTCGTAATTTATATCATAATAAATAAATATCTGATAATAAACTAATGTAAATTTGATTGTTACAAAAAGTCTAACCAAAACTTTTTTAGACGTCAAATCAAATCAAAGGAAATTTTGCTACTGTTACCAATTATGACACATCAGTTAGAAGAAGAAAATAAAGATAAAGTACCAATTAAATACTCTAAGAATCGTGGCTTATTGTAAAAGATACAAAACCAAGCACAGATGAAATGCAACTTTTCCAATCTGTTTCCAACCACACCCATGTTCTGATTTCCTTGTTTGTTTATTCAGGAAAGAGCCCATTTTGGGTGACATCTCTGATTTTCTAGTATTTTTCTCTGGATTCCTTATCACAAACTTAGTTAAGTTGTTGTCTTTTTTGTCATTCATAGTGCATTGCCACTCCGTGCTTTGGTCCCTTGCCCCTTCTTCAAGTTCAGATCTGAGTTGCTGTGTTGTGTTTGTTGGAGAGATTGATTTGATTGTGTTCAGCAAACGCTGGAGGTGGCTTTTCCTTTTCAACTCTTTGTATTGTAGTGTCTCCCATGGTGTGGAAAATGGACATTCACATTCCCCAGGAGCTTGTTTTGCCTAGTTTGCCATAAAGGCTTCAACTTTCAGATTTCCTTGTTCAAGATCTTGGAAGATACGTGGTTGTTTCTGTGATTGAGCAGTGTTGGCTTTCTGGGTGTGTATTGTTTTCTTTTTCTCTGTCTGGCTTTGTTTTTTTGGCTTCCCCTTGACAAATTTTGCTTCTTTTGTTAAAAGATAATTCAAAGGTCTTGTTGCTGGGGGGGAACTGTTATAATGGGGAGTGGCCTTGGGGAGGGACTCTTTGTTGTGCTGATTCTGGTGATGGTGTCTGTGACAGTGAGCACTGTAAATGCTCAACCAAAGTCTATTCTCTTGAATTGTGGTTCAGATTCTTCTGTGAATGTGGATGGTAGGAGATGGGTGGGGGACATGGCCACTGATAACAATGTCACCCTAAGTTCCCCTAGTGTTGTTGTTTCCACTTCTACATCAAGTGGCAGTTCAATATATGACCCTCTCTATAAAACTGCCAGAATTTTCAGTGCTCCTTTGAATTACACAATCAAAGATGTTCAGGGGAACTACTTTGTTAGGTTCCATTTCTGCCCCTTTGAGACTGATGACTACAATGTGAATGAGTCCTCATTTGGTGTTGTGTTCAATGGTCTGAAACTGTTGTCAGAGTTTGATGTTCCTGGTAAGATATCTCACAAGAATATGAACTTGCTGAATTCTGGAAGGAATGCTAGTTCATTCTTCTTGGTCAAAGAATATATTCTGGCTGTGAATGGGGATATGCTTTTGATTCAGTTTGTTCCAACCAGAAGCTCCTTTGGCTTCATCAATGCCATTGAGATTGTACCAGTTGTTGGTGAGCTTTTTGCTGGCTCAGTTAGCAGAGTTGGTGGAAGTGGTGGAAACTTGAATTTGCCGGGACGAGGAATGGAGACTATGTATAGGTTGAATGTTGGTGGTCCTGAGATTCAGTCCAATCAGGATCATGATCTCTGGAGAACCTGGGAAGTGGATTCTGGCTATATGATCACTGAAAATGCTGGGTCTGGAATTAAGAACACTTCTAACATTACATATGCTTCGATGAATGATACTTGGGTGGCTCCTCTCCTTGTGTATGAAACTGCAAGGGCAATGTCCAACACTGAAGTCTTGGACAAAAGGTTCAACATGTCATGGAAATTTGAAGTAGATCCTGACTTTGATTATCTTGTCCGTTTACATTTCTGTGAGGTGGTTTATGACAAGGCCAATGAGAGGATATTTAGGATCTACATAAACAATAGGACAGCTGCAGATAACGTTGATGTCTTCGTGCGTGCGGGAGGGATGAATAAAGCATATCACCAGGACTATTTTGATCCTGTGTCGTCGAGGATTGACACGGTTTGGGTTCAACTTGGTCCTGACACGGCTGCTGGAGCTGCAGGAACTGATGCTCTCTTGAATGGTCTGGAGGTTTTCAAGCTTAGTCGAAATGGAAATCTTGCCTATGTGGAGAGGTTTGACATAGGTGGCAATTCAGGAAGCAAATCAAAGGCAAGAGCTGCTTGGGTGGGAGTTGGAGCAGGTGTAGCTTCTGTAGCTATAGTTGCACTTATAGTTGGTCTTGTTTTCTGTTTCTGTAAAAGCAGGAGGAAACAATCAAGCGATACCAAGAACAACCCTCAGGGTTGGAGACCATTGTTCCTCTATGGAGGGGCTGCTGTGAACAGCACCGTGGGTGCCAAAGGATCAGCAGGAACTCAAAAGCCTTATGGATCTGTGGGCTCTACCAGAGTTGGCAAGAAGTTTACATTGGCAGAAATCAATGCTGCAACAAACAACTTTGATGAGAGTTTGGTAATTGGAGTTGGAGGCTTTGGTAAGGTGTATAAGGGGGAGGTTGAAGATGGCGTTCCTGTGGCTATTAAGCGCGCCAACCCCCAGTCTGAGCAAGGCCTGGCTGAATTCGAGACAGAAATCGAGATGCTGTCCAAATTCAGACACAGGCATCTCGTGTCCTTGATTGGTTTCTGTGAAGAGAAGAATGAAATGATCTTGATTTATGAGTACATGGCAAATGGAACTCTTAGAAGCCACCTATTTGGGAGTGATCTTCCCCCTCTATCTTGGAAGCAGCGCCTAGAAGTGTGCATCGGTGCTGCAAGGGGACTTCACTACCTTCACACAGGAGCCGACCGAGGAATCATTCACAGGGATGTCAAGACAACCAATATACTGCTAGATGAGAACTTTGTAGCCAAAATGGCTGATTTTGGGTTGTCCAAAGATGGTCCAGCTTTTGAACACACCCATGTTAGCACAGCTGTGAAAGGAAGTTTTGGCTATCTAGACCCTGAGTACTTCAGAAGACAGCAATTGACCGAGAAATCAGATGTATACTCCTTTGGTGTTGTGTTGTTTGAAGTTGCTTGTGCTAGAGCTGTCATAAACCCCACCTTGCCTAAGGATCAGATCAACCTTGCAGAATGGGCAATGAGATGGCAAAGGCAAAGATCACTTGAGACAATCATTGACCCTCATCTTAGAGGAAACTATTGTCCGGAATCATTGGCTAAGTATGGAGAGATAGCAGAAAAATGTCTTGCTGACGATGGAAAGAGTCGCCCCACCATGGGAGAGGTGTTGTGGCATTTGGAGTATGTCTTGCAACTGCATGAAGCTAGGCTCAACGTGGACACCACAGAAACTTCATTCTCTAGTAGTAATGCTTTGAGAGGTCCAAAAGATGGAGGACTAGAAATGGTACATGAGCCTTCAAATCAAGATGGAGAAGTTGGTTTTGATCACAAAAACACAGCTGACTGCAATTTGAGTTCAGTGATTTCTGAGTGCTAGTCAGTCACACCCTTGATTGAAGAACTATGATCAATGACCCTTATAGCTAATATATGCTTTACATATTCTTTCTATTTGTTTTATTGAATTCAACTATTCAAGTTTATTGTTACTATTTTTCAGCTGATTTTTCTATACATGGTAGTGCAATGGGCAAGTTATTATCAACACTTTATCTAAAACTGGTACCAAAAATTTGTGATATGCTCTGGTTTTGTATTGAGTATGCAATTAAAAATTGTATTCCTGGATCTTGCTTCTTGAAAGCTACTTAGAATGTTATCACTGGTCAATGCTGCCTGTAAATTATGTATTTCAATTTTCTTTGAAATCAGCATGCGGATTTTGTTGTCTGCATTAGTTTAGTGCACTCTTTCAAAGGGACAAAACTTATATTAAGTGCTCAAATTAAACAATTGCATATGATTGTTTTAGCTAAATTGTAATTTTGGTCCTTTTATAATTTTAAATCTGTAATTTTGGTTTCTTTATTTCTAAATCAATGCATTTAGTTTTTTTTTTTTTCAGAATAAACAATTTTGGTCTTTCTATCAATGACTACTAGTTGACCAATCAAACATTGACTTTGATGTGACGTATTAATGTTGATGTTATACTCATGTAAATTGTTGATATGACGTATATGTAGCAATAAGTTAAATAAAGTGAAAAAAAAAATTTTTTTGGTAGAAGTTAAACTCACAACCTTCTATTTAAAAATATAAGATAACAAATTACTAACGTACTTATTTTATTTAGTTAATTTTATAAATATTATTTTGTATGTATCATTAGTCAATAATTATTAATTTTTTAAAATTATAAATTAAAAAATATTAAATATACAAATCTTTTTAATTTTATTTTATAAAATTTTATATTTTTTTTTATTTTAAATAGTTTACGTATTTTTATTTTTATTTTACCAATTTATAATTAAATTTCATAAATTAGTATATAAATTATTTACATAAATTAATTTTAATATACATATTATTTTAACTCTAATTATATAAATCAATATAATTGTATCAACTAATATGTTAATTATACAAAAACTAATGAGAAGATTGAAAAATTTAAAGAAAGAATTTTCTGGTTTGAGGCATAAAATTAGCTAAGCATTTTTAAATATAAAATTATAATGGATGGTTTTATGTTTCTTTACAATTATTCCTTCTAAATTGAGATCGATTATTCAAATTAATGAGAGTAAACTAATGACCTCTCAATAGCAAATAGCCTATTCTAAGGAATGCTCTACTCATTTAGCTCACAACAATCAAATTGGTTCATCGAGAAAAAAAAAAACTCATACTTATGATGTTATTTGACACACAGTAAATTATATATGTGAGTGTGAACTCCTTATAATCGATAAACTTTTTGAATTTTATTAATCAAAGTAATACAACTTTGCCCTATCATTAGCTAAGCACACTTAAATTTATTTTAATATGTATGTTATTTTTATTCTATTTATGTAAATTAATAAAATTTCAATACTTATTTTTTTAGGAAACTTACCTGCTAATATTTTAGTTTTAACTATAAAAAATTATTTAGCAAATAAGTTTGTTAATACCAATTATATAAATCAAGAAAATTACATAATAAATTATTTTATGTAATTTATAAAAATTATGTAAATTTATTTTAATGTATAAATAATACAAGTTTTTATTTTAATTATAAAAGTAATAATTTTAAATTTATTAAATATTCTGTTAAATTTACGTAATTTGTATAACTGCATAAAGTAATCTTTTAAATAATCTGGATATTAATTTATGTAATTTTTTTTAAAAATTATAATTAAATAAGAACAATTTTTATATATAATAATTTATTAAAAATTTATATTAAAATATCTTATAAGAAAAATAAATACATGTAAAATTAAATATTAAATATTAAACATTTTATTTTAGTTTACAAAATTTTATAATTTTAAAAAATTAATAACTCTTAACTAATGATGCATAATAGTATTTATACAATTAATTAAATAAAACAAGTATGTTTGTAGTTTATTATTTTGTCTTTAAATAAATATTCATGAATTTTATTTTATATTTTATTTAATTCTTTTTCACATAAGTTTCATGTGAATAACCATCAAAGTTACAGTTTAATTTTAGATGACATTTCAGGTTTAAGTTTGCTAGCTTAATTTTTAGGTATTCTTTATTTTGCAAAATTGATTTTAGTTAAAATTGAGTTTATGTGAATTTTTTTATTTAAAAAATAAGTACTGAGAACTTAGTATAAAAAATTAAACCTAAATTAAAAGTTATTTCTTTTATTTGCTTTTAAATAAACGTCCTTTAACTCTCTCCCTGATTTGGATAAAGCTTTCTCTTTCCAGCCTTTCAACTTCTTGTAGACTCTATCTCTCACAAATTGAAAAACCTGAGATTCTGATCTTCCAATCAAAGATGGTAAGCCCAAGTACGTTCCATGATCTATGACTGCCTCTACAAGCTCATCAGCTCTGGTAGTACTCGGAACATTTTGGCTGAAAGAGATATTAGATTTAGTGACATTTATACGTCGTCCTGAAGTCGTCTCATAGACCTTCAGAAGAGACGACAGATGTTGAACCTCCTCGTATGTAGCTCTAGAAACGATAACACTCTCATCTGCAAAAAATAAATGGTAGATACTAGGTGCCTTTGGACAAACCTTTATAGCATGTAGTACCTGATTTTCAACAAATTTGGCTATAAGAGCTGAAAAAGCCTCGCATAGAGGATGAAAAGGGATCTACCTGCCTTAAAACCCTTTAAAAAGGCCTCCTCATGTTCCTTACTAGTTGCGGCGCTGCTGCTCCACCCCTTAAAACCACAGATCTCCGATTTCAAGGTCCGAATCTGTCGTAGAAACAAATGGAATGCTGATGGTGGATGGTGGTGAGGCTGCCGAAAGGGATAGAGAGAGAGGGAGGGAGAATGAGGTTAAGTATTTGGTTTTGGTGTGCCCACGATTGAAGTTTCCAAAAAGCGGTGACCTATGGTTGTTGACAGCAATTGTTGCTAGGAGAAATTTGTAGGAGCGATAATCTGGTGTAAGATATGTAAGTATAACCTATCGAATAAAATTAATCTAACGGTTCAGAGTTATGGTCCAAAATGGACCATTTGACATCCTGCTCCACTGAATTAATGGTCAGTTATTTAATCCTAAAAGAAAAAGGAAAAGTCTGAACAAACATAAAAAAATAAATAAATAATACGGTGAGCATCTTGTTTGGCTTTCCCTTCATACAAAACCCTACAAGCCACGAACTTGAGATTCTAAGACCCTCCTCTCTCGTACTTCATCGAAACTGAAACCCTTCGCCGCAAAAAAATGCCTCCCAAATCTGCCAAATCCAAGGAAGCTCCAGCTGAGCGACCCATCCTCGGTCGATTCTCTTCTCACCTCAAAATTGGCATTGTATGATTCTTATTCTCTCTCCAAATCCACAAATTTTCGATTTTGACACTATTCTCACCTACCCTTTTTCAATTACAAAAAATGGGTCCTCCCTCTTTCAGCATCATGTTCACGCATGATTTATTTTATTTCCAACTTGCTAATTTTTATATGATAGTTTCAGATAATAGTTGTTATGCATTGGAACTGAACTATAACCATTTATTTGCTGTCCCTTTGTTTTTAAATGCTTGATTGAGTTAGTGAATTGAAATCTTTAGTTTTTCATGTTAGTTATTGTTCCTCCCTTGTTCAGGTCGGCTTGCCAAATGTTGGAAAGTCTACTCTCTTTAATACTCTCACCAAGTTGGCAATACCTGCTGAGAACTTCCCCTTTTGCACCATTGAGCCTAATGAGGCGCGGGTCAATGTACCCGACGAACGGTTTGAGTGGCTTTGCGAATTATTCAAGCCAAAAAGTGAGGTATGTAATGGAAGTTCAATTTTGTTATTAGTGAATCTGTGGTGGCCTTGTTAGGTGAAGTTCACTTTTGTTAATCTGTTAGTTAGCTTACACTCAAACTGTATCCAACTTTTAATTCTATTTGTTGCACCTGACATTCTGTTAACTGTTTGTTATTTGATGGATCGGTCTTTCTTTCCTGTGTCATGACGTGTTTATTGAAGTTGTAATCCAGGTCTCGGCTTTCTTAGAAATCCATGACATAGCTGGATTGGTCCGAGGTGCTCATCAGGGGCAAGGATTGGGGAATAGTTTTTTATCTCACATCCGTGCTGTGGATGGCATTTTCCATGTTTTACGTAAGCTGATGCCTAATCTTCTTTGCACACTTCTTTTGTTAGTGCTGCATTATGAATTTATGACATTGTGATGTCAATTTGGTGAGTTATTAACCTAGAGCCTTGCTGCTTGTTAGGTGCATTTGAGGATCCGGACATTATTCATGTTGATGATACTGTTGATCCAGTCAGGGATTTAGAGGTCATTACTGAAGAATTGCGGCTGAAGGTATGCATAATTAGCAACTTTATTTGTCATAAAAAAGTAGCTTTTGAACCAACAATTGTTTTTTTATTTTTGCTTGATGAAACATGATTTTTATTGATAATTTGCAAAGCATGTGCTCTTTAAGAGAAGGGGGGGGGGGGGGGTTCCTAACAGGTATATGGAGCAATTGGGTAGCTTTGCTCTATTGTATCAGTTTTCTTCTCTGTTTGACCTTTATTTTAGCATTAAGGAGATCTCTCATCCTCCATTTTGTTGTAATTTCTTCTTTTCATCTTAATGAATTTATTCTTTTATGTAAGTATAAAGTTTATACCTGTTTGATAGATCTGTTTGTATCCTGTAACATAACTTTGATGCCTTCCTCCCTTTGCAAATCATTCCAGGATATTGAATTCATGGAAAGAAAGATAGAAGACATTGAGAAAAGCATGAAGAGGAGCAATGACAAGCAGTTAAAAATCGAGCTCGAATGTTGTCAAAGGGTCTGACTTTCTTTTTTGAGCATTATATGATTCATTTTTCCCCGCATTGATGAATTGGCCATCTTTTGTTTTGTATATTTTATATATTTTGCACTTTGCTCTGTACCTGCAACCAGCTGTATTTGGCAAAATAAATTGGCACAATTTTCTTACATGTAGACTCACGTAATATTTATGTGATCACTTAATTATCACTGTCTCATTTTTCGTCTTCTCATATATGAAAATTATGCATGTTTTCAGGTGAAGGCATTGCTTGAGGAAGGAAAAGATGTACGTCTAGGGGATTGGAAGGCTGCTGATATTGAGATTTTGAATTCCTTTCAGTTGCTTACTGCCAAGCCTGTTGTATACTTGGTAATGTTCTCTACCCTGAGTAGAAAATTTGTTTGACTTTGGAGTGCAAAAGTCCTTATTGTTTATTATGTACAAGTTAGCACTTAGCAATGCCTGTTGGATACTACTTCGGATAAAAATACCTCATCCTTTGTTAATTTCACTAGTAGTGTTTTTTCAGTTCTTATTATGGTTTTGAGGTTCATATTAGTGAGCATGAAAATGGAAGAATGGTACTAAGTAGATGATGCTGATATTTTATTATTAACCTTGGCTTCCTTTCTCTACTTTGCGTTGTTTTTCTTTACGTACATCCAACAACCTAGTTTATGAAACCATCATTGTATATGTGCATGTGTTATGTAACAAATGAATGTCTTACGGGGAAATAAGCTGTAATGTATGTCTTTTGATACTGTATTTTATTACAAATTATTTCTGAGAATAAAAAATGCTTACTAGTGCTCAATAACTTTGGGATATGTCTAGATATATGCTCAGAGATGTCTCCATTTTTTTCCATGTTTGAATACAATTTGACACTGTTCGAATATGGCTCAACAAACTATGACCAGATGGCTTAGATAGAAGATTGATTATGTGATTGCTTGTTGTGATTTACTCCAAATTATGTTTATAAGTGTGTGATTGGTTGAACTTATTTTGAAGAATAATTGTTTATTTTTGTCAACTTCCTTGAAGAGCTTTTGAAAAAATGATTATTTCCTTAAATTTAGTCTATTTTTGGATTGATGAAAAGAGATGGGACAAAAGTGAAATGGATCAAAATGGAATGAATTGGAATGGAGCATAATGGAATAAAACCTCAATTCCATTGTTTCGATATGTTATGATGGAATGAAACAAAACTCCAATTCCATCTCATTTCTCCCAAATTGGGGTGAAAGAAAAATAAATGTAAACAATGAAATAGGATAGAATAGGTTCCATTAGTTTCCACTATATACCATCCTCATTTTACCAATCTAAACAATGGAACATAATACCATTATATTCCATTCCCTTCCATTTCATTTTATCCTCTTCCACCAATCCAAATCGTAAGTGTTGATTATTTTATATCCAAAGGCATTTGCAGCCACACAAGCTGGCAAATCATGTAATCTGGTTCAGTATATCTAATGTAATAATTCTTTCCCTTGTCCCACACTGTGGGTTATGAACCTGTCATTCAAAATTCACACATACCTTTTATTTGTGAAGACTTCCTTTCACTCATGCTTGCACGAAGACATGTTTGCTCATCCAAGTAATTTTTATTATTTAATCTTGTTTTCCTGGGCATGTTATATTCCAATATAACTTGCCTTATCACCATGTCTGTTGGGTCATAACTATAACATTTCGATGTTGGTGCTTTCTTAAAGTATTTCCCTAATCACTGAGGAGTTACATCATAGCTATAGTCCATATTGTTCTTTAGTGTCATGTACTGCAGATCTATTTATATGAAATTTCTACCTCTGATACCTAAATTTCATTCACAGGTTAATATGACTGAAAAAGATTACCAAAGAAAAAAGAACAAGTTTCTGCCCAAAATTCATGCATGGTATGTATGTTTGTTTTATTTTATTATTATTTAAATATTTTTTTTTTCTTTCATGAACCATTTAGACCTTGTCTCTCCCTATGACTACCTCTCTGTACGAGTATGAAGGATGCCAAAATTGGGTATAAACTGCAAAGTATTCTACATATTTATGTGCAAAGTATTCAACAAGTGTGCACTTTCAGTGTCCTTTCTACTGAATTTTGTGCTACTTAACTTAGATGTCCTTTCAAAGATCTTCCTAAAAATTGTGTTGTGTTCTTGGCAAGGTATAAATGATGGGAGGGAAGAATGTTTCAATGTTTGGTCTACGATTATGGCTTGATGCACATAGGATATGCCAATTTTCATTCCTAACATTCCATTCCTGGTTTTGACTCATACCAGCAATACCCTAGGTAACAAGAGCACAGTGCAAGAGTGCAACTGCAAACTAATGAAGGCATCTTCTTATAGTTATAATACAGGCTGTGCATCTCAAGTGCACCTTTGTAATTTATTTTAAAATTATATGTCTAAACTATTTATTATAAGTAGAAAGATTGAACTGAAACTATTTGCGCTTCTACACACATAAGCTCTGTTATTTGTAGAGTGTTTGCAGTAAATAAAAAAGAGTAATTACTGGTTCAATTGAATTAATTACATCCTAAAAATTGCAGCTAATCAATTATAATTTATAAAGATAGCTGACTTGCATTTTACATATTTTGCATATGCTAAATCTAACACTATCAACAAAACTTTAAATAATTTACATATCCTTTTGTAAATTTATCAATTTTCAAGTTTTAACTATTATAATGTTTTCTATAAAAGACAATTTTTGGAAAAGAAAAATGAAAGTTTGCAAATTAATAGCAAAATCATATTTAATTTTTTTAAAATACTGTAAATATGATTCTGTGGCATCAAAGAAGACAGGTATTGGATGCTGCCGTACAAGTCTGTCTCATTGGGAAAGTAGACTGTAGAAGTCACATCATATGACTGGGGGATCGGCAGCTTGTGCTGACAAATTGGTCTTACTGCTGAGCTAGAATTTTTAGGATTTGAGTTAATCCCACTCTAAAGTAGGGATCCACACTCAATCAAGCATTGAGAGTTTAGCCACACAACTGGCTGCAGGACAATGGATTTCAATTCATGTAGTTGTTAAATTGAAATGATATTGCAGATTGGAGGTTATAGTATTGTTTCTGTTTGAATTTGAATAATAATTTCATACTGCTTTTCCGTGAAAGCAGTGTAACCTCTCCACTTGTAGAAGAAAATCGTAACTAATTTGGCACACTTTGTTTTTCCTTATGTAATAGTGTTTACTTCTAATTTATTTTCTTATTGTGCCTTATTTTTTGTTTTTCCTTATTATTCTGTCAATGCTTGGTGTTTTGTAATGTGGAAAAAGAAATTTAATTATCATTGGACACCTGTGTTCTTCAGGGTCCAGGAGCACGGGGGTGAGACTATTATTCCTTTCAGCTGTGCCTTGGAAAGGAATCTTGCAGATATGCCACCAGATGAAGCGGCTAAGTATTGTGAGGAGAACAAAACTCAAAGGTCCGTTCGAAGTATTTGTTGTACTGCTGTTAAATGTTTGATTGCAAAATTAGGAACTCTTTTGTGTCTTTGCTATGGCTAATGTGTGATTTTGATCCCCTGATATCTTTTTCCACAAATTTAATCGCTCAATTATTTTAATTGCTATAATCAGTCTTTCTGTCAGTTCTTCCCTACGTAAAACCCTTAAATCCTTATTTTCTATTCAATGTAATCACTCTGAACCCTTTTCCGTGCAAAACCCACTAATCAATGCATTAAATTTACCATTAGGCTTTACTATTAAAAAAATTCAGGGAAGGTGCCATCTGGATTATGATGCAATAAATAGGCTAAAAAAAATGGTAAAATTATTAATTTAAGAATAACTGATCAAGGTTCTATTAATAACCTCTTTGCTGTTCTCATATTTGCCAAGTTATTTGATTTCGG
Organism: Glycine latifolia; assembly: GCA_013407115.1. Taxonomy (NCBI): domain Eukaryota; kingdom Viridiplantae; phylum Streptophyta; class Magnoliopsida; order Fabales; family Fabaceae; genus Glycine; species Glycine latifolia. Next base: position 11,838,900 of record CM023955.1, read on the forward strand.
AAATTCTGTGGGGGCACATTATTATTAATTTTTTAAAATCTGGCTTTTGGGCTGTTAATTGATGGAGTACCAAGATTCATGAAGGGAGAGGGGGTTATGGTCGTAACTTGCAAGGGACAAAGTAAAAGACAATGCTTAATGTTTCTTTCAATATCTTTATCATGGTTCCCTCTTGTTGCACTTCTTTCTTCTCTCAAATAATATTTGTAGAGAGATTTCAATGCAAAACTTTGCTATATACTTTATTTCTTTACTCCTTTTATTGTGGAGAATTTGTTATTTGTACTTTTCTGTCCTCTTTCTGCTATAAAAAATATTATTCACTTTATAAAATAAAAAGCTGTTGGTATGACTCTGTGCATGTGCGTTCTTGGAGTTTTGCACTTTATTGACTTTTGAGTATTATCATGTTAGAAAATGAGCTACTACCCTTGATTCCAGTTAGTTTCTATCTCAGTCCCATAGTAATCAAATGGCTGATCCAGGGCACGAGTCTATCACCTAGTGGGGTGGAAAAGAGAGAGAGAGAGGGAATGGGAGAGAAACAGGTAACAAAGAGAGAGAGATAAGGAGTGGGAGAGAGAGAAAGAGAGAGGGGGAGGGGGGAGAGTGTGTGCACCAAGGCTTCAGGGGTTAAAAGAGTTCAGTGAGGCCGGGAAAGAATAAATTTTCATTTTAGGTGTTATTTGAAATCCCTTCATTTTACTAGGGAAAAATCCCCTATAAAATCATTTTAAAAATTCTATGGAATTGATATCCAAACAAGTCATTTGATGCTATAGTATTTTAAAATTTAAAACCTCTTAAAAATTGAATTCCTCTCTCAAAACTCCCCTTCCAAACACAAATGAACTTCTGTGCTTGTACACCATGTATCTATCCTTTTGAAGTGTTCTGAGAATCAGCAATGACCTCATTTAAACAATTTGAACAGACATACCTTTTTGATCACTATATAACTACATCAAGAGCTTATTCTGATTGCTTTGCTATTTGCTAGTACTTTTATCCCTTTTCACTAAAAACTTTAGTTGAATACTCATTAACATTGAAGAGTAGATATATAATTATATTTTGTATCGTACATGCTACTAATATTGTTACATTCTTCATTTCAACAGTGCTCTTACCAAAATAATAAAGACTGGATTTTCAGCTATTAATCTCATTTACTTTTTCACAGCCGGACCTGATGAGGTAATGTATATGCATACCTACTTTCATGTTGATAAAAGTTGTCTTAATTTTTATAAATTTTCTCTGATATTTGTACAGCATCGTCACCAAACTATAATTTTTTTAGTGTCTTTGCTGTTGACTGTTAAGATTGTGCTCAAGTATAAATCTTCTTAATCAGTGTGTGATACTCAAGTGCATCTTTTAGACACATTATTGTAATATTTTTCATACAAATTTTATCATGCAAAAAGAATTTATTATTGGAATTGGAGATAAAATTTACAACTATAATTAAATTAGTTTTATTATGATAAATGATAAAAATATAAAATTACTATAATTGAATCTTTTCATTTTTTTCCCAATGTGCATTTATCACTTCTTTATTTGGTGAGCGCATAAAATTACTTAGCCTTTATTATGCACATGAAGGAGATTGACATTCATAGATAATTTCATTGATATTCAAGTAGTGATTGAAAATAACTAATATGTAGAATAGTTGTTACTCTGCCATTCCACAGTTCCGTTGTGTCTGAGATGCTTTTTCTTTTGTGTGTATGATAACTACGATTGCAATGTCTACAATAATTCACTTTAACAATTTTTTCTATACTTTCTCCATGACTAACGTCGCGACATTTGTTGCCTTTCATCGATTAAATAATTCTTTTGGGTGTTCTCAGGTTAAGTGTTGGCAAATTAGACGCCAAACAAAGGCTCCTCAAGCTGCAGGGGCTATCCATACTGATTTTGAAAGAGGATTTATTTGTGCTGAGGTGAGTTCATGATTTTGACATTTCTTGATTTTGATCTTCCATATTTTTCCTCCTATATATGACTGCAATTATTGGTTCAACATTATAATTCTATAACTTTTGATTATGCAATCAGGTTATTTGTAAAGGCTCAATTGCATCCCTCAATATGACTATGGAATCGTAGAATGTTGCCCTTTTAAGAAAAAATTGATTAACAGAATACCAAATCTGAACAATTTTGCATGTCTGAATTCTGAAAAGAAATGCAATTTTCCATTTTGATTTGGGCAAGACTTAGCTAGGTTTGCCCAGCCCATTTTCTGCATGACACATTCTTGAGTAACTCAAATTGATTCAACCATGTTTCCTTTGGCTTATTGGTAACCACTTAATGCTTCTTTTGATGCAAAGAGAGCAATTCAACATCAATATCAATATCAACAGCACCTTTAACCCAAATTAATTGGGGTAGGTGGTAGATGGACCCAATTATAGATATGAAGAGGTTGAAAGAACATAAGTGAAAGGGGAAGGGAAAGGGGAAATAAGATAAAAGAAAATAAGGGGAAAGAAGGAGGGGGGAGATGAAGAGGAAAATGACTATAAAGGGATCATCTGGAACATAGAGATAACAACGGGTCTAACCTTTCACCAAGTTTATAGCTTTTTTCCATTCCGTCCTAAGACACATCGTTTGCCAATTTTTATTTCACTCCATTAAGTTTTGTTTAACTACTTTTTCCTAGGTAAGTTTCGGTCTACCTCTACCTCTCTTTGTGTCGAGCTCTTGATAACAAATTTTTGTTCTTACGGAAGCATTCGGGAGCGTCTTATTACATGTCTAAACCATCTCAATCTATGTTCCCTTATAAGAATAAATAATTAGTAAATAGGAATAAGAATCCTTTTCCTATTTCATTGTTTGTTACAATAGAAGTAAAATACCATAAATTTTTTTCATATATATTTTTTGTTATATAATACTAATATCTAAGTTTTTAAAAGGTTAATTTAAGATGAAATTTTAAGTGACTTAATAAAATAAATCTTGATTGTACTTTTTTCTCTTAATGATTTTCTTATAATTAATATGTTTTAATTATGGCCATATGCTTTGAGATATTGATACAACATTCAGATAAATGTTAGCATAAAAAACTACCTAAAAATCTGAAATTAATGGATCTGAAATGAAAATTATATTAAGGTGAAAACTCCAAGGTCAAATATCTTTAAGAAAAAATTACACCACCATAAACCCATAAAAAATTTTCCATTTGTATCTTGTATTTTATATTTTATAAATTATGAAGTAACTTGAGTTGTTTTATGAATTACGTAAGGATATATTAGAAAACATGCACAAAAATGAAATTGTATGGCTAAAAAAAAATGGAATCCCAATCTCCTTTTTTTGAGCAATAGCATTACAAGAATTTGTGGATGAGATTAGGAATGACCTTCATTTTTTATAATAAACATAGGAATCCTTGGATTCCAAGATTGAATACAAAACAGCATTCCATTCCTTCACACCAAGCTTAGCATAAATATTTTCTCCATGATTCACATCAAGAAGCTGATTAACCCTATGAGTTTACTAAAGGGTAAGAATCAAATTAAACCATGCTATTTGAAATTGGGTCTATGGTACAACCTACACTGTTCACAGTTAGATTATGCATTGAGATTTGTTAAAAAATCATTGTCAGGTTTTAATTTTCGAATCAGGAAGAGGTACCACATAATTTTCTTATTTGAAATTGCAAATTGAACAGTTTGTGTCAATGATTAAAATGGCTTGTCACTATTTTCATGACCTATTTTATTTGGTATAGCCATTCTACTTGAGAATATATTGTGTTCTCTTCACTGGTTATATAGTTTAATCATCATAATTGATCCGTTTAAGTTTTTTCATTTTGCTATAGATATTTTTTCTGTTTCAATGACTTCTATATTAACAAATATGTTCAATCCTGCACCAACTGATCTGGGCGACTGCTTCATGAATGTTGTTTCAGGTGATGAAGTTTGAGGATCTAAAGGAACTTGGTAGTGAGTCAGCTGTGAAGGTATGAATTTATTCTTTTGATGCAACGTATTGCTGTTGCTTCCTAAAATGTTTTGTCACAGTGACCAGCATCAGATTGATAACTGGGTGATAAAACAGAAAAATATTCCATATTTTTCTAGAATTTGCTGGAAAAGTGAGGAAAGATCCTCACTCACCTGGGCAAGTTGAGATAGAAATTCAGGTCTAATACCTTAGGTTAATTTGGCTTAAACATTGAGATTGGGGAAATCTGCTCATGCTGTGTTTTCTATATCTAGATCTAGGCTCACTTTGCTAGAAGATTTTATTTATATGTTTAAACTTGTTTAGCACTTGCATTTATGTTATTATATTGGAAATTGTTTGAACAGAATCTAATTAAACTGAATAATTGGTAGTTGGTTCCTTTTTTGAGGGAGGCAAGTATTTAATCTAGCGGAACTTAAATTGATACAGCTGTTTAATTAGGATCTTTTACAGAAGAGTCCATAAAAGAAGTCCTATTTTGGGATTAAGCCAATCTCTGAACATTGGAGAAGGTCGTCTATTATAGAGAAGGAGGTTCTATTTCTTAACTAATGAACAACTATATAGAAATGAAAATAAAAAGTTTGTGATCCGAGGGATCTATGTCCTCTTGGAAACTTATATTGACAGTTTTACAAGAGCAACTACTGTGCAAATGTCTTGTTCTAAATTTTATTGTACTTGTGTTAATTTGTGAAAGGACCAGATTTTGACTTTGTTTCTATCTTTCCTTTCAGCAATTTCTTTGAAAGGAATAAAGATAAAAAGATGAATGCTAATATAGTCCCCAAAATAATTATGCATTTAGCTGAATTAGACCTTCAAAATATGTATCATTGACAAATTAGTCTCTGAAATAACTAACATTCCAAATAACGGAAACTTTCAGAGATTATTTGGCCTCTAAAAAATTTTCAGGAACCAAATTATCAACACCTATACTATTAGAATCCTCAAAGTAACTGTTTTCTGCAGGGTGATTTTAAGTAGAAAGTGTTGCACTTGGCAGAAAGAAATAAAAAAAAAAAAAAAGAATAGCAGATGATGGTTCATACTTTGCTGCATTTATCTATTTTGCATTAGACTCTGGGTCTTTCTTAACAGGAGTTGGTTTGACTATATGTGCTCATTCTTTTTATTGTTGGCTTTCTGACTTCTGATGCTGAATGCACTGACTTGAGGTTTAAGTTCCATACATGTGCATTGGTTGCTTTCAGCATATCAAACCATTTCATTTATGTGTACTGTGCTACCACGTGCTTCCAGAGATCCAGCATCCCCCGTTGCACTCTATTATGTGTGTATATTACTGCCTTCTTTTTAAGGACCTAACCATTTCTTTTACTTTTGTTTTTTTAATGTGTTGTCTTTTAGGCTGCTGGAAAGTATAAACAGGAAGGGAAAACATATGTGGTCCAAGATGGAGACATTATATTCTTTAAGTTCAACGTTTCTGGTGGGGGCAAGAAGTAAAACCAGAGATTCATCTCAAATAGCAGAGCTGGTTTTGCAGGGGGTTTGTGTCTTATTATAGGTGCCTACCATGTTGCACAATTTGTAGAAGTTTGAAAATGTAATTTTTGGACCATTTTCAATATTATTTACTTATTTAGGCTTAGTATCTCTAGTGGATTTTGACCTCTCAGCTATTTCCATGATTTATCTATGTTTTGCTACATCTTATAGCGGTTTTGAATGAGTGTTGCTGTGTTGATGAGTTGATGCTTTTGTATGCTGGCTCAATTAATTTAATAATAGATGGGTGCATTCACGTAAATTTGATGGACTGGGAATTTTGCAGTTACTACTTACAAGTGAATGGTCAAATTTCATTTCTTTGGAGACGAGGTTATGGGTGCGTAACCCCACGGTGTGAATAAAAAAAAAATGTGACTATTGTGAGAGTGTAGACCTGATCAAATTTAAAAATATTATTCTTTTTTTTTTTTTTCGGGCGTCAAAAACATCATGAATGCCGACGATGGCGTCCTCATCCTCTCCTTCTCAATAACTATGCGTTCTTTTCGGATGTTATTATGACCCGAATTTTATGTGCCCGACGTAAATAAAATCATAAATGTTGTGTTTAGAAGCTTCGAACCTCCATCATTGGCTAATTGCAGTCAAATCATACATACTGAAAGTTTGTATGTTAATCACATTTGGTGTCATCCTGCATTTAATATAAATTTGTAATTTATACCAACTTAAAAAATGAACGTCGTATTTAAGAAAAAATTATCTTAAAATAAGTGTCAGATTTATTTTTTAATATAATATTGATTATTTTTTTCATTAATAAGTGTTACTTTAATTTTTTTAATGTAATGTTAATATTAGGTTAGTTTTGTGAAATTATTACTTTCTTTCACTTATTTATTAATTTTTTTTATTAAAATAATTTAGAATGATAATTATTTTGAAGTAGTGAAAGTATTAGTATAATATCATGCTCCCGCAAATTTATATCTATAAGACGATTATTGCTATCTCACATACTTTGATATTTTAGCTTTTTATTTTTTTTTAAATAATTGATGTTTTAGACTTTCAAAGTTTATTTTTTTTCCTTTCAAATATACACTTATTTAATGTTTACTATTAATAGTGTAAGTATAAAAAAATTAATGTATTAAACAAAAATATTTTAGTCCAAATACAATATTTTTAATTTTATTAAATATTTCTTAAATCTTAACCTTTACGTGTACTTTCAACATGAAAAAGATATGAAAAAGAAATAGTATAATATCATGAGAAATTCTTCCACCACCACCAACTGATGACAATCAGCGAAAGTGAAAGTCGGTAGATGATGCAACCCACGTCAAACCTAATTTATCAGGAGTCATAAAAAAGTCAGGTGTCCACTAAAATGAGTTTGACTTATTTTTTAATATAAACTTTTAAATTTAGTTTATTCATTCTATTTTAGACTTTGTCAAATCTTTTTAATATTTTTTTTACTTGACTTGGATATCTAAGCCCTGAGATCTTTAAATTGGTCAATTTGTCTATTAAATAAATTTCAAGTTTATATATGTCAAAGGGTTTGAGTTTTTAAATAAATATAAAAATACGCATAACAAAAACAATATTATACATTTTAACAATTTATCTGTTTAAACCTATAAAAAGAGTTTAACATCTGAACTTTTACTAACTTGAATTTTAAAAAATCTTTTACCTAATTTATTAAACAATTTAATCAAGTTAGCTAACTTGAAATAAATCAAGTTGTAGCCCATTATACTTATTTTCACTTATTTAATTTATGGTCTATTTTTTTTATACGTAAGAATTGATACATGTATAAAAAAATTATAATAACTTAAACACGGAGGAAAACAATAAAGTGGATGAAAATAATAATAATAATAATAATAATAATAATAAAATGATAGATGGAGATAAGTAAAAAAAATGATAAATTTTAAGGGTGTTTTATTTGAAAGAAATATAAAAAAGAACGATTTTTTTTCCGTAGAGTATATTTCAGGTTGTTTTAAATAGTAGAAAAATACTTTAAACCACCTATAAATGTACTATATTTGGCCATTTCTTTATATATATATACACATACATTTAGTCATTTCTAATTGACAGAGCAAAACACGCCACAAATGTTTGCTATACATTGTCACTTTTGATTTTCACCAAGTTTTGTACAAAAATAAAAGGTATGGAACTCATAACTTGTAATTTGTCTTTCTCTCTATTTTATTCTATCAAATACTTTCTATTTTCCATCTGTCCTTTATTTCCTCTTTCTCCTCCCTAATTTATCTCCATTTATTATTTCTACCAAACACTCCCTTCGACTCTTAGAGGAAAGAATCCATCTATTTCTCTTGTATGTGAATCAAGATGGTCACGTGTATAGTTTTTGTTTGAAAATTTTTAAATTAAAATTAAAATAAAACTTGTCTCTTTTGCCATTGTTCTCAAAAGAGACAATGTTCTAAAAAAGTAGCTTGGTGCTTGAAGTAGTATAATAATTGCTGTACTAAAAAGGCCTTAAATTAGTGAAACATTTATTTGTGGCTTTTGCCGTTCTCTGTTGTTGCCTCGTCCTATGGCAAAATAGTGAATATTATACCCGAGATTTGAAGGCAATCCTTGTAAAAACGTACTTGAATGATATAAATGAATACTATTTTTTTATTGGAGTAATAAGTGAAAAAATATTTATTGACATTTAAGGGGCACAAAATGAAGTTCAATATTTCCACCGACATTATACAGCCATCCATTCTAAATGTCCAATGATATGGGGCATAGATATTGCCCCTTGCATCATGCTATGATATGCTACCATTATGCGTGTGCGTATAGTCTTCAATTTTCGGTGAAAGCATTGGAAAAAAAGTAAGAAAATTATGAATAGTTACAAGTATTAAGGGAAGAAGGGGACAAATGAAAATGGAAGGAAATGATGTCAGACATGAAGATGTAAAATAATCTTTTGCCGTATTATGTATAGATTTGGGTTTTCCTTGTTTCTCTCCAACTAAATTACATTTTGGATTATATTTAAGGGTTTGTAGATTAGTGATTGATTAATTTATTCCATGATTGACCATTTGATTGTAAAATTACTAACTAATATTAATAAAAATAGAGAAATAATTTTAGAAATTGATCAATTTGCATCAAACCAATCGGTTCGATTTTGCAGTTGGTATCTCTAAAATAAAACTAAACTGCAACACTTATACAATATTATGTATATGACTTGCATTTTATTTCTTTATTCATATAGTGAAAGCCTAATATTTCTCCTAATTAAACCATACTCATGCATTTGCCTCGTTACTAGGTGCCAATCAATCACTACCTCTCACCTCTCATTGCTCAATGACCTCTACAACTTCTCCCTCCCTTCAGTGCCGTTGACAACTTTGCCCTTCTTACTATCATGGATTTATCATCGTTGTTGTCTTGTTGACGGCTTACCCTCGTCGACATTATAAGCATTCTTTTCCTTTATTCTTGTTGAAGTCAACATTGTAACTCATTATTATTTTTCTTTGCTCTCCCTTGTCGTTGGCAGTGTTGCACACACCTTTGGCCATTTGCTATTGTTGTGTTTTGGGTATTTTAATACTTGGAAAATTGGCTTTTAATTTGTTTTCTTAACTTGTCAAATTTGGCTTCTAAATTTCATGTATTAATTTATAGTCATGTTTCAATTTTGTGTTATGAAGTACTTATTCAAAATTGTGAAAATATATTGAGTATATGTGTTCCTTACATATCCTGGTTATTAGGAGTATTTATTTGAAAAGGTGATTTAAACATTGTGTTAATAAATTAAAAAAAACAAAATTGTTAAAAAATTACTTAAAAGTCATGTTATTATTAAAATTTTTGATTGATTGATAATGTAAACATATTTTATTCTTTATTTTTCGTGCTAACTACATTTAAAAGTCAATCATACTTAAGAAACAAAAACTAATACAGATGCAAGAAATATATTTATTTTAAAAACAATAATTTATATAATTTAAGAAACATATAATCTAAAAATCCCACACAAAATGAGTGAAAAGTGGAAGGTGCTTTTCTGTGGGAACCAATTTTGTCAATGGTGTTGTGGTTGATGGGCCATATTATTGGCATAGGGCTCCGTGGTCCATGACCCCATTCCCTTAACATATATCCATTATTCTCTCACCAACTTCACCTCTTGTGACTCTCTGTCTTAATTGAATAGCCTTGGAAACATTGATCCAAACAAAGAAACCCTAGTCAAAGGGGCACTGGTGGGCCACCACTCACTCCTACTTGGCACTGTGTTGTTGACACACCTTCCAACCCAACAATCTTAAACTCTATTTCATAAAATCTTTTGACGTCCACTAGGAAAGTAGTGGGAAGATTGAGATTCCGTGTCTTTTTTTTGGCGGGTAAACCCCTAATTTTTTTTTGCTCATAAAAACTTAACACCCCAAAATGGGGTAAAAAATGAAAAAATTAAAAATGACCCTGTCTCTTGTTCCGGCTTTGCTTTTTTCACCTTGCCTTCATGTCAAAATTGCAATGACGAATGCAGACACAGAAAACCTCAAAAGAATGAAATTCTAGAGGCTGCTTTATCCTTAGGCCTTTCATAAACTAACAATTAGGATTCCAATTTAAGGTGCTTCAATCCTCCACTGTCACATGCAAACTAAAAGACATAAGTTAAAAAGGATAAAGGTTCTCTCTTTTTAATGTTTTATTTATTGTCACACTTCATTAAAGTAATTTTTTTTTGGGGTCATTTACTGCTCAGAAAATTTAAATACTTTCTTTTTGGGTTTTTTGAAAGATTTCTATCCATCAATTAAAGCTTTTTAGGACCAAAAAAAAATTCTGGGTCCCTTCTCCTTTATTGCAGTATGGAGTGTCAACTGGTACTCATTTCCCTTTTCCCCTTAACTTGGTTGTGGCTACAATGCTGCTGCACTGTACTTAATTTCTGAAGTTTTAACTTTAAAGTTCTAATCTTTGTGCTAAACTCTCCTGTCTGCTTCAAAAGATTCATACCTGAGGGGAGGGATTTCTGCTACAGTCTACATTGTGCTTTAGGAAGTGTTTTTGGTAAGAAACATTGCGTTTTTTGTCTCAGATCTCTCAACATTCACACATTTTGTTTGGTTAATTTCAGTGCAATTTATGTTTCTAGGTTACTCCATGCAGCTGATGATTGTCTCTGTTGAAGAAGCTGCACTGCATTTGTTGTAAAGTTTTTTTTTTTTTTGTTGAAGGACAACGAATCACTTAGAGCTATTAGTTTCCCATCATTTGGTGGTTGTTTAGTAAGTAAAGTCGATGACTTTGTGTAGTTTTTTTTTTTTGTTTGTTTAATATTTTGTTCTGGCTTTATCATTTCTTATTGCATGCTGTCTATCTTTGCTTGCTGTAGGTTCGGACACTTGTGGTTTTGTAGAACCCTCTTTCGGTTTTTGCTGTAAGTCCTTCACTAAGTTTGGATTGAGAAGCTCGAAGATCTAACTCTCTCTTTCGAAGACTGTGCTTGCTTGCTTCTTTTCTAAATTGGTGCTTTCTTTTAGAAGAACCAAAGAAGGGCATCTTGGAATTCTATTTGTACCTTTTTTTTGTGGGGTGAAGATAGTTGCTTATCTTTTGAACTAAAAGGCTGAAAGCTCCCTTTCTGTCTTCACTTAGTGTGAACTACACAGAAGTAAACATTCTAGTGTCTATAGAAGACTATGAAGCCTTTTAGCCTTTTAGTGTTATCTTTATATTTCTTATCTGTGGCGGGGCAGCTTCCTTCTCAGGACATTTTAGCATTGCTGGAGTTTAAGAAAGGCATCAAGCATGACCCTACTGGTTATGTTCTCAATTCCTGGAATGAGGAATCCATTGACTTTGATGGATGCCCATCTTCATGGAATGGAGTTCTGTGCAATGGTGGCAATGTTGCTGGGGTTGTCCTTGATAACTTGGGTCTCTCTGCTGACACTGACTTGAGTGTGTTTTCAAATCTTACAAAGCTTGTGAAACTCTCCATGTCCAACAATTCCATATCAGGAACACTACCTGACAACATTGCTGATTTCAAAAGCCTTGAATTCTTGGATATCACCAATAACCTCTTTTCCTCATCCTTGCCATTGGGAATTGGTAAGTTAGGGAGCTTGCAGAATCTGTCATTGGCTGGAAATAACTTCTCCGGCCCAATTCCTGACTCTATTTCAGAAATGGCCTCCATCAAGTCCCTGGACTTGAGCCGCAACTCCTTCTCTGGAATGCTGCCAGTGTCGTTGACTAAGACGACTAGTCTTGTATCTCTTAACTTGTCTCATAACGGCTTCACTGGAAAAGTTCCCAAAGGTTTTGAGCTGATCCCCGCACTTGAAAAACTTGACTTGCATGGAAATATGCTTGAAGGTAATTTGGATGTTGTATTTATGCTTTTATCAAGTGCCAGCTATGTTGATTTAAGTGAGAACATGCTGTCAAGTTCTGATTCCAAGCAGAAGCTTCTACCACGAATATCTGAAAGTATTAAGCATCTGAATCTAAGCCACAACAAGCTTACTGGGTCATTGGCTAGTGGAGCCGCTGAACCTGTTTTTGAAAACTTGAAGGTGTTGGACCTCAGCTACAATCAGTTGGATGGAGAATTGCCTGGATTTGATTTTGTTTATGATCTCGAAGTTCTTAGACTTAGCCACAACAGATTTTCAGGATTTATTCCTAATGGCCTGCTGAAAGGAGACTCTTTGGTTTTAACTGAATTGGATTTGAGTGCCAACAACCTCTCAGGTAAATTGGCTGTTCCATTTTTTCTTTTGCTCAAAATAAAAAACCTGTCATATTTTACTAATGGAATTGATTGTTTGTGGTGTTACATGAGAGTCCTTAGCTTCTGTTATTATTTGTCTAATATTCAAATTGTTTTTCAGGGCCACTAAGTATAATTACATCAACAACACTTCATTCTCTTAATCTCTCATCAAATGAGTTCACGGGTGATCTGCCGCTGCTGACTGGAAGCTGTGCTGTACTTGATCTGTCAAACAACAAATTAGAAGGAAACTTGACCAGGATGTTGAAATGGGGGAATATAGAATTTCTTGATCTCAGTGGGAATCATTTGACCGGGGCCATCCCTGAGGAAACTCCTCAATTTTTGCGATTGAGTTATTTGAACCTATCCCATAATTCTCTAAGCAGCTCCCTTCCAAAAGTCTTAACACAGTATCCAAAGCTTAGAGTGCTCGACATTAGTTTCAACCAATTGGATGGACTACTTCTAGCTAATCTGCTCACACTGCCCAAATTGCAAGAGCTGCATCTTGAAAATAATATGATCTCTGGTGGCATCAAGTTTTCATCTTCTGCTGACCAATCTGATCTTCAGATTCTTGATCTTTCTCACAACCAGCTTAATGGCTATTTTCCTGATGAGTTTGGGTCATTAACTGGACTGAAAGTGCTAAATATTGCTGGAAATAATTTTTCTGGTTCTCTTCCAACTACCATTGCTGACATGAGTTCACTAGATTCCCTGGATATATCAGAGAATCATTTTACTGGTCCTCTACCAAGTAACATGCCAAAGGGGCTCCAAAACTTTAATGCTTCACAAAATGATCTGTCTGGTGTTGTCCCAGAAGTTCTTAGAAAGTTTCCTAGTTCTTCTTTCTTTCCTGGGAATACCAAGTTACATTTTCCAAATGGTCCTCCTGGATCAACCAGTTCACCTGCTGAAAGTTCCAAGAGGAAGCATATGAACACCATAGTTAAAGTCATAATCATAGTGTCATGCGTGGTTGCACTCTTCATATTAATCTTGCTTGCTGTCTTCATACACTACATACGTATATCAAGATCTCCACAAGAATATGATGCAAGTAAGGATATCCACAGGCATCCTCAACCAATTATCTCGGCTCCTGTTTGTACGACAGATAGGGGTGGTGCTTTGGTTGTTTCAGCTGAGGACCTTGTGACCTCACGCAAAGAGTCACCATCGGAGATTATCAGCTCTGACGAAAAAATGGCAGCTGTAACAGGGTTCTCTCCATCAAAACAAAGCCACTTTTCATGGTCACCAGAATCTGGTGATTCACTTACTGGTGAAAATCTTGCAAGACTAGATACGAGATCGCCAGATCGGTTGATTGGTGAGCTGCATTTTCTTGATGATACGATAACATTGACACCTGAGGAGCTCTCAAGGGCCCCAGCTGAAGTTTTGGGAAGAAGTAGTCATGGTACTTCTTACAAGGCAACTCTGGAGAATGGTTTGTTGTTGAGAGTGAAGTGGTTGAGAGAAGGAGTGGCAAAACCGAGAAAAGAATTTGTCAAGGAGACGAAGAAATTTGCAAACATCAGACATCCAAATGTTGTAGGATTCAGAGGATATTACTGGGGTCCTACACAGCACGAGAAGCTTATACTTTCTGATTACATCTCACCAGGAAGTCTTGCAAGTTTTCTATATGGTAATATGTCGACTTTCCTTCTAATATGATTAGACTGCTTTTCTTAAACTTGAACTTTAAATAAAGGGAGGCACCTTAGGATGGTGTTGGGTTGGTTAGAATTAATGAACAAGATATATAGAGGATTTGAAGGATAGGATAATATAGTAGACTAAAATAACATGATCCTTGATTTCCAAATGGTTAACATATCTAAATTGTCTTTTGAAATGCTTGGAAGTTCTTGCCATGACAGCTTCTACTATAAAATCTGCTTGTTCATCACATATATATTTAATATATTTATATTGATTGCCTTATATAAATTTTATTACCTAATTTATAATTTTCAGTCTGATTCCTTCAAATTAAAAAAAAAAACTAAAAAAAATCACTCAAGGCTGTTTCCGGATTCGAACCCATGACCAACAAGTCACCAAGGTTGATTCCTTCAAATTGCATCACGAAAATCACTCAAAAATATAATCTAAATGCAAGGAAATATGTCGTTTTTGTCAAAATTTGCCAAAGACAAACAAAATTCATTTGAAGTGTGTAAATCTCAATTCTTTTAAACTGATTGGTTATGCTTGAATCTGATAATGCCTTAGCTCCCATGTAAAGTAATCTGTACTGTAGTTGCATGGTGTCTACTATGCATTAATTCTAATGTGTCTTCTGTGTGTCTGTATGCATGATTGTAATGCCTATCATATTTTACTGGTGCAACTAGTAAAGGTTTCTAAAAGTCATCTATTATATCTATTAGTGTTGTCTTTCATTCCTAAATATGTCATGTTTGAACTTAATTATAAATTTCAACTGTCAGATCGACCAGGAAGAAAAGGTCCACCACTAACTTGGGCCCAGAGGCTCAAAATAGCAGTCGATGTAGCACGTGGCCTGAACTATCTCCATTTTGATCGTGCTGTTCCTCACGGGAATCTCAAAGCTACAAATGTGTTATTAGATACAACTGACATGAATGCACGCGTCGCCGATTACTGCCTTCACCGACTCATGACTCAAGCTGGTAACATTGAACAGATTCTTGATGCTGGGGTCTTGGGTTATCGTGCACCAGAGTTAGCTGCTTCCAAGAAGCCAATGCCCTCCTTCAAGTCAGACGTTTATGCTTTTGGAGTGATACTTTTGGAACTTCTAACTGGAAGGTGTGCTGGTGATGTTATATCTGGTGAGGAGGGAGGTGTTGATCTGACAGATTGGGTAAGGTTGCGCGTAGCAGAAGGCCGAGGCTCAGAATGTTTTGATGCTACCTTGATGCCAGAAATGAGCAATCCAATTGCAGAAAAGGGAATGAAGGAGGTCCTGGGAATAGTGATGCGGTGCATTAGGTCTGTTTCTGAAAGGCCTGGTATCAAGACTATTTATGAAGATCTCTCTTCTATATAATCTGCTCATGCTAACTGTTTGAACTTTGAGATATTGTGGGAATTAATGTCTCATTAGTGTCCCATATTGGTTCAGAGCTTGGCCTTTTAACATGTTTGTATTAACCAATTTTTTAGCTGTAAAAATGGGGCTGCGCCAAAAGCATATACATGGATGGTACTTGATGGGTTGTGACCATCTAATTTTGTCTTGAAATGGTATGTGTTATGAGTGGTCATTTGTTTGCAAGTACTATGGTTGAAGGCTGTACAAGTTGGTCATGTAATCGTTAGCACTTACCAGTTATATTTTTTGTTGATTTAATTGATCTTTTTTAGAGTTGATAGCCAAAGATGTTGGACATAGTTCTCCGCAAACTCAGCTGGTTTTCACTTTCAGGAAGTTGCGTGCCAACAATGAGTAACAGTACATGATACTGTACAGTGCAGCTGTTACTATTGTCATGTAATCACAATGGTTGTGGAACCCATGATTTATTAAATTCAATCTTTGCCTGTGTTGATTAACTACAGGTATTTATTTTTTACAGATTTATCTAAAAGTATAATTCGTAGTTCAATTCAATAGATTTTCAAACATTAGATTTGATGATGTTTTAAAATCTTACTCTTAAACCTGCCCTTGTTCCAATTCTTTTAAAATCTTCCAATCCCCCATATTCACTAGCCATTTTCTTTTCTTTGGTCCTTACGTACATAACCTTTTTAGATTGCATTGGTCGTCTCAAATCTCAATCTCTTCCTAAATGAGGCTCTATACTGGAAGGGTCCTTCGGTAGGGTATTCCACACTCAAATAAGTACTATCGGTTTAGAATATTTGTATTGTAAAATTGAATTTTATTAAAAGTGAATTTGAAATAAAATGGGTGGTGTTGGAAACTTTCTTAAAATAAGATTGTATTGTGTTAATGCATGATTTTGCAATAGCTCAGGTAAAGAGTTAGAGGACATGTACTCTAATACTGTTTGGATTGGCGGTAAAAACTCACTTTAAGAATAAAATCATGCTAAAATCACTACGAAAACAGTTATTTGCTGCTTTGGAAAATTACGATGATTTTTTTTTATACATAAAAATCAAAAATAGGTATCAAGAAATTTATAATACTAATGTACTCTATTCACTGAGTTACAGGCCTTGGTAATTACAAGGAATTTAACTTACCTTTTTATCAAGCAAAAACTAAGTAAATGTTTGTGAATGGAGATTTCATGGAAAAGGGAAGATAATTTTTTGTTTCTATAAGTATTTTTTAAATTGATAATTTTTAATAAAAGAAATAAAACAAAAAATTAATATAAGCTTATTGTTTTAATCATGTGTTTATTTTAATGAATATTATATACTTTTCTTAATTTAAAAATAAAATAGCACAAATTTATTTTTATTCTTCAAAATTAAACTTCTAATTTCTTTTTTTTGGTAGACAAATTTCTAATTTCTAAACATATCTTAAGAGGAATCTTCTCCCCCCACCCAA
>CM023955.1:11855771-11868990 GCA_013407115.1 Glycine latifolia
ATATATATATATATATATATATATATATATATATATATATATATATATAATATTTAGAATGAAAATTAATAACTATGTCAAAACACAAAAAATTGGGTTTCATAAATTTAATTTTTTTTATTCATTTACATATATTTGACAGGCTGAAGACAATTTTTATTAAATATATTTTATTGTCCATGCTACTTGTAGTACAAAGGTTAATCATTTTTTTTACTGCAGTACAAAGATTAATCATGTGCATACAATCATTTGTCTTTTGAATGTATTTTTTTTTTGTTTGCAGGTATATAAATGTGTTTTTTTTACTATGTAAATGTTAATAATATATTTTATATTGGGATAAAATATTGGTATAAGATTTTTGGATATCTTAGATATTAATGTAGAGTATCCATCAATTTTATTAATTATTGATTTCTATCGAGAAACCTAACCAGCAACTTTATGGTGGATTTGGTTGTGTAAAAGAGAAAAAAATGGAAGAGAATTGGGAACAAATATTTGAATTAAAATAGAGAAAAAAAAATATGGTATCCTCACATAATTTTAAAGATTTATCTCCCTTTCTCTCAAGTTTATTCACAACCAAATATATATTCAATGAAATCCTCCATTACAAACACGTTTTTATGTAAGATTTATGAAAGGAAAAATCAAATTTGCGATTTCGTGTAATTTAATTTAATAAATAGGTTTACATATGTTTTTAGTCTTTATAATTTTTTTTTATCCTTGTAATTTTTTTATTTTATTTTTAATCCTTAAAATATTTTATAACACTTTAAACAGTAAAAAATGTTATTTAAAAATATAAAAACAAAACAAATATAATTTAATAAGAACTTAAAATAAAAAATAAAAAATAATAAATTACCATAACTAAAAAAAAATATTTAATCCTAACAAATACTACTATAGATTTGGCAGCAGACCTAATGGAGCGGGTCGATCTGGTCAAACAGTTATGTTTGTTTTTATAAAAATATTAAATTCACAATCACAAACGATATTGTTTCTGTCTCTGGTTCCTTCGTCTCCGGCGTCTCATTTACGGTCCCTCTCTCTGTCTCTGTCTCCGTTCATTCTGGTTAGACACTTACTTTTTTCTTATTCATTAACGCTTTATGTATTCTGTTCTTTCTATCTATCTCCTGTGACTTCAGTTTCAAAAATTGTCATACCATTCCGCTCTGTTTTGTTGCTTATTTATTCAGTTCCCTAACCACACTGCAAGTGCTCTTTATTGGGGTTGTATTTGTTATCTTGCTACCCACTATCTGTATCTGTATTGTATTGTGTTACTCATTTCATCTTGTCTTTGCACTCTACCTGTTTGATGTTATACCCACTAGGGTTAGCTTACTGGTGGAGGGTTTGGGTAGTTTGCATGAGATCATAGGTTCTTAAACTCAGTGCCGCCTGTCATTGTACACCAGAAAATAGCTGTTTGATTTTATCCCTTACCCACCTAACACAAGTTAACTGTGTTAAATAAATAAAACAAGTATTCTTTAAAAACAATGATACTAGAAACTTTGAAATAATGTTCTGTATGAGAGGAATATAGTTCTGTTTTTTTTTTTTGTTTTTTTGTTTTTATGACCCTGACAAGTTCTAGTTTCTTGCTTTTGGCAAATTTCCTATGTAAACCTACTAATTGTTTGGTACGTATTTGGAAATTTCAGATTATACGCTGAACATATCTTTGGGGGGATCTGTGTTTCGGAGGATTAATTTGTAGCAGTTAGCCTTGTCACTGTAGAGAATGCCTCTGCAACTTTTTGATGGCAGTGATTCTGAAAATGAGGACATTTCAAAGATCAAGATAGACGAGGAGTATGCTCGTAGGTTTGAGCACAACAAGAAGCGGGAGGATCTTCAGCGTTTTGAGGAATTAAAAAAGAAGGGTGTTATTAATTCACCTTCACCCTCACATTCTGAAGGTGAGGAGGAATCTGAGTCTGAGTCATCATCAGATGATGAAGACTATGAGACACTTGTCAATTCTAGAAGGAGTGACAAGGAGTTCTTTGATGCCTTAATTAAGGTGAAGAAGCAAGATCCTATTCTTAAGCTAAAAGATGTTAGGCTCTTTGGGTCGGATGATGATGGCATTGATGATGAAAGCGATGAAAAGGAGAAAGTTAAATCAAAAGATAAGAAGGTTGAAAAGCCAATGTATTTAAAGGATGTGGTGGCAAAGCATTTGATTGAGGAGGGGGCAGATTTTGGTGATGAAGAGGAGATAGATGAAATGGAAAAACATAAGGGTAAGAAGCTAATGCCTTCCAAAGATAAAGACTTTGTTAATAAGGATGGGAAGAAGACTTATGGGGATGAGCAATTGGAGTTGAAAAAGGCTTTTCTGGAAGCAGTAGAAAGGGAGGGTTTGAAAGATTGTGAAGAGGAGTTTTTCACTGTGAAGGAGAAGGTAGGTGAGGAGGACAAAGTAGATAGTGATGACAAGGAACTTGAGGAGAAGCTGGATGAGTATTTTGGTGGAGATGTAGAATCGAATGAAAATTCCAAGTTTCTAAGAAGCTATTTCATGAACAAATTGTGGATTGACAAGAGTGGGAAGAATTTGAATGTTGGAGAGGATGAATTGCAAGAGATTTCAGAGGATGAGATGGAGCTCGACAGACAAGAAGAATATGAGTACAGATTTCAGGAAAATCCAGGAGATAGGGTGTTGGGTCATGCTCGGAAGGTGGAGGGATCAGTGAGGAAGAAGACAAATGCAAGGAAAGAGCAGAGAAAGAGCAAAGAGGAGAGAATGGCTATAGAACAGAAGGAGAGGGAGGAGGAGTTGAAACGCTTAAAGAATTTGAAGAAGCAGGAGATACAGGAGAAGGTAAAAAAGATAATGAAGACTGCAGGGATCCATGGTGATGATATTATCCCATTGTCTATGGCAGAAATTGAAGAGGAATTTGACCCAGAGGAGTATGATAGAATGATGAAGAAGGCATTTGACGAGAAATATTATAATGCAGAGGATGCTGACCCTGACTTTTGTAGTGATATTGATGACATTGAGAAGCCAGATTTTGAAAAGGAGGATGAATTACTTGGGCTTCCTAAAGGCTGGGATGCATGCGGATCTAATGGTGGGTTTTTAGCTGCACGGGAAAAAGCACTGAAAGAAAAGATTGAGAATACTAGTGATGACGATCTCCCTGAAGCAGAAGATCAAAAAGAAAAGTTTGAGAATACTAGTAATGACAATCTCCCGGAAGGAGAAGATGAAAAAGAAGAGAAAATTCCCGAGGAAGGTAGTCGGAAGAGGAAGCGCAAAATGGCACTTTTGGAGAAAGCAAGACAGGCAATGATGGATGAGTACTATAAATTAGATTATGAGGACACAATTGGGGACCTGAAGACAAGATTCAAGTATGCCAAAACAAAATCAAGTAGATTTGGCTTGAGTGCCTCAGAGATACTATTGATGGATGACAAGGAATTGAATCAGTATGTTTCCTTGAAAAAGCTTGCTCCTTACCGGGAGGAGGAATGGAAACTAAGCAAACAGAAAAGATACATGCTGAAGATGAGGGCTAAGGAGCTCCTTCGCACATCAAATTTGGATAAGAAGAAAAGGAAGAAGTCAAAGGTTGATTCTGGCAAGATAACTTCATCAAAAAGTGTTGTGGAGAACGAAAAACCAAGCACAGAAGAATCAAATATTAATAGGGATAATCTATCAAGGAAAGCCAAGAGAAGGCGACAAGTGGCTAATTTGAAGTTATCACAATCGAGGCTTAAAGCATATGGGAAGATTCCCTTAAAATCTAAGCATGGAGGAAAGCACTGAAAGCTGTCACTGATATTTGCAGGTAACTACTTTAGTGCGAGGTTAATTTGAAGTAGCTATATAAAAAATATCCATTGCTATTGTTAAAAAATGACTGGTTTAATAAAACATCTCCTTTCTGCTTAAGGCGATTTATTTTAAATTAATGTGATTATATTCAGTCACAATTAAAGTGATATTGGATTAAGTTCATATATATTTACTTATTTTTGAAAAGGATTTGCTTCCTCCCCCTCCCCAACCTTGTCAGCTTGTAACTTTTTTTGGTTGTTTTGCAGAAGGAACCAACTAACCGAGGAACTTACGATCTTAGTATGAGATTTGAAGCTTAATATTGCAAATTACTGTGCTGCGGATCATAGATGTGTTTGCCCAAGTGTTTTTGTGGAGAGAAGTTTTAGTTGTCTTTATGTTTTCTCAAAATTGAGTTTCTTAGAGTCTATGGAATTTCTTAGTATACAATAACAAACTGTCAATTGGACCAGCAATTTTGACCAAAAGTTGGTGCTCGTCTGTGTTTTCAATATTGCATTTACTCATTTAGAATTAGTGCTTTAGTATTTGCTCGTCTTGCGGAATCACACTATTTCTGATTGAAAACAACAATAAGTTGCAACTGTTTCTACAACTTCATTGAGCTCAATTGATGTTCCTGCCATATATACTAGGCATTGGATCAAAACAGTTTCATGTATACAACCAACGTCTTAATTTACTTATCATGAGGTTCGTCCATTCCAGAGTAATAATGACGAAAAGCACATGAAAAGTCTTTGGTTTCATGGCCAACGCAGAGCTCAGTATATCTGCACCAAAAATTCATTAGTAAACAAACTGCTAATCCTTCATATACTCGGGACTAAAGCTTTCAACTAACTTATAAGTTAGTTTTACCAACTCATGAATAAGATGTTGCTAAAGAAAACCTCCCCCCTTGGATTTTTAAAGGAGTAATAAAGCCATATAGAAAATTATGCATTTGCCAAAGTGGTGCATCATCCAAATAAAACATGCCACCTTCCGCTAGATAACAGAAAACAATAAAAGAAAAGGCTTCCACTCCAGTATAATGTGTTTTAAAAGCTAACCCTTCTCAATATTTGAAATTAAGTGAACTGAAATCGTTTTGTATTAATTTGACAATAAGATATGTATTGGCATTACATGTTGCAATAGAAGTGGCATTTCGTTTCACAACGAGAGTGGGAGTTCAGGCTCAACTTGTATATAAACACATCGGGTATATTTTTCTATTCCATCTTACTGTCTAGTTATTGAATTATGAAGACCAAATATTTATGAATTTGGGAAAGAAAATACAATAGAATCTCATGTAACATTCCTGTGACCAACCATTTACTGAAAATTTTAATTCAAAACATGCAGAGTGAAAGAGCCGTGATCATACATGGCCTTCATATTCAACATAAGTTGATTCATCTAGTTGGTAGTTTGCATACTTTGTTTGCTTTAGTAAAAACACTGATTGCACCATCTTAATGCTTAAGCAGCACATTCATATTATACTACGAAAGCTTTATTTAGCAGAAAGAGGTGTACATGACATGCCAAGGATATGCAAGAAGAGGGACTTACATCTTCTGTGCTTGTGATGTTAGTGGGTATTTACATCCAGCCAGCTTAGCTGATTCTACTGCTAGATTCAAGTCTTTTGCCTGGAGCACACATACAATTAATTTGACTTATTTTGAAGAACCAAAATCTCAAACTAAAGCAAAACACACTTGTAGAAACAGATTTTTTATAAAAATCATTACACTTTATTTAGCAGGTTATATATGATTTTGTATAAGTGGAATCCAACATCAGGTTTCACAAAACAAAAAATTAAGAAAGGCATCCAAGAAATGCATAATAGATTGCTAGGAACAAAGTGAGAATAGTAAACGAAAAGAGAAACAGCATGAGTCAACATCATTAATATATATAGGATACTGCAAAAGCTCTAAAAAAAAGGAAATTGTGCACCAGATAAAAAGTTTCTGGCCGTTCCCAGGCTGTAAACCAATAAAATAGAGTAGAACATTGTGTTTTGTCGTGAACCAATTCTTCATAAAGGCATTTGATTTAGGTCATTTTTAATAGTTTCATTTCGAGTTGTTCTTGGTCTTCAATCTATAGGCATCTACCAAATTCATTATTTTTTTTTCTTTTTTGGGGACAAAAATTAACAAAATTTTACAAGGTAATAACAATTTAGCATGTATTGTATTGCTAAAAGAGAACATGTAAATTTCAGAAAGAACATGTAAAGCTTTGCTAGTGTAGCCAACGTAGAGAGATTTTTCAGAGAGAAAAAAACTTGGTTAATTATGTTATTAGCCACCCATTCTTTGAATATCATGAACTAGTTGAGTAGTTAGTTATTTCTAAATTGAAAATAATTTTAACAAGAATTTCTTCTTTTTTTGTAGATTTCCCGAATAAATTTCAGTATATATCAAATTGGTCATTCTTATTACTATTATCGTGTGTCCTTGATCTTGTATCCCCACACCTTTAGCTGTGAGACTAATCTAGTTTGGGTTGAGATTGTCCTTAGCAATGCATTTTTGCAAGCTTGAACTGTTGAAATCAATTATTATCAGTTGGTCTAAATTTGGCTTAGTTGCATCCCACTGTTATGACTATTCATACTAAAGATTTCCAAGTGGTACAATCATCAGAAATTCAGAATTAAACATTTGCAAGTTGAGTTAAAGCTCAGTTACTTACCATAAGCTTGGATGCAAACCCTCCATTATAATCCCTTGACGAGGGCACCCCTTCCATCAGCCCAGGAACTGGGTTGTAAGCATCACTGTAATCAATGCAACTTCAACATATTATTGTGATAATCTAAATACCAAAACTTTAACCTTCTAATAAATTCCTTAACAATTGTGAACTAAGCTATAAATGGAAGGTTTATTGCTGGAAAAGGAAGCATATTTTTGTTATCAGGAGAAAACTACAAGGTTCTCAAAGTATACAACAAGACAACAGATATGAGGACAGTAATTTTTTAGGAAAACACCAAGAATGAGATAGGAATATTTCACTTGCAGTGAAGCTATGTCAACTGTCAAGGCAACTAGTTATGTGTCTCTCACACAATGTACTTCAACATCATGGCCTTTTGAACTTCACGGTACTTTCATTTGTATTAGGGGAACTATACTCCTACATTCTACTTCATATCTATTTCTTTATAGCTACAATATGACAATACTAATTCTAAGGCCCCTAAGAACCATTGCCACTACATATTGTTAATGATGCTGACTAAACCAACATAATTCTCCAGCTAGTTGTCACATTGACTCTACAGAGAAAAGAACCACATACCTACTCCAACAGCGAGCACTGGAGCAGTTAAATATATTTGTCAAGGTGCTGGCAGAAACACCTAGCGATTGGCCTAGAGCAAGAGCTTCTGATATTCCCAGCATGCTAACAGCCAAAGCCAAATTATTGCAAATTTTTGCAGCCTAATAACAAAACCCAGGACAAAATATGTGACTTACAGTTAAACAGGCAATTGGGAGTACCAATAAACCTACACTAATTGTAAGTAATGTGTAACTTACAGAACCACTTCCTGCTCCACCACAATATATTGCACTTTTACCCATTGAAAAGAGCAAGGGTTTTGCAGCAAGAAATGCTTCCTCCGAACCACCAACCTGGGGAAGTTCCATATCTTTTTCATTACTCAATTTTTTGCTAACAATTTACGACTTTGCGGCAATTGTTTTAGCACTATTACCTCATTCCCATGTGCAGTTCATAACCTTACAACCTTTG
The DNA here is from genome assembly GCA_013407115.1 of Glycine latifolia. NCBI lineage: Eukaryota > Viridiplantae > Streptophyta > Magnoliopsida > Fabales > Fabaceae > Glycine > Glycine latifolia. Next base: position 11,863,396 of record CM023955.1, read on the forward strand.
TAGTTAACCAATCATACCTTTAATGCATTATAAATAATATTGTAGCATGACTATTATCAAAATTTAACATGAAATTGAGAATATACTAAACTTCAGTGAACTACTAGTTTGGTCATCAAAGCATCAATTTGGTACTCAAATGATACTTTTTTGACACCATAATAGTCCAAAAGTTACTGCAAACTTGGACCAGATTGATATCATTCAATGACTGCAATTAATCATTTAAGGTCTAATTTAATGTCACTAATTTTTTGAAGACCAAATTTGGAGTCTACTAAAAAAATTACCTTTCTCAATAGGAATTGGTGAAAAATTAGTGATACATTGAAGCTACAATTATTACCAATTTACCAAGTATATTGTAGCTTATGTAAATTTTCATCAGGTTAGAATAAAACAGTAACAATACCATAAAAGTAAGTGTCCCAGCTTCAGCTGCAGTAACACTTCCAGACACAGGAGCATCCAACTTGAAAGGTTTTTCCCAATCACCTACACAATGTATAATCATTCAGTACCACAACATAAAAAGAGTAAGTCGTTCAACCTACTAATTGCTTGAAAGCAATTGATAGACCAGGAGGATTTTAAGACAGCCCCTCTACCCATTCGTAAAGAAGAATATGAGACAGCTTATTCTCTTGAAGACTTCATTGAACATCTATCCATTTTCATTCAAGACTAATCTTCAAATGAATATAGATTTGAATCTTTATACAAAGTAATATATAATGACTAAAATGCAAAATCTACTCATGCTAAAAGCTAGACAACCAAATACAATCATATGACACACAAAGTAGTGGCCAATTTTCAGTTTGGAACCAGTAAGGTTGTAGTAGTTATACACTTATTTTACACATACCTTAACCGCAGACCTATTATTAACTTCATCCATTAAAAAGTTGAAGGAACATGAAGCAACAGAATAACAGAAAGGATCTTCATAAAATATTTGAACGGTAAGATGTATAAACTGCAGAACCCACGGCTTTGTGAATTTAACACTAAACATATACTATGGGTTTGAGTGTGGGAGCAAAAATGAACACAAATAATGGGACAGGTGTTAAACATGTTGAAGAGAATAGAAGTTCCTCTCAAGCTTTAAACAAATATCAAATTTTTGTGAATTGGATAGCATAGGCATAGTATACACAAGTGAAAAGACATTTTCATAAATTAGTTATGAATGAATATATGATAAAAATAATTCTATGGTGCTAAAAGCACTAACAAATTCATAGATGGAAATTCAGGTTATGATATGCTTTACTTGGTTGATATTTCACTTTATGTTACCTTTCTTTTCTTTTAGAATATAATTAGATACTGTAGCAGAAAGGTTTCTTGATGTTTCTGGATCAATAGTGGATGAATCTAACAACAACCATGGCCTTAGGAGTTTTCCACCATGAAGCAAACCATTTGGACCAGTGTAAACATCAATCACCTACTTAAATTAAATAAGGATGTTATTTTGGTATCAGACCAAAGTCATATAATAATATTGGAAACAATTACACACTTCATGGAAACCTGAAATATGCTAAATGAGATATTCAGGTACACAGCTTATTAAACTATTTAGCTAAATAACAGTTTACAGTTTAGTGCTTGCTTTAATATAGATGCCACCATTTATAAAGAGCTAAATGGAAGAAAGGATACAATCAGACTATACAAAAATAATTTGATATAAGGCTTGACTATTGAATAAGTTCATTTCTATGTCTCCAGATATATATTACAAATCCTATGTTATTTGATGTAATGTGCTACACTAGGTTAAATAGGGAAGAATTGATGGAAAAGGGTGGAAAATAATGGATTTCATCATGTTGACAGAATCAGAAGCCTTCACTTTTGTATATAAGATAGCAATACAGGTCACATCAAACACTTCAAATTTCTTTCTTTTTTTTTTTTACCAAAGAAACTGTATGGAGAAGTAGACAATCTTCTCATCCGAGCTAATTGACAAAAAATTGAAATCATAATTCAAACAATTAGAAATTGTTGAAGAACTATATAAGAAATTGAAGCCACAAATGATGTAATGCTTTCACATGTAGGGGAATGCCTTTTGGAACTATGGCCATACTCACATGGGCAGAAGTAGGTAGCATTGTGATTACAACATCACTTGCTTCTGAAACTTCATAAGGTGTTTTCTTTGTGGGAACTCCCATCTGAGAGAACATCTCGAGAATATCAGAGTTTCTGCCAATTTTTAACAAATTTAATTAACAACACGACAGACATTCTGCTCAAATTAGTAAAAAATAAAACAACCAAAATCATATTAACAGTTCCATTAACAAAAAGTGCCACAAGCCCTCAAATATCTATATCCTATGAATTAAACCTACAAATGAAATGAGATTCATTCTCACAGGGACAATTTTAAGAACTCAAGAAAAAAGAGAGCACGATAAGATCAAGAAAATGTTTGAAACATTACAGGTCATGAACTGTGAGTCTGAATCCAGCTTTGATCAGATTATTTGCCATTCGGGACCCCATATTTCCAAGTCCAATGAATCCAACATTCTGCAGTGCAACAGTGATGAGAAGAGAGAAAAGTGAAAATTTACAAAACATGCATCAACTTAACAAGTAACATGTCCTAGGGGACAACATGTCATAGGGGACATACACATACTCAACCAACTCAAGCTACACATTCCAGTGTTTTACCTTTACATACTCAAATCAATTTCAGCTTAGAATAGGCAAAAATAGTGATAAAATTAGAGAAAGAGACCTGCAAGTGATGAGGGGGAACTTGTGCCGAAGAGAAAGTGCGTATTGAAGAAGAGACTAATGCAGAGTTGCATTTCGAAAGAGAAAGTAAAGATTTCAATCTGCAAATCGCCATAGATAGATATTCTTCCTATTTCTCACTACAAAAATAAAATGAGACACGGCATGGAATTTCACGATGGAACGAAACAACCACGTGCTTAAAAAATCGTTAATTTAAGAACTACGAAGCAAACTTCAGTGTCAGCATGATCTTGTCGAGATTGACATGGAAATTTTGTGTCAATTTTTACGTTAAAATTAAAACCCTGTACTAATTAATAAATAGAAGTGCTAAGAACACTTTTTTTAAAGGATAAATTCTCAAACGAAATCCGTAAAAAATTTCCTCGCCGATGGTCATCAAAATTTACTGACCAATTGGAACAATTGGAGGTTAAAAATGAAGCAGAAAATTATCAAATTCGTTCTAAAATAAACCAAACATGTAATCATTTTGATTAATAAATCAAAGTTTGTTAAGAAGTAGGATACTTATAATCCTACATTTTGACACTTTGAAAGTATGGTACTGTAAGATAATTTTATCATTATATTATAATATATTTAATGATTGATTTTAATATTAAATTATAAAATTAAGAGACTAATTTATTGTCCGTATAATCAATTTTTCGTATTTTATATATATATATATATATATATTCAATAATTAAATTTGAATTTTCTACACTTTTATTTTTTTTACTAAGAAATATATAAAATCACATGATTTTAAAGTTCTTACACCTTATTTCATAATTTTTTCTCATAGTATTATAATATTTAACTAATAAGAAAAAAAGTATTAACAAAATGTGTCAGAGAAAAATTGATATAAATAATTAATAAAATAAGGATAAACATAAACTATGGATAACTATGAATCTTGACGCCGCATGACGACACACTCGTCCATCTTTTAGACCATGATAATCTTGTTTGATTGGTAACTATTAATTGTTTAGTTTATAAACAATGTATGGGCCAAAGAAAAGAGAAACCCGAATAATGGATCCTGATGGAAATAATTAAAATATCAATGTTAAAATTAAAAACTTCAAAAAATAAATTATTAGATAAAATTAAAAGCATGTTTAGTTTATTGTCTGGTTTTTACTTCTGGGAAAATGGATCAGTTTAAGAACTGATTTCAAAAGGAAAAGTTTGGGTGGAAGAACCTACTTCCATTAACACTGTCTAATAAAAATGAGCTACTAATATGAAAAAAGTGCGCTAAAAAGAATAAGTGAGATGGAAGCATATGAAACTTTTTTTTTATCTAGCCTACAAGTATTTTTATGGGAAAAAAATCTTTTTGAATCAAGTAGAATCATTATAAATGATGAAATTCTCTCTCAAATATTTAACATAATCATATACCTTATACTTGACTCCAAAATCTTTAAACATAAGTATATGAAACTGACATCAAGTTAACTTGTGCTTAAATAAAAGTTTTTTTTTTTTTTGAGAAAAAGGAGTAAGCATACAATGGGTGTTATATATATATATATATATATATATATATATATATATATATATATATGTCTGTATTTATGCATCCATACTTTTAGTAAAATTATCAAGTAATAGTTAATCTTGAGAATATAAGAGCAAGGAGTACATAATTAATGTTGATAATGTGTGTGTGTTTTTCTCAAAATAAAATAAAAATACCCTATTATCAATCAATTAATGATTTTACAATAAATAAGCAGATACAAAAACAAAATGTATTGTATTAAGTCGACTAATGCTAGTAATTGTTTCATAAAGATTAACATTGATTATATTTTTTAAGTTATAGAATTCAGGCACCACATTATAAAAAGAATGTACATTTGAATCTTACACTTCTCAATTTTAAAATATCCCTATTTTATCTTTTGTAAGATTCTTTACTTTAACAACCTTATCGAAATATCTATACATTTATGAAAAATTATTTCATAATAGAATTTTTTTTTTTGGAAAAACTATTCTAGAATGCGATTTTTTTATATTTCAGAATTGTATATGTATTCTAGAACAGAGGCGGAGCCACATACATGAGAAGGGAGACAAGTGTCCACCCTTAAAATTTGAGACAAGATGCGGGTGAGGGAGGAAAGTTGCGTTGTCGCAATGTGACGATGGGTACAGGCAGAGCCACGTGTTAGAGTACCAAATGTGAGTTAAAGTCTCACATCGAATAAAAATAGAAAAGTTTAACACCATATAAGTGAGGAGAAGACCCATAATTCGAGCCTTAAAGTTTTCGGTTAAGGTGTGATGTCTAATACACTTGTATGATTACTCAGGTGTAAATCTCTCGATAACACAACCTCTCGTATTTTATAGAATGAGAGTGCATAAGGATAAGGGATACTCTTACCAAAATTATATTGAAGAATGCATAGGAATAAAGGAGCACTCTTGTTAAGTTAAACAATATTTTTATAAAACTTTCCTCATTTTAAAACTAATATCCGTGTTAAATATATTTTAACTATTCCTTAAAAATCATGATAGTCGGAAAAAACTTTAACTTTTATCAAATATCTCCTAAAGGGAATATGACTTAAAAACCAATTATCTATTGATTGAAAAAAATCCATAAAAATATTAATATTTAAATTATATATATACATATAATATTTTTTATTATAAATTAACAACGTAAATCTAATATTAATTTACGCTCGTACCACTGACTTCAAGTACGTAAATCAATTACTATAAAATTATTTTTATCTTAATTAATATTTTCAATTTGAATTTAAATGCACAAAAATCCATTAAATA
>CM023955.1:11869090-11910831 GCA_013407115.1 Glycine latifolia
AATCCTATTTGACTCTGTCCCATAAAAATATACATTTGTTTTTGAGTTCGTGCCACCCTTTTACTGGTAAAAGCTTTAGTATGTTGGGAAAAAAAATTAAAATATGGCAGTTTTAAAAAAAATTACAAGAATATTGTTGTTTGAAATTTATTTATAAATCCATGGCAGTCAATCACGTACACACGGGATGTGTTCAATCACGCACAGGGAGGACGTGACTGGAGCTCAATCACGCACAGGGAGGACGTGATTCATCAGGAGCTGACACGTGTCATTTTGAGACACGTGTCATTTTGTGACGCGATGTGTAGAAACTTTGGAAGACCATAACTTTTGACTGGGATGTCTGATTGAGGCGAAATTGGTGGCCACACATTCGTAATTGAGAGGAGAAGCCGCTAATAAGTACCCAAAGGGGACTTGGTCAAAATTTTTTCCCAAAAGAGACCTCTAAGTGCCTCAAAATCGTGATTTAATAGTCCAACACCCAAAAAATTTCCTGTTTTCTAATTTTTTATTTATTCAATTAGTGAATTGCAAGCTATTTTTTATTTCTCTACTTACTTCTCTTAATTTCAAGCATTTTGACATAAAATACGCCTCTATCGGATATTTCTATCAAAATTTATGACTGTTCAAAGTTAAATGAATCATCAAATTTAATGCCTAACAATTGCTAAATGCATCCCAATTTTTGATAAGTTTATTCATAAAATTCAAAATGGCTAATTACACCCTATTTTTTATTAAGTATAGTTCATTCTTTTCTTTTAAATCTTAAAAAATTATGAATGTTTTTTTGGCTACGAATAGTCTTTAGGGGTCTCTTCGGGTGAATAGCATTATTTTATTGCTGTGGACTTACCATTCTTACCGAGTTTGACACTGCTCTACCAATAACCTTAGCATATCCCTGTTTCATGTGTATACAGATTAAGAAGCCGCAGAAATGTAGCACAAACTAGTACTTGAACTGGGCACTAGGCGTTGTTGTGATGATTCTAAGTGTACTGGTTGTCATAGGAGCCATTTGGGGCATAGTTGCTCAAGGCATAGAGGTCCAGAAAAGAAACATTCATAATTTTTTATAGGAACAAAAATAAAAAATAAAAAATTATACTGTACATTTTTAAAGGATTTCAATTTAACAAATTAAAAAATGACAACATTGTGCTCGCAACACTAATTTCAAAAATTGAACAGAATTATACCATAAAATTGATGATGCATATAACTTTGAACAGTCATAAATTTTGAAAGAAATATCCGATGGAGGGGTATTTTATGTCAAAATGCTCGAAATTAAGAGAAGTAGAGAAATAAAAAATAGCTTGCAATTCACTAATTGAATAAATAAAAAATTAGAAAACAAGAAATTTTTTGGGTGTTCGATGATTAAATCGCGATTTTGAGGCACTTAGAGGCCTCTTTTGGGAAAAATTTTTGACCAAGTCCCTTTTGGGTACTTGCCAACGGCTTCTCCTCTCAATTACGAACGCGTGACCACCGATTTCGCCTCAGTCGGACATCCCAGTCAAAAGTTATGGTCTTCCAAAGTTTCTACGCATCGCGTCGCAAAATGACACGTGTCCGCTCCTAATGAATCACATCCTCCATGTGCGTGATTGAGCTCCAGTCACGTCTTCCTTGTGAGTGATTAAGCACGTCCCGTATGTGCGTGATTGACTGCCATAGATTTGTAAATAAGTTTCAAACAATAATATTTTTGTAATTTTTTTTTAAAACTGTAATATTTTAATTTTTTTGCCTTAATATATTGATGTCTGTCTGATTGACAATGTTATAAAATATAAAATCAAATATTTAAGCTCGTGGCTTTTCCGGGTAAAAGCGTTGGTATATTTATGTAGGTATGTTTGATGGCCGTTATTAAGTCACATCGGTAGTATTGTCTAATTATATAATGTTATCTGATTTTTTTATCAGATAATTAATTTTTTTAATTAAATTTTAAGAGTTTTTTTACATATTTGATATTTCTATTTTTAACTTGAGAAAAAGCAATTACCTATATAGATGTGTGAAAAAGAAAAAATATATCCTAATAATGAAATAATCTGTAATATATTTTTAATCTGTAATAATAGATCTATTATTATATAAAAATGTATAAATATGGCGTAATGGTATGTATCTTACCTAATTTAACTTTTACAATTTTGAATATAATTTAATGTATTAATTAATGTTTTATAGTTTTAATTTTGTTAACAAAAACTTAAAGTTCATTAAATAAATTTTTTTAAATTAATATATTTTTTTAAGAAAAAAACTTCATTCCCACTCTCAATTAGATATTTTTTAATATTCTCCATGTTTTCTCTTTTAATTACTTTCAATCTACTTATTATTTATTTAAATTTCAATTATATATATGTATATATATAAATTATTTATCTCTTATAGTACACAATTAAAATACTAGTTTTTTATTATTATTATATAATATTTGATATATAGGGATATAATTTTTGTGAGTGATTAATAGGGATAGCGTCCCTATCATTTACCTTTTCTACTCATGAATCATGCGGCTGGACGCGAGTAATGTAATAGTAGTAGTATTGCATTATACGTAATGTAAATACTTGGTATAATCCTCTTAATCAACACAATTAGAATTATAATATTAAAATAAACACGAATCAACAAACGCGCTAACAGAAGAAATATCATGGGGCATTTTATATCATTCAACTAACCATTCATGCTATTCATGTTGGGTTTGGAACCCTATCTCACCATAGTTACTGTGCATGTCTCAAAATAAAATCGGTATGAAAAATGTTTTACAAAATTTATAAAAGCTCTATTTTCATTTGTATCATTTTTTTTATTACATAGTTAAATATCACTCAAAAATTTGTGAAACAAACATTTCAAATTAAAACCTAAATTCGGAATTACACCGAATCAAATATTAGTAGGTTCTAAACCATATATAATATTGATATATATAAGAAGAAGAAGATACTACTATTATATTAAATGATAATGAATATAACTTTTTAATTATTAATATAACTGCAATTAAATTCTTACTTAATAGTTAATAGATCTTTCTCTTTCTGTCTCTTACACACCAATGATATTGATATATATAAAAAAAAGAAGATAATTCTATTATATTAAATGATAATGAATATAACTTTTTAATTATTAATATAACCGCAACTAAATTCTTACTTAATAGTTAATAGATCTTTCTCTTTCTGTCTTTTACACACCAATGATTTATAGAGAAGTATTTTTTTTTACTGATATTAATAATTAAAATAAAAGTTATTTTACAAAATAAATAATTCTTTAAAAGTTAATAATTAAAATTATAAATGTTTTCAAATGATTTAATACAAGAGTTTCTTTATATTAAAAAAACTACAAGAGTTTCTCGATATTTTCTTCAGTTGCAATCTTGCAAGTTAAGCAAATATTTGACCAAAAGTTAAATAAATCATATATGTTGATGACTTGTTAAGGAATTATAATATATATATATACACACACACACAAAATATTCAATAAGTCCATCCCCAATTCATTAATGTAGAAAAAGTCCATCTTCAAGACGATCGCAATTGGCGAGAAGTTGTCCACGTGAGTTGACAAAATGTAGATCAGATTATTTATTGCATAAAATATTGGCTTAATTTTTTTTTAATGTATGATATATTTTGAATTTTGTTTAGTTTTTAATAATTTTTTAATTTTTTTCTTAATTTTTTTTATCTAAATCTGTTTAGATAGCACTTCAATAAAGGTAAAATAATTTGAGAGAAGACCCACATCAGCTGAAAAGTAACCAATAATGTGTACTTTTTAATCTTTTTATAATTAATAAATTGACATTAATAAAAAAATCTTTCTTAAGCTTTTATACCAAGGAAATTTATAACTATATAGTATATACATAGCATGATCTATCAAGAGTTAATTAAAAAGAAAATCAAGACTAAAATTGTGTATGGTAATGAAAAAGGGTTCATCTTTGTTTATACTCATTAACAAAGTATTTTTTCAGTTTCATATCTTTACTTGTTCATCGTAAATTCGCAACCCTCGTTCCTTTCTATTAAATTAATTTTTTAATTAAAAGCATTGAAACTTCAAACATACACACACTTTAAATTCATTATTCATGTTTATAAACGTCATGGCTTAGAGCATCCGCAATTAATGCACAACGCTCCATCTATCGCTGTATAAATCTTTTGTTCCAAGGTTAACAATTGAACCACTCTAGTTGAAATTACCAGTTACTAGCTATACTCTCTCTTTGTGAAACAATTTGCCCAATTGTTTGAGGTATGCTCATCTTCCCATGACTGCCACTAGTTTCCACTTCTTGCTGCATACTTACCAATCATCTTAATCATTAAAAGTTCACATAAACTTGAATATCACTACCCATTAGTCTCTGATCCACATTGACTTCATAAAACTGGCTATCAAAGTTAAACATGGTTTGCTTTTGTTCTTTCATTAATTGTCTTATTATTATCTTGTTTTAAGTGTAACACAAGATATATATATACTGGCATGCATATGATACCTATTTGTTTTATTTTCCTTCTACTTTTGTTAGTTGGCTTGCTGAAGCCGGTACCCTTTTTAAAATTTGCTTATAATTAATTATCAATTATTGCTAACAAGGGATTGTGCTAAACAGATGTTCAATATGAGATTTGTATCTCAAGATTGGGTGGTTTTATGTGCACTAATACTTCTGGTGTCATGCACAACATACTCATCAGCTTCTTTGGGGAAACCTGAGAACAACATAAAAACATCTGTTTTGAAATCACCCAAGATTGAGCTAGGTCCAGGGTTAGTTTCAAACAAATTTTATTTTGATGTTCACTTTCCAAGAGGCCATATTGCAATCAAGTTTTTCAATGCTGAATTGGTCGATGAGTCAGAGAAATCAGTGCCTCTCCAAGAAACCTATCTCCACCACTGGCTTATAATAAAATACCACCAGCCAAAAAATATGACACACAATAACCAAACAGATAATATTGTTTTTGTGAGAAACAGTGGCTTTTGCCAGGATGATATTCTTATCCAGTATTTTGGTCTTGGATCAGAAACAAGAGGAACTGCCACTGATATTCCAGACCCTTTTGGAATAGAAGTTGGAAACCCTTCAGAAATTCCCTATGGATATGATGAGAAATGGTTGATCAACGTGCATGCCATTGACACAAGGGGTGTGGAAGATAGGTTGGGGTGCATTGAGTGTAGGTGTGACCTTTATAATGTCACGAAGGATGCAGATGGTAACCCTTTGAGTCCAGATTATAAGGGAGGTTTGGATTGTTGCCCTGATAATACCACGTGCAGGCTGAACAAAGGCTTCAAGGGTCCAAAGAGAACCTTATACCTTAGATACACGGTGAAGTGGTTCAGTTGGGACAACTACGTGGTGCCCCTTAAGATTTATGTACTTGATGTGACTGATGTTTTGAACGTGTCCAAAGGAGTGAGTCCAAAGCATAATTGCAAGGTAAGTGAATTATTCTCAAGAAATATATATATATAAAAGGATTAATATTGCTCTATGGAAATTAAGTTTAAATAATACTAACACCTCATGTATTGGTTTTAAAGAGAGTACACCTGTTTATTTTTATATATAATGATCGCACTAGATTTAAATTTAGAACTTCATCTATATATTATTCCAAATCTCCCACCATTAAGTAAATCCTAATGATTTTATATATAATTGTTTTTACATGTGATGTTTATGTTATTTTTAAGAAACATATACATACTCCCTCCATATTACACAGATTTTGGAATTCTGAAATCATTAACTGATGGATTTAAAATTTCATTACATCTTGACCAAGATTTATTTAATCTTATATTTTTAATTTCATTTAGTTAGTTAAGAGATAATATTTGAATCAACATATCCGTACAAGTATTTTTTTTCTTCTAAATCCATACAATTATTAAATAAGGATATGATTGGAAAAGAAATTTGACCAATCTTAAATTTCTAAAAGGAGAAGTCTTAAAATAAAAGAAAAAATGTGAATAGTCTGTAACTTTGGAATGAAAAGTATCTCATTTACTTTTATATATGGATTAGGGAGCTCGTATAAAGTATTCTTAAAATGGTTTTTATATTTAAAGTGTATACTTGTAATTAAAATTAACTCTTAAGGAAGTCATTTCTCTAATTATTATTATATGATAAAATCATGGGATAAGGGAAAGAACCACGCAACTTTTGAAAACATATGAATTCAAAGGCGTAATATATATATATTGTTTTTTTTATTGAGTTGATTTTTGAAGAGGTCTCTCTTAATAAATAAAAACTCAGCCTCTTCTAAATTATGTAATTATTTATTTATTTTTATTAAAATGATGACACTTGACGTTCATAGTTATATGTTTTCTTATTTTAGTTTTTCAGGTAATTAAAAGTAAGAGAAAATTGTCAAATTAAAAGCAACTAACTATAAAAAAAAATTACGCAGGTATTATAAAGTATAGAATATTTCGTCCACTTGTATATGTCTCAATCCCAATTTAATCCAAAAATATATATAATTCTAGTCCACGTTTCATTTCGTTGGATGTAAGTAAGAAGGGATTTATTTGCTACAGGTTGAGTATCAGGTTGAACCTTGCAGCAAAGGCTATAATAGTAGTGCTTGCATGGATGTCAGAAAAACAAGCTTCCCAATGCAAACTGGTGGATATGTCATCTATGGTGTTGGTCATCAGCATGCAGGTGCAAATGCATCAACTCTATACGGACAGGTGACATAATTATATGAATATTAATGCTTTCTAGTCACATGAGTAAATAAGCAAAAACTAATTAAACATTGAAAATGGTACTATTTTCATCCTTAAAATTAAAAGGGTTTCTAAATTCGCACCTTTTGTTCCATTCATGCCATTGATTTCAACTGAGGATCATAAAACATTTTACTGATGATAAAAATTAAGAAATGGTGGAACTTTAATGTTCATTTTACTAGTGATGGCTTTTTTTATATAAAAAAAAAACAAATATTTTCATTGATATATACTTCTTTTGCTTTCACCAAATGCACTCCTCCCACATTCACCAAAAATAAAATAAAAACAAAAAATAAAAATCTTCTATCTTATTCAGGAAATTGGAGGATAGTTGTTGGGAATTAGATCATCAGTGCTTCTTTTACTAAATTTCAATTAACCATATCTTTGAACCCGTATCATTGAAACTGAATTAATTTGTAAGATGTTTATACCCCGAAGAAAAAAGATTGTGAGATGTTAACTAAATATTGGACTAGAGCTTACTGTTTGAAATTTTGACAAAATTAATTTCAGGATGGGGGAGTTATTTGTTCTTCAATACCAAAATATGGAACTGGAAGTGAAGCAGGAGATGAGAAAGGGTATGTTGTAGGAATGTCCACATGTTACCCTCGACCAGGTACTATCAAAATAAAAGATGGTGAAACCCTAACTCTAGAGATTATCTACAGCAACAGCGAAATGCACAGTGGAGTAATGGGGCTTTTCTACATCTTGGTGGCAGAACAACTGCCACACCAACACCACCTTTGACATTATTATGTGTCCTAACTAAATTCACCTTGGAAGTTGATCCAAGAGACTATTATATTATATGATATCTATGAGTAAGTGAATATGTTGTGATGAATAATAAGGCCAGCTCTGAATCTTGTAATAATAGGTAAGTATTAATGTATTCTACTATAGTCACATATCTTTAGATAATATCCTGTCAACATATTCTTGATCATGATGAATAATATATAGTAATCAATTTTAAATTTCAAATTGAGAAAAGTTGAAAATTTCAAAAGAAGTTCTGTTAAAGAATGGGAAACACACGGAAAAACCAGTAAATAAAAATATCAAAAAAGTACCTGCACCCATGGTTCCAAGCTCTGTTAAAGAAGTTCTGCATGATCTTGCAATGAATCCCAAGCAATGGTTTAGAGATCAATGGTTTGTTTATAGACATGATTCACCGTAAAACACTATGGCCTCTTTTGATTCATGTAACTATCCCTGCCTAGTGAGAAAGGTTTTGGTTGACGCTGAAAGAAGAGTTAGAGTTTTGACAATAGATAAACAAAACCTATTCATTGCAAATCAATCCTTCAAGATAAGCAAAACATTAAAGGAAAACCAATGTAAGCAACATCCTATTATCTAGCCCAGCCAGTAGCCATAAACTGAAAATAAAAAGAAACATCCTTTGTCTTTGGATAACTTTATGGTACTAGCAAGAGGAAATACATAGATGTATTGGAATTTACCTCAGGAGTTGGAGCCTCTTTACACTGTCCATTCAGCCAACATATCCATTTAACTAAAATAATCAAACAATAATTATCTATTAATTTAGGAATGAGAAATAGGATAAAAAAATTATAGATGTATTGGAATTTACCTTTGAAGTTGAAGCCTTTTTACATTGCCCATTTAGCCAACATATCCATTCAAAAAGAGAAACGCTTAATTAAAATATTAAGAGATAAAAAATTTCTTCTTAACAGTATATTCACCACTTTCATAATTTTTTAATAATATTATTTTATTAATTCATTAAGAATCATATCAAGCCTATTTGTCATTTTATCCAATATATTAACCTTAATAAGAAATATATATCCACTTTCATAATTCCTATTTGAAGCCAAGAATATCACGTGCTAGAATCCAAATCAACATGTCCAAGCTAATAAAAAATGCATTGGTTTGCTTTTTTACACTATTTTTTTGTAAAAGCATGTCCAAACAATTAACTGCATTAATTGAATAATATAATATGACTTAAATGCAAAGATATACGTAAACTTTTGCCTAGTATATATATTTTATACTATTTTCTAATGGCCTTGTAGCCTAATTAATCCCAATCCTACTGTTAAAATGTTACTAAAAGTTGATATAAACAACTGCAAAATTGATTAAGCCAGTGAACACAACATAGGAAAAAGTACTAGAAAGCTACATAATAAATTCATTCCACTAATATAAACAAGCTCATTAGAGGATTAAAGCTTTGCAAAATGGTAAAGGCTCTAAGCAGAAGTTAATTAAGTGCAATTAAATAAAATTGCAAAGTAAGGTTTTCCTCTTCTGCATTCACAAGTGATTCAAATAAAAAGCTTACCAATTCTTTGAGGGAAGAAATTGACCTTTTAGAGACTAAGATTCTCCACAGCTTCCTGCCAATTCTGCACACCACATATCAGTGTCAATACCTTAATTTCAAATAATGAACATGCCAAATACTTCACATACAATATTTTAAAGCTTGTAAAGTTCCCAATCCTGACAGGTATAATACAAGTCAAATTATTTCCTCTCAGCATTGAGAAAACATGGAAAACAATGGTCAAAACATATGGAAGACAACAAGAAGGATCAAACGAGTTAAGTGACAGATATTGTGCTTGAGTTGGATTATTCAAAAATAACACAAACCAGTTAAGTGATAGATATCAGGGGACAAAATACCCATTCAACATGAACCAGAACATACCTTCAATGTTACACCAAAAAAGAAACAATCTTTTTCAATGTGACTTCAAATAGAACCAGAACATACCTTCAGTGTTATTTTCCCAGGAGAAACTATTGTAACCCAAACAAAGGGACACAAGTTCACGGTAGGATGAAACAATCTCACTATGTATATTATAAAATTTAAAGTAGCAATGAAAAAATGAAACTGTCATTGGATGGAGAAAAGCTCATACCAATAGTTGGTGCAGAATTCTATTTTATTCATGAAACATTTTCTTTTCAAAAACAATGAAAGAAGAAATGAGAATATATATATATATTGTTAACTAAAAAGTATCCCTTTCAAAAACAATGAAAGAATCCATGATACTCCAAGAGAACTTCTATGCCTTCATCCCAATTAAAATGACAAAGGTGAATGTAAGAGAAAGTGTTGGAAACTTCAGCAAAGTAATCCCCTGCCCCGTGGCCTCAATACCCACACTCTCCCCTCACACACAAAAAGAGGGGAAAATGAGACAACACATATACACATCTATCTAAGAAATATACCTCCATAGAAGTCAGTTAGCAACATATAACTTCTGGACTCTGCCTTATCTCTGGAGTCATCTTAGCAATTTCAAGGGAGAGCTCTGCAGGTTCAACCTAGCAGCATGACTTGCTTAGTTCCTTGGTTTTTTCGTAGTGAAATAAGCCATATAAATCAAGTTTAAGAAGAGCATAAGGCTACTTACTTTTTAACCAGCGTGCTTATCCAGTTTAAGAAGAGCAAAATAGCCTCGAAACTCTTTGTTCATCTGTTCAATATTGAGATGAGTATCAAATCCCCCTGAAAATCCTTCTCCTTTACCAATTGATAAACAAACGAAAATATCAATTTATGAATCAATTACGAATTCAAATTCAAATCCAAACAATCATGCACATAGAACATGAAAGATATAAATCAAATCGAAGATCATACCTCCGAAAAAAATTATGCTCGAAACCCTAAGCCGCAATACAGAGACTGCGCGATGGATAAAGAAGAAGTTGAAAAGTTAGGGCTTCTGGTTCTGGTAAGTAAGAGGAATGCTACGATCAACTGAGTGTTGATTGGAAAATGGTTGAGTCTTCGATTCGGAAAAGCAAAAATTGGAGCCACTTTGAATCACAAAGTTTGGATCGGAAAATGGTAGGATCAAAACAATCGCTTCGCGACTTTGTCGTCGCTTCACACGAGTTTGGGAAATGTAGATGAAGAGTTTTGATTGCTTTTTAAGAACTCTAAAACGCTGGTGATCTTCAATCAAAACAATAAGCGAGACTAAGAAAGAATATAAAGCGAGTCAGTGTCAGGTAATGGGCAAAATCAAACGTTCAAGAGAGAAATGAAAAGACGGAGAATATGAAAAAAATTAGGAAAGTTTTAATAAAATTAAATATTAAATTCTAAAAACAATATATTTCCGACGATTTTATAGAACCGTCAGAAAGGTTCGGTCACTAGACACCAACTTTTTTGTTGTGTCAGAATAAGATCAGCTGGTTCTTTTCTGTAACATATGATTCCGTGTGTTGATTGTACTCTGTCAATGATATATATATAGTAAGTAAAAATAATATTAAAAGTGCTTTCAAGATAAATAAATAAAAAAATAACAAAACTGGAAGGATTTATATATATGATCAATTAATTTAAAATAAAAAGTTTTCACTTACAAAAGCCTAAATAACAAATTCCCTCTATATATTACGTTATAACATCTATAGTCGTTGTTAGAGTATTAGGTGAAATTGAGTTGAGTTACTCATGAACTATTTAAATTCAATTTGTTAAGTAATTAATCAAGATCAAACTCATTTGTGTAATTAAACAAACAAACTCAAATTTAATATTAAATTCGATTATTTAAATGAATCAAATTTAAACTTTACAGAATCACATTTAAAGTTCATTAATAGCTCATACATGAGTATATATCATAAAAAAATAAGAAATGTTGTACTACATGTTGAACCCATTTTTTTAGATTATTATCTAATATTAAAATATATTGTTAAATACTATACTGATAAAGGTAAAAAATAATTTAAGAACAATTTCTACAAAAGCAAAAAAAATTATTAATTAACTAAAACAAGTAAAACCGAAGCTCTATTTTTATATAAACAAATCAAACTCAAGTTTTTAGTTATACTTGTTTAAATAAATAAACTAATTAAGCTATCCATATTTTTCACAGTCAAACCTAAATTTTTAGTACTTCACTTGACTCATTTACATTTCTAATTGTTATAGTATTCACATACTCATATTTTTTCCAGATATTGTTGGGCCAATCCGATATACACATTTATCCATCACCGATTTCATAATCAACACGAACATTTAGTTTACATTTATATATCAAGTGGTTAATAGTTCTATTGTTTTGTTTTACTAAGAAAACATGACCACTACAATTTCCAAACATATAAGGATTAGATTGATGGTTGTCAAAGAGATGGGTTGAGAATGAAGACATTCTTGATGAGTATATTCTTATAGAACACGTTACTAAGAATGACTACTACAACTTCCAAACATATAAGGATTAGATTGAGGGTTGTCAAAGATGTTGAGAAATAAGACATTCTTGATGAGTATATTTCTATAGAGGATATCATTCCTAACTTTCAAACACCGACTTATAGTGTTTATGAAGCGCGTTGAGAACATGGGTATTGTAAGTTCTTTTAATCTAATGATCAATGGGAGTTATTATTATTTTGTGTTGCTTTTATTACATTAGAGTTATGTAAATTTGATTACAAAATGTTATGTGCATGCTAATGTTAATTATTATATGATTTAATAATTGTAACATTTATATTATTGTATTTGATTTGAGATGTTTCGGTTTATTTTGGATTGTGTTTGGTGAGAAATACAAATATGATTTCTTTCAGAGATTGATTGTGTCTTCTTGAAAAAAACACAATGTAGAATTCATATACAATAGCAAAACAGGGACAGCAAACTATGTTATAATGTATATCTACACCAACACACTTGTGTTATGATCATACTAATAAAATTGTGAGTTGTGTGGTCATAATTTAAGTGAGCTAAACCCTAAATAGTTTATCTTTATGAATTTTAATTATTTAGTGATTTTATTAGTTGTATTGGTCATGTTATGTGGTCATTATATTTAAATTGTTTTTTATGCCACATTTATTCAATCCGATAGTCATTTTTTAAATTAATTTCAAAATAAATAAGAATTAAATGGATATGCATCATTAATAAAAGTGTTTATATTTTCAACCAATTACATATTATGTTTGAAATGTCTTTTTAAAGTAGTTAGTATTAAAGTTAGTGCATATAGTGATTTGTAATTGGTAGGTAGTGTAAAAATATTCTACATTTTTTACAACAAATTATCGGTACATATCCTATTTTTTCAAATAAAACCAAATCAATATTGTTCAAATGGAAGAATGTTGAATTTTTCTTTATTTGATTGATGTATTTATTTGTTTTGTTAAAATACATGTTTGATGTATGAACTAATATATTTTTCTAGTAGGCCCAATTATTAAGATTAATTCTGTTTTTAAAATTTGAAGGACAAAAAGCAAAGTTATCATAAATGTGAAGGACTAAAAATATACTTTTAAGGTCTTTATACTATAACCATTGCACAAAACAAGGACAAAAGAAAATAACGACTGGCTAACCCTTGTGTACCCAATAATTCTTCTTCCTTCAAGGAATTCAAAATTTCCTTGCAGGCTATCTTCTTGGCTGTGTCCCTAAGAGCAGGGCCGGTATACTCATACTCGTGAATAACCCCATCAGCTTCTACCTCCATTCTATAATTAGTCACACCATCTTTGCGGGACACATCCTCTAGTACAATCTTATAACTTCTTTTTTTGGCACAATTCATTCAACTCTCGGATGGGATGGAGCTTCAATGTTTCTGGTGTGACAAGGGTTTCCAAAAGTGGCCTTATGCTTTGCCACACAACCTCCTTATTGAATCTTGAATCAACAAGAATCGCTCCAGCCAGAGACTCTAATATCTCCAAGTACCTATGACCTATCAAACAATAGGACTAATCTTATGAGTTTTGTAATGGTTAACACATAGTGTCTGATCATCTAAGCCACAGAAAAGAAATGCTCTGAAAAACTCAGAAAGTATGTACTAAGATTACACCTTTAAATTATGCCAAAGAATTAATGACACTAAAGAAGGGAACAATAACAATGGTAGACCGTTTGACTATTATTTGACACATAATTTACCAATCCAAATGGGGCAAAAGTTGGTCGGTTTTCATCATAAGGTTCATTCCCTGAAAGAATTTGTTTGATGTGTTAGTCATTCAAAGTTTACGGACAGATAGAGCTTTATGTTCAAGAAACAATATTTAAAAAGGAAGGAAGTAATAGAAGGAGAAATGAATACAAGGCATGCAAGTTACCAAATTCCTCCACCTCTGCTTCTTCTGTGACATTATCAGGACCAAGATGATCCGACAAAGCTCCAATCTTATGAAGTTCTTTGCATGTTTCAAGGCATGCAATATTCTTTGAGTTTTTTTGTCTCCTTACACGAATAGGCTGTAGAGGGCAGCTCTTGGGAAGATACAATGTTCTAGTCTCTTTGTCCCACCTTGGAGTCGGTTTAAAGTACCTGAGAGTTTAATCTAGATGGGATAAATGATGAAGAACAACATAAAAACAAAACAAAAGAACCTGAATGATGCAAAAGAAAGCATATCTTAGGTTCATCAAAATGAAGGAAGAAAAAACATTAACAAGGGCAGCAATGAACCAACTAACCCATCTGCAGGGAGCCGTGAGCAATACAAGTGTATCAAAACTAATGCTAGAACTAAGATTTGCAAAGGCTTCAGTGCTTGCAACGCGATAAGTTTCCTCGTCAAAATTATCTCCTTCAAGAGGATCACATGGAAGGGAAGAATGGCGCAATGATTCCTTTCTTATAATATCCCCACTAGCAAGGTATTTCGTTAGTCGAGAACATTTATCTGAATCCCCACTGTAATTTCAGAATACAATAAAGGTATTTAGGGAAAATTAATATTAACTAGTAAAGCATATAGATTTGATGCTATAACTTTGTCTCTTGCAGCTCGATAATTAGCACTTGTCCAAGTTCTAGAGTAATAATGATACTGAGGGAGAATTGTAAAAAAAATACCTCTTAACCATTAATATATAATCTGAATTTTCCATTCTGGCACGTCCTCGGGACTGTATGAAACTGCATACTGTGGGACATGGATCAAATCTAATAGCCAAATTGCAACTTTTAACTTCTAAACCCTCTTCAAGAATTGATGTTGCAACAATGATATTGACCTGAACATTAAATTTTTTTTCTTGATAAGACACTAAATTTGGTTGTTACATTAGTGGATTTTAAGAAAGCGACATACCAATCTCATTCGAAATGCTTCCACAATTTTAAATCAGCTGCTGAGTCTGCACAAAGAAGAATAACTAAGATTTTTTCTGCTTTAATGTTTTGCCTGGATGAGCTTGGTGTTTCGCTGGCTTTGAAGGTTCTTTCCCTTCTCCTACATAGACTTTCTGCCAAAAAAATAGAAGTCATAAATAAAATTTGTTTATGATTTCTAAAAAAAAAAACAAAAAAAAACTTTAATAATTTTAAAGTAGTGAAAAAAATTAATTCTACATCGTAAATTTAAAAAATAATTAAAATTGTGAAATATTTTATTATTTAAGTTAATAAATAAAAATTATAACATTGATTATTACTTTTAATTCAAAAATTTTAACAAATGTTACTATTTATTTCTTTTAAATAATAATTCAAAACAAACCAATAATTAAAAAAAAAATCTAAAATGATCGTATCGCCGAATGATAACCATACAATACGAGTATTTACTGACACTCACACGCTCACTATTTTCGCTGACACTTGAGAGGCACGTTTTTAAACAAATTGAAATAGCAGAGAATTTCAAAGTGTTGACAGAGTTTCCAGAAATTTTAATTTAAATGAATACCAATGTGCTGATGTGTTCTGTTTCTTCTCTTTTTCTTTTTTCTGCCCCTGTTGTGTTCACTGAGGGTGAATGCATGCATATATAAGAATTAGTAAAACCGAAAAATGTACCTGTTCAAGAAAAAAATAGGTTAGTGGCAAAAAGTGTGTGATGATTTTTTTAAAAAAGTTAAACACAAGAGAATAATAAAATATAAATGATACATTTAATGTATTTTTTCTAGAAGTCAATTTTTTACATTTTCATTTTGACTAAACAAAATAAAATATCTTGTTTTTTTTTATCTTCTTAATTTATCATCTTGCCTTTCTCCCAAATTATTTCATAAAAGTAATAATAATGTATTACAATTTGGTGTATTTTTGAATTTATGGTTATTAGATTAAAAAAATTGTAAATGAACAATTAAGATTAAAAGGGTAAATTAGGAATGAAGATGTTAGTAATATATTTTTTCTAGATTAAAATATGTTTTTAGTTATAAATATGAAAAAATTTAGTTTATGTTTCTTATATACTTTTCATCTTTATATTTTATAAATGTGTCATTTTTTTCCCTCCAAGCCATGTTAGATTATACTTAATATTAAGTGACATTGTTTTTAATTTAAAATTTAAAATATAAATTATAAGATTAAAAATCGTCATAAATTATATAAAATATAAAATAAATAATATTATTTGTGACATTTCCTAACCTCCACAAATTGTAAAAAAAAAAAAAAAGTCACCACCTGAACCATCACCACGGCACCTGAACCACCGTCACCACCACACTTGAATCAAACAGCCACCACCTCCAACCAAAAAGTCCCAAATCAAACATCCCCACCCCCAAATTTGAAATCCTAATCACCATCACCACCACACCTGAACCAAACAAAGATCAATTGCGAAAACGAAACACTCACTGTAATCTCCGCAAGAAATGTGTCGAGATCAGCAGTATTGATTCTAGAAGCAGCTTCGGCCACCGTCACCTTCAGCTTCTTCGGTTTCTTCTACTTCGCCTTCTTCACCTCCAGAACGACGTTGGCTTCATGCTCTGCATCGCTGTCGGAATGTCGCTTCGATCTGCTCAGAGCGGCAGCTGCAGCTGCTTAAGCCTCGACGACGTTTTCAGAGTTCAGACCCTTGAAAACCCCATTGGAAGAGAGACGAAGCAAGGGGCAAGAGCGGAGGGCACACGTGGGATGGTTTAGATCGCAAGGAGGAGGAAGAAGGGACAACCGTCGAAGAGGGATCTGGCGCGCCACTCCGGCAAGTCTCCGGCCAACGATTACGTCGACGATGAAGAGGTACGAGAAGAAGAAGCTCAAGCTCATGGTGAAGCTGAACCAAGATGGCGACGAAGAAGAAGAGCAGCGAGAAGAAGAAGAAATCGAGATGACTCGAGCAAAAATTTTAAAATAAAAAATAATGTTATTTAACATCGCATATAATCGAACCTGACTTCTGTAACATGGTTAAAATTTGTTAAAAAATACTAATTTAAAAATGAGACTCGTTCTTTTTAACAAAAAAAAAAATGAGATTCACTAAATAAGAAGTTAGATCCATAATTTTTTTATGATTTCTAATAAATTTTAGATAACAATAAATAGTGTGTTAGAGAATGTGATATTAACATTTTTTATTATGATATTATAAACCTAATTTCCGTTTTTCATTTGTTTCTTCTATTTTCACTTTTGTCCTCTACATTAACTCTATTTATTATTGATTTTCCCACCCTTGATTAAAGAAAGAACCTTCCTTCTCATTGTAAAGTTAAAAACCTTTGATGTTGGGTGTTAGGCAAGAGATGTTGACAACTTTGTCCTTCAACTAGAGCCATCACCAACAATAGAGTGATTATCGGTTGCAATCAATAAAGCTCAACAACTGAAACACTCGTTGGGGGAGATTTGAGATCTAATCAAAGATTTCAGGAATAATAAACTCTACACAATAGTCTTAGTGATCATTATCTTCACTAAGCATAAGATAAACTAGGGTAATGGATTTTGTCTGTGGGTGGCGAACTTGGACTACATGGAAAAGTTGCTAGATAATTCATCCTATATAATAGTATATCACTTATGCAATGTACCCCACAATTAAATATAAATGTAACTATATCAAATACGTTAAAATCATAAATGAAACTAGGGTAAGAGTTTAGTCTCTTACTGGTGGACTTGTTCAAGACATTTGTCATTTTGTATTATTATGGGTCTGTTTGGGTAAGCTTCTTTAAAAGCACTTCTAAAAGAAGAAAATAAGAATGAAAAAATGAGATGAACTTTTCTAAAAGTAAAAATAAGTTTTTCATTAGTTAATTTTTAGAAGCTCGTTTGCCTCGTTTTTATGTTTAAATGACACACACCTAGTAAAGTAATAAAGAACAAAATTTTGATTAAATTAAAAATAAAAACAACAACAACTAACATAAATTTCATCAATTAAAAACATAACTAAATAGAGTTATGATCTCCATTGGAGCTTGTTGTTGCCATTGATTCACGCATCAAAGCAATGATCTCTTTGGCAAGTCTTGGTTTTATTGCTTTATGTAATAGAGTTAGGGTTTCTTCTAGAGATTGACTAACCATTGCATACAACTCGATCAAACCGTTAGAACTCAATTGTGAAAAGAAGAAAAACATTTTCACTATTTCATTGTTGTCTTTGAGCTCCATACAATCATATTCACACGCAACCATCACTTACATATACAGATTTACGGTAAAAAGCCTCAAATAAGCTTCTTCCACCTTTGATGACATCTGTAACTACTTTCCTCAAAGCAGCAAGCAACATTTCCTCACTAATTTTTGTGAACTTAGGACCATTAGGACATTCAAACAATACCCCTTAGAAGTTGATACCACATCACCATCATAATATATAACAACAACTACTCCCTCCATCTTCAATCTAATATGGTGAAAGATCCTACACAATGCATTGAGCTTCCTCAAACCACTCCTATTTATTATCATCTTGTACTGGTCTCTCATGAGTCAATTATAAAAATGATCAAGATTTCACTGATATAATAGATGGTTCAGATTGCATTGAGCTTTATAAGGACACTACTAACTTGTCAAATTGTCATAAATACGATTATTAAATCACAATATAAAATATTAAAGTTTACTTTAAAAAATTATTTTTTTTAAAATACAATGGAATCATGATTCCATTATGTTATTTGGGAAAGAATCAAATAACACAATGGAAACATGATTTCGTTGTTTTCTCCCACTATACAATGAAATTGTGTTTCCGTTGTACACTTGTACAGAGGAATCATATTTTTGTTAATTTTTTTCACCCCAATTGCACAACGAAAATATGATTCATTTGTACAATTTTTCAAGGGACAGTTTCGGAATATGGCTAAAGTGCACCCACATGGGTAGTGCTATTAGCAAAACTGGTAATGCCAATAGAAATACTCATTGAAGATTGATGTGGGCCCAACTTTAAAGCCCAAACCCAAAAGAGATCTCAGGAGCAAAAAATAGTGACACAATAAAATAACCCCAACGGCTAGTAATTTTAAAACGGCTACTTTCCTTGACACTTTTTTTTTCTCTTTTACCTTTCATTTCTCAATTTTTCTTCCTTTCACTTTCTATCGTTGAAGCACTCATTGCTCGTGTGCTTTTCGCCCTCTGTTAAATTCGCAATATTTCTCTCGTTCCCCTTCACACCCTTCAACTAGAAGGAGGAAGAAGAAGTGAGGGATCTCTTAAGTTGAAAATTTCAATCTTGTTCCTCTGGTTTCATCGTTTTCTTGTTGAGAAAGTTCTTGTCACAATGCTGTTTGAAAGAGGCTCTCTGGCGAGGTGCTACATGACACCGCCGCCACAGCCGCCATCGTCATGGAAGCAGCCACATTCGCGGTCTCCCAGTGTGCCGTTTTCAGAGAGAAAAAAATTGCCAAATTCTGCGAATAAAATTGATCTTTTTCATATAATTCACAAGGTTCCTGCTGGGGACTCACCTTATGTTAAAGCCAAGCAAGTTCAGGTAACATGGTTTTTTTCTTTTTCTTTTTGTGTTGAATTTTGATGTTACTTCTTCTGGGGTGCGCTGTTCTTGCTTGTGTTCCTTCACTTCTAGGTCTTGAATTTTCTTACGTGGGAAAGGAGGTTTTTGTTTCCGCGAAATTGCTTTTGTTTTGTTTCTTTTAAAGCCAAGCAAATTCAGGTAACATGGTTTTTTTTCCTTTTCTTTTTGTGTTGAATTTGGATGTTACTTCTTCTCGGGTGCGCTGTTCTTGCTTGTGTTCCTTCACTTCTTGGTCTTGAACTTTCTTACGTGGGAAAGAAGGCTTTTGTTTCTGCGAAATTTCTTTTGTTTTGTTTCTTTCTTTTTGTTTTGTTGTGAATATGACGGAATTTGAGGGTCTAAGTAATTATGCTCTTAGTGTTCTGAAATTATAGAATTCATGGGGTGGGGTGTAAAGGGATATTATTGGTTTATTTTCTTTTATGGGTTTTGTGCAGTGATTATTAATCTGAATTCTTCATTTACAGTTAGTGGATAAGGATCCGGGAAGAGCAATTTCCTTGTTTTGGGCTGCCATCAATGCCGGAGATCGTGTTGAAAGTGCCTTGAAGGATATGGCCTTGGTTATGAAGCAATTGAATAGGTCAGATGAGGCAATTGAAGCTATTCGATCTTTCCGTCATCTTTGTCAGTCCGATTCTCAGGATTCTCTTGACAACATTTTGGTTGAGCTGTATAAGGTAAAAGCTGATGAATTCTCTTCTATTTTGTTGCTGTTTTTCTGTATCTTTAACTGAATTATAAAGGCTTGGTATTTTGGTACATCTTACCTAGTGGGGTAAGGCTGTTATTGTTGTATGTATGTTGGTGTACATCACCTAGTGGCTAGTGAGATAAGACTATTGTTGTTGTATGTATGTTGGTGAAGAGGTCTGGAAGGGTCGACGAGGAGATCGCCATGCTTCATCACAAGTTGAAGCAAATTGAAGATGGCTTGACCTTTGTGGGAAGGACTAAAAAACAAGCGAGATCTCAAGGAAAGAAGATTCTAATAACTGCCGAGCAAGAGATATCGAGGTTGTTTTTTCTTACATCCATGTTTTTTTGTTATTATATACATCTAGTTTATGGACCATGTACCTTTATTTGACTTGGAATGTCTCTCTAATAATGTAGGATATTGGGGAACGTGGCCTGGGCATACTTGCAAAAAGGAGACTATAAAGCAGCTGAAGAACATTATAGGTGGGCTTCTAAGATGGAATCAAAATGGAGTTTTATATTTTATTTTTGATTCTTTGCAGAGAACAGTAACAGTTCCTCATTTGTTTCTACAGGAAAGCATTGTCTTTTGAGGTTGATAGGAACAAACAGTGCAATCTGGCTTTATGTTTAATTCATATGAACAAGATCAAAGAAGCAAAGTTTCTACTCCAGGCAGTTCGCACTGCTACAAAAAATAGAAAGATGGATGATTCCTTTGCCAAATCATTCGAACGCGCTTCTCAGATGCTAATTGAGATAGAGACATCATCATCATCACAGAATGCAGCATTTTCAATGACGAGTATGTCGCAGTGCTCTCCACAAAGCTTTGAGAACTCAATTAGAAAGAGCTCTGATAGTGTTCAGAGTAGGTCAGAAAACCGGTCTGAGACCTCTGAGGGGGATGTACCTCATGCTAGGAGGAGATTGTACCAGTCCCCTGATCCTAGTAGAAGAGATCTTAGTGTTCCTCGCACAAAACCAAAAAGATGTTCATGGGGATTCAATACTGGATATCGAAGGGAAGCTTGGGGTGATGTCAATTCAGATTATAAACCTTCATTTGGGACTCCTCCTAATGATAAGCATGTCACAAGGATGCTAAACTCAAGAGAAAAAAATGGTTTGTCTTCACCTGCCAATGGGAAGTGGAGGACAATGACATTGGAAGACCCGGCTATACTAAAGCATGAAGTTACAACAGTAACATGTTCTGATTCATTACACGTTTTAAATACAGAAGTGGCTATGGAGTTTACTGAGAAGGAGAAATCTGCTGCAGATGACAATAGCTATAGCTCAATACTGTCAGAATCACATGTCACAGATGTGAATGGTGCCAACGAGTTTGCTTCAGGAAAAATAAAACCTGAGAAGAAAAGTTGGGCTGACATAGTAGAAGAAGAACAAAATGAAGAAAATGACTTCTTGAGTGGATTCACAAATTTTGATGATAAGAATGGTGCAGAAGTGTTTAATGATGAAAATGAAGACTCCAACATAATCTATCCAAGTCCTTGGCTACAGAACCTGCCTGAATGGTCAATATTGGACAAGAAAGATGGACACCTTGCATCTGAGAGTGCCATTCTGTCAAGGAATCCGACAGCAAGGCGTTCTTTGTGTTTCAACCCGGAACTGATTGGGGAGAAGAAGCTAACTAGGAGAAGCAGGTTACAGGTATTTCAGGATATTACGCTTCTCCCTGAAACCCCAAGATTTGCCTAAGATTATTTGCCTCTACACAAGTGTGCTAATGGATGGAGAAAGAAACATTGTTAGGACTTATTGGCTTAATTACAGGATCTTATGGATGGAGAAGGATCACATTGTTAAGACTTGATGGCTTAATTACAGGATCATGGATCTCATTTACTGAAGGAATTCCATTAATATAGCTTATTCTTTCATTCATACTCATTTTTTTGTAACAAGTTCTATAAATCCATGTTCATTTGCCCCATTACTGTAAAATAGTTCCCTCAGTTGTACTGAAACTGGAAGAGTGCCTATTTCTGGTACACTCACAAATTGTGCTTCAATTTTCTAGTTTCATTACTGATATTATGTACTTCGTCTACAATCAATGAGAAAAATTATGCTTCTGTTTGTTCCTATTAAGATTTGTAAATCCAACTTCATGCTTTCCAATACTGTAAATTAGTAGTTTCCTCAGTTGTAGTGAAACTGGAAGAATGCCTATTTCTAGTACACTCACAGATTGTGCTTCTATTTGAATAACTTCATCACTGACGACATTATGCAATGGAAAAATTATGCTTCTGTTTGTTCCTTTTAGGATATGTAAAATCCATGTTCATTCTTTCTAATACTGTAAAATGTTCACCATAAATAGAGAAAATGATCACAAAAAAACTATTGTCGAATAGGATCACAAAAAAACTATGGTCAAATAGTTTCTTCAGTTGTACTGAAACCAGAAGAATGCCTATTTCTGGCATACTCACTTTGTGCTTCAATTTGATTAGTTTCATTACTGATATTATGTACTGATCCTTGTACAATCAACGAAAAAAAAACTCGTGTCCATTAATATAGCTTATTCTTTCATTCATACTCATGTTTTATTTGTAACAAGTCCACAGCTACGGTTATCATATTTTGAAGTACGGTTACTACAGAATGTATTTAAATACAGATATTGTCATATTGAGCACTCATTATACAATGAACAAATGTTAACAAATATAATTAACTTAAACGGTTGAAGCCTTAATACTCTGTGCTCCATGTTTCTATCATGGACTTTAATTTGCTTCCATCTTATGATTCAACTAACCAGTATAAACAGAACCATGCAATTTTGATAGTATCATTTATGATCTAGATCAATGTATTGCTTCAGTATTTTTAATTCTTTGTAGCGGTTTCTTTTGGAGTTGTCGAGTAGTGCCTATCCTTGACGTGTTTTCCTTGCTTCACTTATTACCTATTCATAACTGTCTTATAATTATATACAGTAGAACTAACCTTTTGTTATTTTGGTAAGATATAACATATTCAGTGACTAACCCCAACATTGTGCAATAGTAGACTCATTAACTTGTTAGGCGACATTAATACACTTTTAAGAAGGAATTGCTTGCAACATAGATCACACTCGCACGTACAATTCTAAAATTGTCACACTAGAATATTGTTCAGA
This sequence comes from Glycine latifolia, assembly GCA_013407115.1. Taxonomy (NCBI): domain Eukaryota; kingdom Viridiplantae; phylum Streptophyta; class Magnoliopsida; order Fabales; family Fabaceae; genus Glycine; species Glycine latifolia. The sequence continues at coordinate 11,892,606 of CM023955.1, forward strand.
AGTGTTGATTACGCACTTTGACATCATCATTGACTATCTCAAAAGCAACATTTCAATTGCTTTGTTAGTCGCTAGAAAATGAATCCTCAATTCCTCATGACCCTTAATACTTCATTTCATTTGGATAGGCAAAAAGTAAAAAATTGACTCTTTTTTTTAAGAAGAAATTAAACGGTAAATATATATATGGGAAGAAAAATTAGAAGTTAACAGAAGAGTAAAAGAAGCAAATGTCACTGACGATTAGTATACTTACCCAAACATCATTTTTGACGGTCAAAATTTTTCTTTTCATAAAAAGTTTAATTCTCATAGCTATCAATGTAATTTACAGTTTTACTTTGTCAATTCTGAATAATGGAAAAAAACTGAATCAAAAAACACATTCTCAATTAATTAAAAAAAATATTTTAGCTATGATTTCAAAAATAATTATAATAAAAATAAATTGTCAATAATTAGATAATACTATAAATATCTTTATATTTTCCGTGTATTTTTAATTAAATTATAAAAATTATCTTAAATTTTATGATTCCGTCGATTATATCGAATAAACCATTCCAATTTATTTTTTAAATAAAATTAACAAACTAATATTTATCAATAAAAAATCAAGTAAATAAGAAACAAATTGACTTTAATTATAGTTCTTTCAGTCTTTCTTCTTAAATTTCTTTGACCAATGCTTCAAATAACCATTTAAATAGAGAGATCAACTTACTTCTTACTTTACGAGTAATTTTAAAAGAATAATTTTTTATTTTAATCATTAATTTTTTTTAAATTTAATGATTAAGATTAATTATTTATTAAAATTATTTCAACAGGGTCGATGGTAGAACTCATTAAAATCATTTGATTAAAAAAAAGAATGAAAAGAATAAATTGGAATAAGTTAATCCCTCCGTTTAATTTTATTTAAAACTTTCAAACACATGCCATTTGGTATCCCTACTATTTTATGAATGAAATAATTTTGTATGTATTTATAAAGTATGATTCATAACCTTAAACCGGAGCGAAGAGACAAGCGAGAATAGCAGTGTGGTCTCTCTCTCTCTCTCTCACTCCAACTCCAACCACAGAGACTACAATCAACAGCGTTGTTTCGACGACAATGGAATCTGCACTTACAGCTTCTAACTGGAACCGTTCTTTGATTCGAATTCGCCACACTAGGCCACGCTTCGGTGCCACTCGCCCCACAGCAATACGGTGCTCCATCAACTCGTATCGCTTGTCTAACCTCAGTCCCTCTGAGCTTCAGAGCCTCAAGAGCCGACCCCGCATCGATTTCTCTTCCATTTTCAGTGTTGTGAGTAATGAATGGGTTTTCTTTCCCTTTGTTTTCTAATGGGTCACTCTCAAAATTGTTCCTTTTTTTTTTTTTTCCCTTTCAGGTTAACCCCATTGTCGATGATGTTCACAAAAGAGGGGATGCTGCAGTTAAAGAGTTTGTCTCTTCTTCATTCAATCTCATCTATGATCTTGTTATTGTTCTGTGTGGCTTCTTAACTTCTTTGCTTATGTAACTTCACCAATGTGTTTTGTAGATATACTTCAAAGTTTGATAAAGTTGAATTGGATAAAGTAGTTGAGGTTGTCTCGGAGCTCCCTGATCCTGTGGTATGTTTTTTGGATATGCATACAAATATGAAGTTTTTTTTTTTTGTTGAAGATATGCCTTTGATTATGATTCACTTTAGTGATGTTGGTTTGGGTGCTATTATATTCTTGTTTTTGTGCCTTTTGTTTTGCAGCTTGATCCACCTATTAAGGAAGCTTTCGATGTTGCCTACGACAATATTTATGCATTTCATGCTGCTCAGAAGTCACCCGAGAAAAGTGTTGAGAACATGAAAGTATGTCAGTGTTGATTCTTGCTTATAGACCGGCTAGGTTAGATTGACAAACCAGGGGCTTATTGATTCATTGCTGAAATGATACCTTGCATAAACTTGTTCTTGTGCATTATTAAGTCAAATTTTGAAATATTCAGTGGTAGGATATAGTTAATGTAGTTAAGGGCCTGTTTGGATACAAGCCACAAGTGCTTTTGAGAGTTTTTCTACTGGAAATGTAGAGCTTTTTCTAGTAGAGAAGCTCTTAAAAGCACTTCTAACCTTGTATCAAAACAGACTCTTACAGCATTGAGCTTCATGTAGGAATAGTTAAATAATACTGGAAGGGTCAAATGGGTAGGTTATCTTTTTCAGTTGTGATTATGTACTTTTCTGTCCATGGTTAGTTTCTTATTTTTTTAATTTGTTTTTTTTTATTTGCGTATATCATATCATTTGGTTATCATGCCTACATGATTGTTTGTTTTTTGGTTCTTGGTGTTTACCAATTTATGTGAATCTTGAGTTTTCTGAAAATCTCAGGGAGTCAAATGCAAGAGAGTTCCAAGAAGTATTAACTCCGTGGGTCTTTATGTTCCAGGGGGGAACTGCTGTATTACCTTCCACAGCTTTGATGCTTGCAGTTGTAAGTTGAATAGATATTTCAGTTCCTCTTATGACTTTCAATGTTCTATAATTTTGGTTCTGCATATTGGTATTTATCGAGCCAGATTTAGCTGATGGTTAATTATTTTGTATGCCAGCCTGCACAAATTGCAGGATGTAAAACTATTGTTCTTGCGAATCCTCCAACTCGGGATGGCACTACATGCAAGGTATTTATCTATTTTGTATGAAAATTATAGTCATGATGTTGTTCTTGTTTTGACCAATGCTTTCCTGCAGGAGGTACTGTATTGTGCAAAGAAGGCTGGGGTGACTCACATTCTCAAAGCTGGAGGAGCACAGGTTTGAAGCATGATAATATATGATAAAATTTATCTGGTTTTGAAATCTGAATCTAGTATCCTTGTATTTAGCTTTATTCTAATATATATGTATCATTCACTATAAATTAAACTGTTATTAATATGGCATTTCTCTCCATTGTAGGCCATATCTGCTATGGCTTGGGGAACGGAAACTTGTCCAAAGGTGGCTAGCTTCTCATTTAACCCATCTTTATTGTTTGCCTCTCTATTTATAGTTAATGGATTCAGCTTTATTTCTTATTTTTTATTTTCTCTCTATTAGTAATTTAGTTATCATATTCTAATAGTATATATAGTGAAACTCATTCCATGATAATATTATCAAACTAATCCTAACCACACCCTAAATAGATTATATAATCTTGTGAATGAACCATACTTAAGATGTAAATTCAACAAAAACTTCATACTTATTTGATCCTTTTTAATTTTAATTGTGAATTTGAGGTGAAACTTGTAGGTTGAAAAGATTTTTGGCCCTGGAAACCAATATGTCACTGCTGCAAAAATGATACTCCAAGTAAGAATGTTTATATTACATTAAAATTTATGGATCTGTATCCACTATTACATTTCATTTGTTGAATCTTAAATCTTCTGCAGAACAGTGAAGCCATGATTTCAATTGACATGCCGGCTGGTCCATCTGAAGTTTTGGTCATTGCAGACAAGCATGCAATTCCTTCTCATGTAGCGGCTGATTTGCTTTCCCAGGTTTAATAAGTTTTAAAATACTCCTATTTGCTTTACAAACACTATTCACTAATTCACATTCATAATGAAAATTGGTACTCTTTCTTTGTCTCCCTCTTAGAAACGAAATTCATGTTCTAGTGTAATTTATACATTATTCTAAAATCTTATTTCTAGTTCTACATTATGATGTTAGTTTTCCGAAATTCAATATAGGAAGAACTCATAATATGCGCAGCTTGTAGGAAATGTGAATTAGTTGAAGATTAATCCCTATATATCTGAAAAGCAACCAAATTTGTAAACTGAGGAGATGGAGTATAGAATCATTTGTTTGTTTGTTTAGAATCTGATTATGATTCTGTGTTCTCTTAGTTGACAAAGAATGTGCAAATACACTACACTAGAGAAAATGAACTGGAACACCATTCTTCAAATAAGGCTCAAAATCTGCAAAAACTAAAAAGCACAGATAAACCCCAACTGACAGAACCACTTCAAACAAGACCTAAAACCTGCTAAAAATCCAGACACCGACTAGAAACAGTAGTGCAAACCATATCCAATATATAAAAAATTAATATAATGTTCAAAGTCTCAAACAGACATGCTTCACCATCATGCCAAATTATGACTTGAGCTTGATAAATCATCCCTTTTTTTCTACCTACACACTTCGAAGATGATTCCTAACCTTTTTAGCTTCTTGTGCACTGCTGATATCTATGCACCTAATTTACAATTTTCAGGCTGAGCATGGCCCAGATAGTCAGGTTGTTCTTGTGATTGCTGGAGATGGTGCGGATCTGAATGCAATACAGGAGGAACTCAGCAAGCAGTGCGAGAGTCTACCAAGAGGCGAGTTTGCCTCCAAAGCTCTGAGCCACAGTTTTTTTGTGTATGCACGTGATATGCTTGAGGTCAGTCCTGCTATCTATGTTTCTTTCTTGAGCTACTAAAAGCAGAGCGACAAGATCAGGATTAAGAAGGGGATTCAGGTAGAGAGAGAACAATTTCTTTGGAATAACTAGAACAGACTATTAGGCCTCTATGCCTGTATTTATACAGTGCACACCAAGTATGATTATTCCATAGTATAGATTTTACTTGTGTGGAGGAGTGTCAATACCGTGTTAGAGAAAATCAAGAGAAGAATAGGAGTAGCCAAATAGGAAATACGGGCCCACCCCAAAAATACAAAATAACCTATGAAGCATCTGTATAAATAAATATTCTCAACTTCTCGTACATTTATGCCACATGGAATGTTAAGATGATCTCTTGATATGTCAGAATTCATAACTTTCTTTGGAAGAATTTATAATTTAGCATTGAATTATATATTTATTTTTTTGTTTATTTTTAAGTCAACTAATAATTTATATTTAAGTCCTAATTCTCGTCTCACTTGTGAAGTCTCAATTCACCAAAGTTGTTATTGGAGTTTTAGAAGTCAAAGTTACCATTGCATCTTTCAGGCTATCAATTTCTCAAACTTATATGCACCTGAGCATCTAATTATCAATGTGAAAGATGCAGAGAAGTGGGAGAGTTTCATTGAGAATGCAGGTGCGCCTATGGATTTTCCTTTTGTTACTCCTTATTTATGTTTAGTTTTTAATAAATGTAGGGTTTGGAGGAGTGGGGATGGACTCTTGTGTGTTGTCAAAGATACTTATGTCTTCAATCTCTTATAGAATCCAATTCCTTTTTTATAACCTCATTTTTGTATCCTTGATGGCATGGCAATTCAAGAATCCTAGATCTTAATGTCTGTCATTGCCTCTGCAGGTTCTGTGTTTTTAGGGCCTTGGACACCTGAGAGTGTTGGTGATTATGCAAGTGGGACAAACCATGTCCTTCCTACTTATGGCTATGCAAGAATGTATGGTGGTGTGTCATTGGACTCCTTCCTGAAGTACATAACTGTGCAGTCTCTCTCGGAGGAAGGTCTAAGAAGGCTTGGGCCATATGTAGCAACCATGGCTGAAGTTGAAGGCCTTGAAGCCCACAAGAGAGCAGTTACCTTGAGACTTCAGGACATAGAAGCCAGGCAGGTTTCAAGATGAGATGATGCCTCAATTCATTGTTCTCTTTATCTCTTGTAAGCTACTAGCTCTTAGTTTTTGCCAAGTCTAGGGCCATTTTCTTGATGAAATTACCTAGATTTAGGTGGCATTAGTAGCTAGAAGTTGCCATTTCAAGTTCAGGTAACAATAGCTGGGTAACAAACATATACTAGTGCCTAAAATGTTGGTGATCTTTGGTTTTGATCAATCAATAATGCATCCATTTTTTTTTGTTACATAATTCATCCAAATATCTAATGTATTTGCTGAACTGTACTATTTTTTTTTTTACTTTCCTGATAAGCTTGCTTGAATGTACTAGTACTCGTTTACCATGGTTAGGAAAGTATTTGCAAAGAGGGATAACTTAGTATATCGAAAGAATATTAATTCATAAATAAAGTGTATTGAGAAATCTTGTAAAGACAGAAATATCTTTGTAAAGAATGAAGTGGAATCTTGCAAGACTAAGGAAAAAAGTTTGGTTAACGAGTATTTTTAACACTGGTTGAGAAAGATTTGTTCCTATGTCTTACATAAAATTGAAAATTGAAAATTGAATGATTTAATATTTTTATTTTTAATTTAAGAAAGGCTAATTAGTGTCTTAAGGATGATTAAGTACAATAAGTATAAATTATTAAATAGAAAACACAATTTATATGATTTTTAAGTAATTAAAAGCATTTAATATGATTTGTTAAAAGTTATCTACCCATTGTCTGTGGGAAACTCATTATTATGATCCTTTTAATTAAATAAAATTTTATTTTATTTAATATTTTAATTTTATATCCTTCAATATCTTAAAACATTTGTTAATAATTACTTAATAAAACGAAAAGGTAACTGCACTAATCAATATTTTCGCGGGACTTAGTGTTACATTGCGTTCATCCGGAAGCTAAATAATTTCTTACTGCTGATTTTTTAAAATACAAAATGTGATCGGGGAAATTAAGGGATAAAATTAAGTTATATGAAAGTATCGTAGCACAAATTATAATATTACTATAGTGACGTATTTTTGTTTTCATGTAGTGACTAATGTTTTCCACCAAAAAAAACCGTAGTGATTAATGTTCAATACTAAAAAGGATATTGGTGGCTAAATAGTTTATACATGAAGTTAGTAAAATGATTTTGTTTATTCCTTAAATTTATTTACAAGTCGATAATATATTTATCTACTTGAATAATTATTTCGTAGATTTTCACACAATGATACCTCAATCTTTTGTTCTCTTTATCCCGATTTTAGGTGCTAGATCTTAAATCATGTTCTACACTAGTTTGCATGACAATGTTACACATAGGCATGTTAACAGGGCTAAAAAAATATCGGCATAATTGGCATAGAACAACAATAAACCGATTTGTCTAAGTTTAAGAAAGCATACTTCATAAAGGATAACTAGCAGAAAATAAAATAGACAATATGTAAAATGGGGGAATATTTCATCTTAGTTCTTTACATTATACAAGACCATCCTCAAACTATCGGGGGAAAAAATACATGCTTGAAGGATGCGAGCTGTTAGCTTTTGAATTAAATATGTAACCAGTTGATGTATATGGATTATGGCTAGAAGCCCAGGAATCACCAATATAAAACCAAGGAAAAATTAGTGATGTTTCACCCTGCTAGATTTTCTCTATTACTATATCTCTGGTAACAATGGATAATTCCACAAAGAGAAATGACTGGCTTGTCTTTTCCATACAATTGCGTTTATTTTTGCAAGGTCAGAAAATGAGAACCCCTGCCAATGAATAAGATGATGTATCTTGTATGAGCTTGAAACAGACCCTATCAGGAATTAAATTATCAGAATCTACAAGAAAAGAGATTTGTAACAGACCCTGTTCACGGGATTCCCAAGTGGAAAGTTCCAAATCCCAATGCAGGAAAACTTGAGTTTGTTCCTAACAAACATGCAAGTCTACCTATTCTCGAGCATGCTTTAGCCACTGCACTTGAAGCAGCGCATCTAGTTGCAACCAAGTTCATCTGATGGCCATAATCATAAAATGCTCTGCCTCATTTACACAGCTATAGATTAAATAGCATCAGAAGAATCCTGAGAAAGCCTACTTACAAATGATTTCAGCTTGATAAGAATGTACAACAATTATTGAATTTTCTGTGTCATCTTAAAGGGCTAACAACCCAGCCAGTAATAGGATTCTGCCGGCGAAACCTCAACTTCCCATGTCCACCACTTTGCAACCGGTCAAGCACTGCATACGTAATTGAATCTGGTGTCAACCCTTGCTGCTTGAGTTTTGCATAGAGGTCCACTGCCTCAGCAGTTCTTCCACTCCTTTCAAGACAGTCCAGCAAAATATTATATGTTATTAAGTTAGGAGTGCATTCATCAGCAAGCATTTCATTAAACAACCTACACGCCATCTCAACTTTATCCGTCTTGCCAAAACACTCAATAAGTGTACTATAAGTCACAACATCCGGATTTAATCCTTTCTCTTGCATCTCTTTAAATCTCATGTGAGATTCATCAACATCCCCATTCTTTCCAAGGCAATTGATCAAAGAGTTATAGGAAATGACATCAGGCTTACAATCGCTTTTCTCTAGTTCTTCAAAAATTTTAACAGCAATGTCTACTCTTCCAGCCCTGCCAAAGCTGGAGATCAAAATATTGTATGTAAATATGTCTGGTGGAGGACCATCTTGTTTCATCTTTTCATAAAGATCATGAATGTGTGATATTTGTTTCAACCTGCCAAGAGCTGTGAATACTGTATTATACATGATAGTATCAGTGGTTACACCCTTTTCATGAACTTTATTCAGAAGGTCTATAGCTTCTGTCATTTTACCAGCACTGCATAAACTCTCCAACATGGACATGCAAGCATCTTTATCACCCTTGTCATGAAAGTTCCACATGTTGCAAAATAACCTATGTGCTTCAGAAGCATGACCCAGTTTGCTTAAAGTCCTAACAAAATATGCATATATCTGCTTGTTGATATATTTCTTTGATATGTCCACAATATTGTCTAGCTTATTAAGCTTCCCTTCAGCAACCAGAAGATTCAAAATCACACTGTACGTAAATTCATTAGGCTGAATATCATTCTCCACCATCTTTGAGAAAAGCAGAACAGCTTTGTCAACCATTCGCCCCTTGGCAAGTGCCTCAATCATAGTATTATAACCAATCAAATTAGGAGTACAGCCCTTTGCTAACATTGCCTGAAAAAGTGCTAGCGCCTCATCAGTTTTGCCACATTTCCCAGTCATTCTGATCATAATAGTGTAAGTGAACACATCAGGCTCGCAATGCCTCCGCTTCATATCCTCAAAAACTTTATAAGCTTTATCCACCTGCCAAAACAACACATATAATAATAACTGATAAACAGGACAACAGAAGTAAAATGCACATTCCAAAAACAATTTACAACACTAGTGGAACTCAATTAGATGTCCATCAATCTATCCATACAAGCATCTCTTAGAGTCTGCAGGGAAACATACCAATGAAAACTTCAGACAAAAAGAGAGCATATATATAAGGATCTGTTGGGAAGCACTTATTTACAGCTCAATTGGATTTATCTTATGATATAAGCACTTGTGAAAGGCTCGTTTGAATAAATTTCTTCATATGCTCTTATAGAAGATGAAAATAAGGTAAAATGAACCGTACTTATGCACTTTTATAAAAGTTACTCATTTAACTTTTCCAAAAGCTGAAGTGCATAAGTTGTTTTAGCTTATGGGAGAAACAGAAACTCAATTCATTTTACTTTTTTTTTCTCTCTTAAATGTTCATAAGTTGTTTTCAACTTATTAAAATAACCTCCTAATGAAAACACCCTTCAACATATATGAAAACAATTTAATCCTATTTCTTCTTTGATTATAAAATAACTCTTACACAAATAGTCACACGATGAGTACTTATCTAATAAGCACTTAATTAAGACGTTTGAAATCCAACCCTTCAAACTGAGCTACACACTAGCACTAAATAATTAAACGTTATCCAAAAGGGTGTCAGATTTAATCCAAACAATTGAAAATTTCAAAAAGAAAGGGTAACACTTTGCAATAGCAAACCTTTTCATCCTTGGTCAAAACATCCAAAAGCATGCTATAACTAAACAATTAAGATGTCTGAAAAATAATGAAACCCAACCCACCAAACTCTGCTACAAGCTAGCACTAAATACTTAAACTTTATCCAAAAGGGTGTCAGATTCAATCCAAACAGTTGAAAAATTCAGAGAGAAAGGGTAACACATTGCAACAGCAAACCTTTTCATCCTTGGCCAGAGCATCCAAAAGCATGTTATAACCAAAAATGTCCAACCTATACCCATGCTTAATCATATCCAAGTAAACCCTAAACGCAGTAGAAGAATCCAGAGCCCTCAAATACGCCTGAAGCAAGCACTTGTAGGTGTAAGCATTGAGCCTCAGGTCCCACTTCTTGACGAGCGAAACGCAGCGTTCCAAGTCCTCGCCGGCGCCGAAGAACCCGACGAGGATGTTGACGGTGGAGATGGAGCCGCGGACGGCGCGGCGGTCCATGTCATGGAGGAGCGCGCGCGCCTGGTCGAAGCGCGCGGGGTTGGTGGATTTGGAGAGGATGAGGAAGAGGCGGTTGTAGGTGAAGGACTCGTGACGGAAGCTAGGGTTTAGGGAGGGGCAAAATTGGAAGAATCGGAGGGCAAGGGAGGGGTGTTTGAGGGCCTTGAGGATTTCGGAGGCTTCGAGAGGGGTGAGGGAGAGGGAGAGGGAGGAGAGGTAGTCGGAAAGGTCGGAGAAGGGGTCGGAGAGGGTGGTGGAGGGGGAAGGTGGGGAGAGGAGGATTTGGGTGGCCTTGCAGATTAGGTCGCGCCGGGGGAGGAGGTAGCCGCGCGGGTCGGAAGGGAGGGGCGGCGGAGCGGTTACTTCCGCAGCGAGGGAGCGGCCTGTGGCGGTGGTTGAGGTTATCTTGGCAGTGTATTTTGTGGCGAAGTGGCGGCGGAGGTGGAGTAGATGTGGCGGCCTCATCTGTGAGTTGGGTTTGGTGGGGTTAAGGGGACAGTGTTGTCTTCGGTTCTACTGCTTCGGCATGCAACAAGAAGTTCGATGCTTCCCTCCTCGTCCAAGATGCAGGTTCTGCCAGTCTTTTTTTTATTTTTTATTTTGTGACCAGGTTTTTGGTCTTTTAAAAATGTTTTTTATTCATAGTGTGTTCGTTTATAGAGAAAAAAAATAGAAAAGGAAAAAATAAATGATAAAATGACGTAAGATCTACATTTTTATACTCTATTTTAATTTAAATTTTTTATTTCAATTTACTTTTTTTTACTTTACTGAACAAATCATTAATGATAAAGAAAAAATATAGATAAAAATATATGCTTCTAAATTCTTTTGATTTAGAACATTTTTTTTATTGTTATTTACATTAAATCGTAAAAAAATTCTATGTTATCAGTTACCACACTTGTCTTGTAAATTCTGTGGTAAATTTTCGAAGATACATAAATTACTGGATTTAGCTTGTATAGTAATTTTTTAAATTGTTTATTTTTTTTTGGGTCATCTACCAGTATATATAATATTTTTTTGATTTTTTTTAAATGTTTGATCTAAAGTGTGTCTGGTAGTGTCAAAAAGACAAAATCTAATTTACATACAGGTTGAGCTTTAAGCCTAATCTATAACGGAATTCTTATGATATAATCTACTTTAGTCTTAAAAAACTAATTTTAATAATGATTTTTTTAAAAGATTAACGCAGTAGCAGGCAATATATGAAGAATCCATTCAAAAGTGTATATCTTATTTTACCTCATCTGTTAGTGTTACTGAAAACGAATGTACTTTAGAATGGGGATAGAAGCCAAACAACATGCACATGGCTGGCGTGCTTCATAGTCAATCGAAAATAATGAGGAAGATGAGCACAATGTCAATAAATGGTGAGCTCGTGTTATAATGAAAATAATGCTATGCTCATTATTCAGAAACAGGAAGGCAAATTTCATTATTTTACAATAAAATTGAAATAATTTGGATCAAAATGGACAACACGGGGTACACCCATTATTGTAAATAAATAGCTGGAATAATAACACATCTACTATGACTATCTACGTCCTGATTAAACACGGGGGTACAATGCTTCACATTTAAACAACATCGGTACAATAATCCCCTATCCTCTAAAAGACCCAAATCCTGATTGGACTAGTTTCCAATACCTCATATTATGAATATAGTAATTGGCTATTAAACACAAGTAACAAAAGCTATAACAATAACAAAATCATGAAAGAACACCCCCCCCCAAGTTACAAGGTTCAACGGCAGACATGTTCTTCGTTGGTTGAAAAGATTTGTCTTCGTACGCATCCATGATCCATTCCTAATCAAGCTTGACATTAGAATATAGAAGCGTGTCCCTTGTAAGCGGCATATTCATGAGGTAGCATATCTGCCAGCAAACAAATTAATTAATATTATGCATCAATCTCGACAGTACCTATCCACTATAGCATCATTAATGACGGATCCTAAAGTACCTTATGCATGATTATCCTTGATTCTTCATACATAGAAAGAATTACCCAAATAAGAAACTAACACTTTTTCTGATACTTGCACCCATCGTCCAAACAAAAGAATCATTTAAATACTACAAGAAACTAACACTAGGATTTCAATCCTTTTCAAGAAGTTGCTAAGAAAGGTTACTACCCTGCCCCTGCTCTAATCAAAATAAAGATTGTCTTCCAATATTTAGCTAGGCCTTAATAACAGATTTTAAACCATACAAAAGAGGAGATTCTTTTTTTTTTTAATTTCCATTTTTATCTAATCAACATCAACATCAACAACACTTTTAACCCAAGTTAATTGGGGTCTGTAGTAGATGAATCTAATGATAGATACGAAAAAATTGAAAAAAAAAAGAGATAAAAGACAAAAGAAAAGAAAAATAAGATAAGAGAAAAGAAGGGTGAAAGGAGTGGAAAAATGAAGAGGAAAGGAACTAATATATTATAATATTACTATTAACTAGTATCATTATTTTACTAATACTTACCCCCATAAGGGTTGAAATGAGCAATATAATTCCTGTTACCCAAGCAAGGGTTCTCCTAACCAGCACAACTTCTGGCAATGTTGCATTCACTGCATTTGTTTCTGCCAACCATCGAGCGTACGGATGGTGAGGAGTAAAGATCACATCAAACTTCTTGCCCAACTCTTGAGTAGTGGCCACATGACAGTATATAATTCCAACAATTTGACCTGCTCAGCCATTGATCATTAAGAGGTTAAAAAAAGGAGATGAGTTTTTTAGATCAATGCAGTTGACATCTGTTATAATCTGAAGAATGAATGATCAGCTAAGACTTTGCTAGTTATTTGACTAGGTTTTCTATATTAAAGCAAAATCATTACCAATATTGTAAGGCTTTAATTTAAAATCAAACAGCAATTATTTTAGCCTAGCAAAATTGACCTTTGTATGCTTCTTGCAATGAACTAAATATCTTTGTCATAGTTGCATACAGCAATTCAACTCCATGCTGAGCAATACTTTCAGTTTCATATTGCTCTTGCAAATCCTGCACCACATTAGTCAACAAAACAATTAAAATCCATATATATAACATCAACACTCAACACATTTTTAACTGATTATTGGTTATGTTCACAAACTAAATAACAACAGTCAACATCATCTGTTTCTCTTTCGAATTTGCATTCATATACCCTTATTATGTTGCCATGTTATCAAGCAAATAGAAAAAAATGTTAATTGAGAAATGAAAAAAAATATAGCTTGGCAGGACTTGGGATACAAAATTTCTCAGGTAGCATAGTTTAAGCTGAGAAAGAACAAGTACATTGGATAATGGCTAGTGTTCAGTTCAGGTCAGCATGGTTTAAACTTTAAACTCTCCCACTCACAAAAAGGAAAATGGTTTTCTTTCAATATTCATTCTAATTTTAAAATTAAGTTATTTCAATTTTATCAGATTCCAAATTCTTGAACAATAGAAATAATAAGGGATAGCCTTTAAGAACATCAAATCTAAAAGTAAATAAATTATCCTTATAAGACTAATATCCGGGCAATTAGCTTTGGTATAGAGTTATGTTCTTATCCTCTCCCCAGGCAGCGCCAACAATTGCAGATTGCAGAATATGCTGGATAGCCAATTATCCACTATATTGGATAACGTAGCGGGTAAATAGCACATGTCACATGGCAGTTCTTCCAAAAATTCAAAAGAAAAAAGGTAGAGAAGAATAAGAAAAGGTATGAAGAAGAATATGATAATGACATACCTTAATGCCATCAAAGCATCCTGTTAACAACTCAGCAGGACCCTTTGCACCCTGTGCTAAATCGTCATGCATTTGAATTGCTCTTTGGACATTACGTGTGAGAGACATAAGACCTACGATGAACTTCCTTTCTGCTTTCTGCAAAAACAAGCACATAAACCTCCCAATCAGTCTTGACACATTCACATATAAGTAAAAAAAAAAATACCTTAAAATCCTCATTATACCTTTGACATATGGAGATTCACTGAGGCACCATTTGCCAATGGAATGGTAAGCACTCCATTTAACGGCTCAAGGGCATCAGGAGCATATGACCCACCTATCAAAGATGACTAAGAAAACAATGACAAAGTCATTTTCACATATAGCATGATAATCAAATAGTATGGAAATAGCTACACGTATAATATAAATCAAAACTAACAAAATCACTAATTGCTTTGACAGTCCAGTCTTCCAGTTGCTCATCCAAAGAAACCACAGAAACATCAGTTTCATCTGCATAAATTAAAAAAAAAAAAAACAATGAAAACGAAAAGCCTCTTACAAAAAATTATGAAATCATTGGTAGTGCCTACCACCATTTTCATTATATTCTCTTTCTTTTTCGAAATGAACTTTTCAAAGCCTCACCTGGAAGTTGAATGCCAACTTTATCTGAATTTGTACTCCAAAATGAATTGCTGAACATTGGATTGTCCTGGACAATTTTTCCAAGAGCTGCATTCATAATACATTACTGTTATCTTTTTATGAAAGAGAGACCATAATATAGAAATTGATTATTATATTTAATACAAGGCCAGAGACCATCGATTCCATTTACTTCCAGCAAAAACACAGCGCGGGGCCTCTTGAATGGGTTAGGGATTAGAACCTCATTCAACTGCACAAAGACATGATATTATCATCAATCAAACCTTTAAAAAAGTATGATGTAACATGAATAATGCAGTAAAAACAGAACATCACTAATGATTTCAAGGACCTTGGATGAGCTGGCAGCAGAAAAGGTGGAAGGAGGTGCAAAACCAAGCAAGACTGACACAGCAGCACCAACTTCTTGAAGCAACATTGAAGGTTGCTGCAAAGTGAAATAAACCCAGTGAGATCATTATTATTGATTTAACCATTACAACAGAATGCAGTAATCTCATTAGTGAAACTAAGGAGAACATGGAAAAGATGAAAATGAAGAGAATATTTAACCTTAATAAGTTAATTCCAATATGAATCTCTCCCAAAATGAACAAAAGTAAAGAGAAAATTCTAAAATAAGCTTATTGTAATTTAACAAGGTCTACTTTATCCGAACTAAAGGAAGCAGTCCACTAACCTACTTTATTACAGCCATATTTCGATCAACTTCTCAATAAAAACTTATAGAACAATCAAATAAAGTAAAATGAATTAAGCTTCCTCCATAAGTTAAAATCAGTTTTTGGAGAAGCTAGCAAGAGAGCTTTTATAAATTAGCTTATACACTAATTTTAACTTTTAAGAGAAGCTTAATTCTTTTTTCCTTCTTAGTTTCTTTTCCAATAAGTGCTTACTAAGAAATTTATCCAAATAGAGTCTACCTTTGATACTACTAATTCAAAATCCAACTTCTGCAACTAGAAATTAGCAATGAAACCCCGAAACTGTCTGCTCCATCTTTGACAATCCAACGAAGTTCAATGGAAGAAGCCTTTACAGAAAATCATCTTATCTACTGACAACTTTTTTAAAAAAATATTTGAAGAAGGATTTGTTTCATGAATTACAATAAATATAGTGTTACTAAACTAAAGCCATAGCATCTGAAATCACCAACTGAACAAATTTCAGGGCGGAAACGTTGCAATTCAGTTCTCACGTCTATTGAAAGTTCTAACACATTCATCAAGTGTCACTTCCCCGGACATTTCCAACACTAACGACTAGGCTCATATTGCATGATTTATTCAAAACATTAAAAAAATGGATTATTCAAAAAATATAAATAAAATAAAATTGTTCGCACCTAAATTTTTTAAAGCAACTGAAAATCAAACTTCAATAAATGTGAATTCAAATAAACAGCTGAAATTTGCATCGATCAGCGAGTTGAATTGGAAGATAACATAAAATGCAAAAACGAGACAAAATAAGAATCTGAACCTCATCGTTGGATGATCTAGCGCGAAGGAATTGATTACTGGAGCTATCGACGAAGAAGACGGAACCAGAAGCCTCACCCTGCGATAATACACAGACAACCGAATCAAACAAAGAGAAAATCGTTAGATCGAAACCGCACCGCCATCAAGTGCTGAGGAGATTGAAGAGAATACTGAGATAGAGAAACGAACCTTGATTTGAGGAGCGAAGAAAGAGACAATGAGGAGAAGGCTCCAAATGACGGAAACGCGAAACTCCATCGCAGAGAAAGAGAGAGAGAGATCCAGAGGTTCCACTTCAGCAACGTGCTTCGTTATTTCTCGCAATAATGAAACGTCAATCGCACTCGGAGGCTCGTTTGGGCTTTCTCACATCTATTGGGTCATGAGATGATTATGTGACAAGCCCAATCTGAAAATGGAATCACTGGGCCTTAAAAAGTAAAATCTAGGGCCTGCTATTGGCTTCCCTTTGTTGCTATTTAAACCTCCAAACCAGGAAAAGACCTCCTTACCCCCACTCTTTCCCCTACCCCTCCTCTAAAAACACCCCCCACCCCAGTGGACACACCCTTACCCTCTTCCTCTACTTCTCTCACCCTCTTCAGCTAAGTCTTTTTTCAAATTTCGGCCACCTAAGTCTCCTGTATCTCCTTAAAGCTCAACATTTCATTCACCTTCACCAATTGTGCTGCCTAACCCCATTATTTTTTCCATTTCGTAGATTTGACAAAAAGTTGTCCATAACGAAAACTTGCTTTGGTTGTGTACTTAATTTAAATTATTTTCTTAAATGGTGATTAAGTTTATATTTTAAAGTGCAGTGTGCCACGTAGATGAAGTATTAGGCACATTGGACAATTCAACTTCAAGGAGGAGAGGACAAGTCCATCCTATGCAGACGAGTACCACTAACAACTTTTGCTCGTAGATAGAGAGAGTTATGACAATTGAGAGGCCATGAAATGTTCACCCCCTTACAGAGGAGGTCCTACTCAAACCTTATTGCCCCACGACTATGGGGAGGACTGAGCAAGTCAACATTTAAGCTTATTAGCCATGCAAGTTGGGTTATGGACATGCTTATAGAAGAGGGTGTTTTGAGATGTGCCAAGAACTCAATGTGCACAATATGGCAAGGGAAATAAAGCCATACTATTTTCATTTATCGGTAGTGGCATAAAGACACCAATTCATTTCACCTACCAATAGGGGAGATGTCCATCACACTAGATGATGTACATGTGTCATGTTTCCTACACCATCCTATTGTTGGGAAGCCTTATTTCCACCTTCATGTTTCTCAAGATAAGGTCGTTGTCATATTGACGGCGATGCTCAAAGTCATTTGCCCATAAACATGCACCTTCTTTTGGCTAACAGACTTGTATTGGCGGCACATTGACTATGTGTCGATTTGCTACTTGTTATTGTTTAAGAATCTTATGCATCGGGTGTCGTTGCCTTGTGTTTCATGTACGAGCACTTCAATGATGTCAGCATGCACAATTTATAGATTAGTTTGGTACGCAATTATAGGTTTTTAGGTTTACGACAAATATTTATGGTAATGTTCTATTCAGACATGGGTTTATGAGCACTTTCCAACTGTTGATTGCAAGCTAATCTATACATACATTAAGACAAAGCCTTGAGGGAGATCTTGAATTCACTACAACTAAATGGCGTCATCTGGACACTATTCAATGATCACAAAACGGTGCAAAAATTTCACCAGATATCATACTTCATTGGCTTGCTTCGGTTTGGCAGCCACTTTTGTGCCTATCTACTCTATGGATCTTAAGTCAATTTGGCCATGTCCAGGAGATTCCTCAATCCCTTCGCGGGATTACATAGGTGCCCTTTTTTGAGGATGTTGATGAGCATTATCGACAATGGACTGAGAACACCATTCATGCCCCACGGATGTGCATTGACGATTATTGCGGTGGTTTCACACCTGCTCGATCTCATCCAGCTATTTATGAGTGATGAATAATTTTGATCCTTATGGTGCCAGTGGTTCTTTTTAGACAAGCTTATCATTTTTCTTCTTCTGATAAGCTAAAAAATATATTGAAAGAGAGTACAAGGGGTAATCCTGTTAGGATAAACATTTAAATAGATAGTTAGTTACGTAGTTTGAATT
>CM023955.1:11925831-11953351 GCA_013407115.1 Glycine latifolia
AACCGATGTTAAATTTGTCCACGTAATTACAAAATTGCCACCGCGTTTTCGTTAACATCGGTTTTCTTGATAACCGATGTTAATTTGCCGATGTTAAAGCCCCTTTTTCTAGTAGTGAACAAAAAATAAAGCATACAAAAGGAGAAAATGCATATATAAAAACTACACAACAGAGAATGAGCAATTAATTAATAAAATTCTATATCTCTCTCCCATGTTCTTGTCTAGAACTTGGACTGTAGATAACTGACGATAGCCTTGTCCAAATGGAAAGCCTTAACAAGAACGTCTCCATCTATATCCGGTATAGCCCCAAACACCGCATTAGCAACGGTTATGAGTCCTGGATTCTGGCTGCTAAGAGCTGCAATGGCCACAGCATTGCCATACCCAACATTTCTCTGGTAATGCAAGAGTCCTGTGGGGAACACAAACACATCACCCTTCTGTAAGACCTTCCTGAAGTGGCGGTTTTCGGGGTTGGAAGTGACGAATCCAACTTCTAAGGTGCCATCAAGAACCGTTAAAACCTCGGTGGCACGAGGGTGCGTGTGAGGAGGGTTAATGCCCCATGGATCGTAGTCAATGCGAGCCATGGAGATGCCGAGAGTGTTCAACCCTGGAACCTGAGTTGCGAAGGCTGGTGTCACTTTTGACCCATTAGGGTTTGTGGTGTTGCCTGCTATGTGAAGACCACTGAAGAAGAAGTCGTTTGCTTCAACAAGTTTTGGATCCTTGCATGCGAAACCGTTCACCAACACTGCCATAATTTGATCAATGAACACAAGTGTTATAATCTTTTGTACTTGATCTCTCTGTGTATAAACTATAAACTTTGTAAACACTAAACAAGGGCGGATTCATGTTATAGTTACTCACACTTTTAAGGATAAAAAAGAGTAAACTCCACTATATTCTTGATATTTTGGAAAGTTATACAAATTTTTTATTTACTTCTATATTAACTATCTTAATTTTTTTTAAAAATATCACTGACACCACTCTTATAGCTAACTAAAGTTACTCTTGATTATTTTAAAAAACATTTTTCTTACAAGAAAAGTTATTGTAAATATTAAAAAAATTGTACAATTTCACCAAAATTTAAAAATAATTAGTGCTATTTACTCATAAGATATACATTTATTTGCCCACAAAACCATATAAGCGTGGTTCAATACATAATTTTATATAATAAAAAATGTCATAATTTATGAATTTCTTGTCTGCAATTCTATTAAATATGCAAGACTGTGAAAAATAGTATTGTCTTCCTTTTATTTATACTGAGTTGCAAGAATATACAAAATTTAGAATTTTTAAAAAAATGGGAAGATAAGTGTCACTAAGGACAATATATAGTACGTGCATGCATATGCATTATTTGCTGTACCTTGCCCTTTTGGGTCTGCCACACAGAAATCTTGGAGAGCACTATTATCAGCTGCTAAAGCAACTGAAAGTGAAAGAGCCAAAACTGTCAGCAACAACGAGAGATTAGCCATTTGACAAGAACACAAAAAGCCCTAGTGGAGTTTGTATAAGTGACGAGAATATGTATGTGCTAGCAATGTGTGTTTAGCATTAATTGGTTATTGGTGGATGAATATGGCATTGCATTAAGGCGTATTTATAAACCAACGTATAGAAACAAATATGCTGCCCTAATTAAGAACAGAATTGGTCATGTCGTGCTAACATTGGTTTCAATAATATTTTTTTTCTATAAGAAAACTAAACAGAACAGAATTGGTCATCTTTGAAGTGGTAAGAAAAACATTAGTGATTGGTTTTGCTCAAGCTAGCGTGTGTGTACTGTGTAGAGGAATTTCTTCCTACGGATAATAATGCCGGCGATGCTGCCATTCGGCTAGTCATTTACAAAAGAATCTAATTAATTAATTAAATTAAATTGAAACAGCTAACTCTTCCATTTGTAAAGAACATTCTAAAAGTAGAATGTGAGTGGCCAATAAAAATAAGGGTATTATTGTGTATTCTAAATGAGTGACAACCGTATCTATTTGGGGTTGGAGCTGTTGGACGTATTCGAGAAATTTTCTTTTTTTGGTATTACTTTGTCGGCCTTTTGGCTAAGATCAAATGTATGTTTTAATAGATTTTATTTGGTACAACATGCAATGAATGGTAGTCAGAAAAAGGAGGGAAAAAAGGACTTGCAGCAGGTTAGAACTTAGAAATACAATTAGTAAATATAAAATACAATAAAATTCTCTCACAACAATATTTAATGTTTTTCTTGATTTTTATTACTTTGGGCTTAATTTCGCAAGGTTTGTCTATTTGAAGGTTCTTTCTGTTTTATTGAAGATATGTATGAGAAGGTCTGAAGCATTTAGCTATTATCTGGTTGAGGTTTATTACAATAGCTTCTGAAACGTGTGCTTGGAGACGTTTTGAGCTTTATTTTCGTAGTTTGTAGATGTTTAATTTTAATGGCTTATAAACATTATCAATTAATTAATAATTCTAAAAATATTTTATTAAATGTAATTATTCTAATTTATATAGAGATAATTACAAAGGGAGAACCCAAAAACCCGAGGCCAGTGCAAGGTTTTCACCAAAAAAGAAAAAGTGATGTACACACGTACAGGCTGAGCATAAAATTTAAAAGGGAAAGGAAATTTCGTATTCTGAAAGTTACGTTTGGCCCTTCCCAATTTTAATTCTATGCCACACTTCTAATTATGCGGATGCCAAGGATATTTCCTGGGTCTGTCTTTTTTCTTTTATGTTTTTCATCTCTCCTCATTTTACCTTTTTCATTCTACACCCCCTTTGCCTAACCAATTCTTTTTCAAGAGATGATGATGATTTTGATGATGAATAATATGAACGGAAACCAAGATCCGGTGAACACATGTTTTTTACCCTTTCTTGCCGAAATAAGTTTTTCCAAGAGTTAAAAGTTTTAACTTTTTCGGAAACTAAAATTTTAATATTTTCAGAAAAATAGTTTCCAAAATATATCAAATGAATTTTAAAAAAATCTATGATCTATCAATTTTTTTAAAAAATATTTTCTGTTAAAAATATGTTTCAGAAATTAATTTCTAAAAAAAAGATAAAAGGATAGAAAGAGAATATAAATAAAAAAAAAAAAGAAATACCCTGAAAATTAGCTTGCACTTAATGGGCCTACTTCATACGTCTTTTGCAAAGGCAGTACTGGACAGCTCGTTGTGGAGCAGCAAGAACAGATTGCAACTCACCCACTCTTAAAGCTGACCATCACTTTAGGATAAATTATGTTTACATTTTTTTTTAAGTTTAATGAAATTTCATTCAATATTCTTTCCTTTATTCATATTAGACAAATTTCTTTCAATTCATATACTAACAGCATAATACATTCAACAACAAAAATAATATAACAGCATAATATATCCTTTCAAAAAATAAAAAAAAAATAGCGTAATATATCTATCCTTCTTGTTAATATAAATCTCTCGGATTACTTACGCAGTAAGCTGTTATAAAAATGATGGACTTTTTTTTTACAGCATAAAATGATGGACGTTATAGTTATGTAAAAAAAGAAAAAGATATCAAGTATTTTTATATATAAAAAAATATGAATAAAATACTAACAAATTGTTGAATTAAAATTGTATATTTCTGATTTCTCTACATGATTTCAGGTTCTAATGTTATATACAAAAAAAGAAAAGAACAAGAATTTGACAAACCAACCCCCACCATACTTTTCACCTTAAACAAAATTTTCTTAAAAAAACCATTAAAAATGATAAAACGGGTGAACCTTGGCCATAATAAAGAGTAAAGTTAACAAAAAAAAAATTCTGTTCTATAAAATAAAAAATGAAAAGGCTTTTATAATTTCAAAAAGCAAAATACTCCACCCATACAATTTCAGAGACTAACTACCAATGACCTGCCCCTGTGGTTTGATAATGGCACCATCTATTGTAGCCTTGACAATCACAACTTGACGGGGCCAATAAATGAAGCACGGGTTTCACGATTATCTACTGTAGCCTTACAAATTACAATCAAAACTTGCCTTTCGTTTTTCTTCTTCTTTTTCCATATGTTCGTACAAAATAGCATTTCAAATATCAACAACTATGATAGTAATCGTCTTCATTTTATTCTTACTAATCATTGATTATAATTGCAACATTTCATTAGTCTGCCAAGGCTTGCCCAACGGGGACCAGGCACGTATCATTGGAGCTTCAACCGTCGGTAACATGTCAATTCAATAAAAATAAAAAATAAAAACCTAAAAAAACATTACTATTGTATAATTCAGAGGAAACTTGCTATGTAATCAAGTTATCAAAAGGGGAGAGGAAAAAAGAAGACCAGTCAGTAACTCTTACAAACAATTCAAGACTTGATCTCTCAAGAACATAAGCATTGTCAACAAAACCCAGTTTATACAATGTCAACAATCAACAATAAGCATACACATTAACGAGTCAATCTAATTTGACTGCATTACAATTTTAAACTTACACCACTCGTTCAAAGCCAACCCATATTGATATTTGAAACTATTTTTGACAAATAAGGGAGATGCCTTAAGCACCAATATCCTCTTCTTCCTCATCTTCCTCATACTCCTCGTCGTCAGCAGTAGCATCCTGGTATTGCTGATACTCAGCAACAAGATCGTTCATGTTACTCTCGGCCTCAGTGAATTCCATTTCATCCATTCCTTCCCCGGTGTACCAGTGCAAGAAAGCCTTGCGCCTGAACATGGCTGTGAACTGCTCACTGACCCTCCTGAACATCTCCTGGATTGAAGTCGAATTACCAATAAAAGTGGATGCCATTTTAAGACCCTTAGGTGGGATATCACACACGCTGGACTTCACATTGTTAGGTATCCACTCAACAAAGTATGAGGAGTTCTTGTTTTGCACATTGATCATCTGTTCATCCACCTCCTTTGTGCTCATCTTACCACGGAACATGGCCGAAGCAGTCAAATAACGACCATGACGAGGATCAGCAGCACACATCATGTTCTTAGCATCCCACATTTGCTGAGTCAATTCGGGAACAGTCAAAGCCCGGTACTGCTGGGATCCTCTTGATGTCAAGGGTGCAAATCCAACCATGAAGAAATGGAGCCGGGGGAATGGGATAAGATTAACAGCAAGCTTGCGAAGATCAGAGTTCAGTTGCCCAGGGAAACGTAGACAACAAGTAACTCCACTCATGGTGGCAGATATCAGGTGGTTAAGGTCACCAACTGTAATCAAAACAAGAAAAAAAATTAATTTGAAAAAATGAACGTCCAACTAATGTCCTGTTTGTTTAAGGCCCAAAAGAATTTATTCGTAAACTAACAATAGTTGTCTGGGTAATTTTTGGAGTTCTTAAAATCAATCCAGCCATGAGTAGAATTGATCAAGAACTTGATTTTTTTAGCTTTTCTGGTGGGAGTAAAAATTGTTTTAGGTGAAGGAACCAACAAAACATAAACTTCAAGATGTTTCTATTTTATCATTCAAATAAAATCAATTCTTCTTATAACCCACTTTTAAAATGTCATCCCCAAACAAAACTCAATTTTCTTTACATTAGTTCTTTTAACATCTTCAATAAAAATCTCAAAAAAATATCAATAAAGTGACCACATTCCATTTAGAGAAAGCGACTGAAAACCAAATTGATAGCAGAAGCTGAACACCACCACCCACCAGCAACTAGCAAGACACAAGACCTAACCCCACTTGAATCCCCCCCACGGTCCCACCATCACAATGACATTTCAGCTCTATTCGAATAAACTTCTCCATAAACAATTATACAAGAAAAAAAAAAGATAAAATGAAATAAAGTCCCCCATTATAAGCTAATTAAAATTAATCGTAGATCTCTCTCATTTAGTTTTTTCAAAAGTTGATTTAACATATGCATAAGTTTTTCAAAAGTTGATTTAACATATGCGCAAGTTAATTTTAGCTTTGGGAAAAGCTTATTTTATTTTTCCTTCTTAGTTTCTTCTCTAAATACTTATGGAGAAATTTATCAAAGTAAACAAATAAAACAATCCTTACGCTGACAAATATTACTCAACATTATTCATCCAAGGCTCCAAGCTTACAGAACCTTAATCCTAAGTTAAATTGTGAAATTGAAAGCAAAACCAGACAATTACACCAACAATTACTCAACAATTCAACCGTTCATCTGCAGCAAACAGAACGACCACAATAACAAAAACACCAATTAAAAAGAGAGAGCAGAAGTTTACACGTGGGCGTAGCGAGCTTGAGAGTCCTGAAACAGATGTCATAGAGAGCCTCGTTGTCCAAAACCATACACTCATCAGCATTCTCAACAAGCTGGTGAACAGAAAGCGTAGCATTGTAAGGCTCCACAACGGTATCAGAAACCTTGGGCGAAGGAAACACGGAAAAAGTCAACATCATCCGATCCGGATACTCCTCCCGAATCTTCGAGATCAGAAGCGTCCCCATGCCGGAACCCGTTCCTCCACCAAGCGAATGGCACACTTGAAACCCTGTCACGTCATCATCACCATTCCAATCCAATCAAATTTAACTTATGCAATGCACATAGATCGAAAAATACTTTAGTTGAAGAATGACAGCTAAAAACGCTCTCGTTCAAGATAGTTATTCTAATTGGTTATACCTTGCAAGCAGTCGCAATTCTCGGCTTCTTTGCGTACGACGTCGAGGACGGAGTCGATGAGCTCGGCGCCTTCGGTGTAGTGACCTTTGGCCCAGTTGTTGCCGGCGCCGGACTGGCCAAAGACGAAGTTGTCGGGGCGGAAGATCTGGCCGAAGGGGCCGGATCTGACGGAGTCCATGGTGCCGGGCTCCAGATCCATGAGGACGGCGCGTGGAACGTACCTTCCGCCGCTCGCTTCATTGTAATAAACATTGATGCGCTCCAATTGGAGCTCGGAGTCACCGCTGTACTTTCCGGTGTGGTCGATGCCGTGCTCGTCGCATATCACCTCCCAGAACTTCGCTCCGATCTGGTTCCCGCATTGCCCTCCCTGGATGTGCAAGATTTCTCTCATTTTCACTGCGAATTAGGGTTTTAGGAATTCGGGATTTTGGTTTGAGAATTGTTGTGTGTGTTTTTGGAATGAAAATGAATGAAGGGGGTCAATGCTTTGAAGGTGGGGGATAATTTGAAGGGTGGTCCTGTTTTGTAATTATGGAATGTTTAGAGGGTATTTTGGGAATAGAGGGAATGTTTTTTAAATTATATTTTTTGATGGAGTGCTGAGCTGTGCAACTGTGATAAGGAATCAACTAGACGAAACGACACTGTACTGGAACCGTTACGATCTCTGCCTTCATTATTACTATCAATAATATCAACGATACATAAATATTTTATCGACATTTATTATTATTATTTTTCTTTCTATCATTGCTTGCCATCTCCTGAAATATAACATGCATTGCTTGCCATCGTTCTATATTTCTAATGTTAAATGAGGATGGCTTCTTTTTTTTGGTGAGAAATGGTGGTTTGTCTGTGACCTTTCTGACATATAAGGAGAGCTAGTTGATTACAAATGAATTCTGAAATTAAGTACTCCATGCTTCTTATATGAATTAATTAATTTATAGATATCAAGAAATTTAGTTAATTTAATTATGAAGTGAATCTAACGAGTATAATTTAATTGACAATATAAACTGAATTTGGAAGGAATAATATATATTTAATTTCCATAAAGAATTACTTTTATGGTGCATTCAAAGAGTTAAAACTTATAAAAAAAAATAGCTTGAGATATGCAGAGTCTAAAGTCTTAATTAAAATCCTAATTAAGTTGGTACTAAATAAAAAATAATAATTATGGAGTGGGATATTAAAAACGGCAGTTGAATGAGTGTTGATTGGAGTGAGGTGGGCCGGTGAGAATTGATGGCCTTATAGCCCAACCCAGCGTTCACCGCTTTCTCCAATTTTTGGATCCAACCTTTCAATGTTCTGGAGTCACGAGGTTGGATAAGTTTTATTTGTATTGAATTTAATCTATCTCTAAAATATATAAAAATATATGTATAAAATATTAAAAAAGAAAACATTTTGTTTTTAAATTAAACAAGTTGCATACAGTAATATTTATAAAAAAAATTAATAAACACTATAAAACTAAGAAGTATTTACTAAAAAGAATATATATTCCTCTCCCTTTTTTCATCCAAAATTCAACTTTCAAGCATATTAGGTAAAGTCTAATTAAAATCATAAAATGTGATACGGCTCGGATTTCTCATTTGTATCATTCTACGGCCTGCAAGACAGCACAGGCTCCTCCCTTTGACTTCATGAAATCACAGTTTGGAAAATCTATAGCCAAGCCCAAAAGCCAATTCACAAGTTTTGAAATCCCTGTTTCTTTCGGTTTAAATTTTGGGAATTAATTAATGATTTCAAAGTTTTTCACAAGATAGCAATAACATAATTGTGATTTGAAATAAGTTGAATAGACAAACATTATGCATTTATGCAATCATGAATATTTGCTTTTTTTCTTTTTTTCATGCCAGAGGTTTAACGCTGCTATAGAACATCACCGAATTAATTCCTCAATAGTCAATGTGAGTATGATACTATATTACTATTATTCAAAGAGTGGTAGCGTAAAAAAAAAAAATACTACCATAACACACAAAATAACGGATAACCTACGGCTAGAGCCCACTGCATCAATTTTCTTTTCCTTAGAAAAACTTAATACACGCCACTTCCTGGAATGAGGAATATACTACTACCAACGAAGGTTGGTTTAATTATTAAGGATCACAAACAAACATATATCATAAGAGTGTAAAGTTAAATTTTGTTATCAATGGAAAGATGTTGTTAACAAGTATTCTAAGTTTTTTTTTTTAATCTTGAAGTTTATTTTAATCATCATAAACTTTTCGAACTCAAAAGTTACCTAAACTTTTCACTAAAAAATAGATTGTGCTACTTGTGGATGGTATAAGACTATGAGATTCCCTTTCTTGCGTTGTAAATTTTTTTAGACATTTTCTTCATGCATCCGACACATTTTTTTCTGATGAAAAAGAAAATAAAAAATATCCTTATTATGTATAGCTGAAATGTTCTAGTCAATTGATCTAATAGATCAATTATGTTAAAAAATAATTAATGTTATTATATGTAATTCTAAAATTTGAATATATATTTAATATACATATAAGTTTACATAATAAATTTTGTAACAATTAATCTAATAATAATTTATTTTTTTATATATGTAAATTTTAAATAAAAATTATAAATTTAATAAATAATTATATATGTAAAAAAATATATTATTAAATCAAAATTTATTACATAACTTATATGTATATTATATATATTAAAAAATTTAGTGTTATATATAGTGATATTAATTAGATTGTTATATCAATAATGTGATGTGAAGGTTGAAGGTTTAAGACCTAAATGAGGGTCATTATTTTTAAATTATTTCGTGATACGGATTGATTATCCAACTACAGGGTATTTTTTATTTTCTCTCTCAATGCTGCGTTCACGAAGAAAATCCCAATTTTTTCTTCCTTTTGTTTTTTTCGGCCCATTATTAGAAAATGTTGTGAGTGAATTCACTAGAACGGCCCATTACCAAAAAAACATTTATAGCAAGTGATTGATTATCCAAGTCTCTCCACCCTCTTTCTTTCTTTCTTTCTTTATTATCTGTTTTACTTCTCCATTGTCTCTTTTGATTGTGATAAAATGGATGGGAGATAGGTAAATGGGAAGAGAAATAAGAGAGAAACTAAAAAGTGAGTATCTTTGGTTGTGTAGAAATGAGAGAAAAAAGAAATAAAAAGAGTACTTATTTAAATTTAGTCATGAAAGTATATTGCGCTGATATTAGTTTTTGAAAAATAAAAAATTATTTTTAGTTTCTGAATACATAAAAATGGTGATATTTTAGTCTCATTGTTAATTTTGTCCATAATTTTTAATGTTTGTAACATCTAAGGATTGAAATGTGATGAGAAAATATTATCAATTATCAATTAGATAACTGTTCCGTTCGTTGCAAACGGAGGTCCAGTAATGAAACTGGGTCTTAATGTACGATCAAGGTTCTCTCTCTCTCTCTGAATGCTATGGAAGTTGCAGCACCCAAAGGAAGATGAAGATCACAGCAAACAACACGACACAAGTGGTGTGCAGTGTGTGCTTGTGTGAAAGGAAAAGAGAGAGTCAGAATATGTGTGTACCTTTCACCTTTGGTGCTTATGGCCTATTTATGCTTACTGACCTGTGGAGAAATAAGGAAATTACTCCTATTCTTGGTCACGATCTTGAATGGATATGGTGGATAATAACGCTCTGTATCTTCTTTGATTCTGCAAATATATGGAAACTCGATCTCCTCTGATTTTTCTGTAAATAACTTCTTTAACTGCCTTGGGCCTTTTAAACGCAGCCCAATGTGAAATATCCGTAACAATAACTAATTTGATAAGATTAACTTGTAATTAAAATGTTGATAGACTTATTTGTCATTTTGAAATTTATTTATGTTTTTATGTTCTTTATTTCTTGTTTCTTTTCTTTCTCTTGAATCACCGTTGATTATTGTGAAAAGATATTTTCGATAATATTTTTCTCTTTTTTTTTCTTATTTTTTTTCCAAGAATTTGTTTTAAGGGGCTTTTGTCAAGTGAAATAACATTTTTGTTAGACCATTGCATCTAATTTCATAGCCCCTGCAAGCATCCTATTTTCTATAAACCTTGCTGAGTACGTTGTGTTGGACGTTATTTACTCTTAAAAATTATGTAAAAAGCTGAAGTTGTGCAAGAAGAAACAAGAGAAGTTATTGTGCACAATTAAGACCTTTCTAGATGTAAGCTTCTTTACAAGTAATTTTAGAAGAAGAAAATAAGAAGAAAAAAAATGAAATGAGTTTTTCCATAAGTTAAAATGAGTTTTCCATTAACTTATTTGGAGATGTCATTTCATCTTTTAAAAAAATTATATTTATAAGTTTCTAAAAATTAGCTAAATGAAAAATTTATTTTTACTTTTGGATAAGTTGATATTATTTTTTTTCTTCTTATTTTCATCTTTTAAAAAAACTTATCCAATCAAAACTAGATTGTGTTTGAATAGAAAAAGAGGTAGAATGAAAGTAAATGTTTTCTGATACTCCCTCCCATTAACCACTAAACAAAACCGAATCAATGTTTCCTGTGACTCTGTTAGCAATGTAATTGGTTAAAGCAAATAACGGGGATTGAACCCAGACAATTGTTCTCTCGCATCTGCATCAATTTACTTGCAAAGTGTAAACTTATGTGTTCCATGCCCTTTTATTTCTACGCAAATCAACACAAAAATTCATAGTAAATTCGTCTTTTTCTTTTATCGTTCAGAAAGATAAAAACAGCACAAGAACTAAACTCCAACAAGACAGACGCCTATTGCGTATGCCAAAACAATATAGCAATATATTATGGGCTCAATTAAATCTTGAATTCATGGATTTAGAGTTGTCATTTGCGAGTCTGATTTGCAGATTGCTCTTGAGCTGATTCAGAATGTAATTCCAATTCTCATAAAATACTTAAGTCACGTGTGCTTATATATCAATTTGAGGAAGAAAAAAAATTAAAATAACAAAGCAAAATTTGAAAGATAAAATAAAACAGTGTTACACATCTTTTTATACCTTTAACAAAAAGATAAAATAACAAAAACGAAATTTAGATAAGAATTATTATCTTGAGAGATTTTAAAAATATTAAATAACGTGAAATTATATGTTTTTAAAAAAGAAAAGGCATACTAAAATGTTATTTGATTTTAACAGTGAAAAATTCAATCATATAAAGACAATTTTTTTTGGTTGTGATAAATAAAGACAAATTGTTATAACGTGACATCTAAGTTTCTCTCCATCAGGGAAAACAACTCATAATTTACATTTAAAACGTGTCACTTCAGTATTTTCGATCGTTCCAAAAATAAATAGTACTTAATATTCATTATTCAGTCCCGTTCAAGGCTCTCATCCGTAGTAGTATTAACATAGCAAGTTGATCTGTCAAACCACTGTAAGGTTATGCAGAGTAAAAATAGTTAATAAGTTAAATAAAAATAAATTTTAAAAATTTAACTTTAATTGAAAGTTGTTAAATTAACTCAGTATTTTTTTACGGGGAACGTGATACACTGATGAAAGAAAAAGTTACAACATTTCGCTTCTTCTAGAATTAGGTTCCATCAGACACAACATTGAATTGCTTCTTGAAAAGAAAACGAAATAAATCGAATCCTCTATGCATGAATCTAGAAAATAAGATGATTCTGGATACAGACTAGAAAATGAATCAAATTAGTTGGACGCTCACGAGTTTCCATTATCAAACTAACTTTAAATGGAAATTCGATTATTATTATTATTATTATTATTATTATTATTATTATTGTTAATAATAATTGGTTTGGTGTGTTTGCTAGTGTCCCTAAGAATGGGCATTGAAGATCTTCAAACTTGGCTTGCGAGTGTGCCCATCTTGCCCCCTCAACAACAAGACATCTACGTGTGGCACTCTTAAATTAAAATATCATACCTCCATGCCTAATTCTCTATTCACAAGGAACATTATCCTATGGCCAACATTTCTACAATGTCTTGAAGAATAGAAATATTAGAAGTATTTTGTGACTATAACCAACCAATTTGCATTAATTATGAGATTAAAGATGTCCCTATCCTGTATTTTGTCTCATCAATTCTAATGAGATCTTTTTTTTATTTTGGGTTAAAGAATTAACTATGGAAGCTTAAATAACAAGAAAAAATAATTGTTAATTAGTTTGGTATATTAGTTAGTGGGCATGATTGACGTGCATTGATGATGTGTGTTATTGTGTTAGGTAACGAAGATTGAAATTTCGGGTTAAAGAGCACTATAGCATCTTGTTTGATTTGTCAAACCACAGTTTGACGCTATTTTAAAAAGACTGATTCAGTGGCCTCCAACACAATCAAATTACCGAATCTTGTTTTGTGGAAGTTGTTGATTCAATCTAGTAATGATTTAAAATACTTGACTTGTGCTACTGAGCACTAACATCAACTGGTGCAGGAACGTTCTAGTCTAATATGAAGTTGTATGTAATTACATTAAATACGCCCGTGGATCGTACCAAAAATATTTGGGATTGTAAAACTCTGTTTTGGAAGGAATGGAAGTCCCTGAAGATATAGCAAAGCTAAATGCTCGGCGCTTGCAAAGGTTAGTAATGGCTAATTAAGGACCATGGGTGGCCCATAAGAACACTACAAAACAATTGAAGATTGACCACTGAGCAGAACCAGAGAATCAGTTTCTAATACCATCAGACAAATTACATCAATGAATAAGATATGTTGAGGGAAGGTTTATATATGCAACATCTCATTGCCCCTCACCCCACAAGGGATCCGGTACTAAAATAAATGACATCCAGCAATACATCATTACCAACAACATCTTTATTCTAAATTAATTGAAGTTGGTTGTAGATGAACTTGATGATAAATACGAGGAAGTTAAAAAAAAAAAGAGAAATAAGATGAAAAAAAAAGAAAAAGAAAAAAAAGATGAAAGAAAAAGAAAAAAAGTAAAGAAGAAAAGAACAAAGGCTTTTAATCTTTTAATCTCGTGCTTGGTAAGCAAAGCTTTAAAGTTATTGACCATAACTCTTTTAGTCCATGATGTGAATGTTACAAGAGAGATTTTTTTTTCCCTAATACTGTTCTTTCCTGGTTGGAGATATTGGTAACAAATCAATTTTTGGACTTATGGAAGAAAAAAGATAACTGAAAAGTGAAAAGGCTTTGTTTTGACAATGAGTAACAATGACATGAATTTATTCAACCCTACAAAATCATGCTGAAACCATGAAAAAGTAGAAGCAACTATTTATTGTTTCCCCATGAAAAATAAATTGATATGATTTTTTCTCA
The DNA here is from genome assembly GCA_013407115.1 of Glycine latifolia. Classification (NCBI taxonomy): domain Eukaryota; kingdom Viridiplantae; phylum Streptophyta; class Magnoliopsida; order Fabales; family Fabaceae; genus Glycine; species Glycine latifolia. The sequence continues at coordinate 11,939,822 of CM023955.1, forward strand.
CAATCTATTCCAAATACATTATTGATCCCTGGTTTACTGTCTACTCAGACACGCACATACTCGTATATTAATTTGATGTGGCTCAAGTTCCTATAGATGGAATAGATATTATTGTGGTTCATTCACAAACTTAGTGACTTCTGTAGGGAGGTCAAACGTTCTATTCTTGTGTAAGGGTAAAGATGTTCAGAGATTCTTTCTTCTTCCTCGGCTGAATTGTGATGGATCTTTCAAGAAAATTGGAGAACTTATGTGGTGATTCAAGAGAAAAAGATATAAAACTCAAAAACAAGAATGAGAATGAGACACACTATGAGAGATAAGGCTCCTATCCCTTCCTTTGAGTTTAGGGATGAAAACTCCACTCTACAATTCACTTCTTTCTTGGTATGGCTTTTCCCTATGCCAGATTTAACTACCCTAAGCAACTCTTTTAGAAGCTGTTATACATTTGTAACTACCCACCATGTCACCTTGATTTGGTGCACTAGGTGCTTCTGCCGCTGATGGTGGCTTAAGTCATTTGTTATATCAATTTGTGTTCTATTAATATTAGTATTAGTTTGTTCTCCGTGTTAAATAAGTAGTTTTTAAGTTGCTAGCTTTAACATATTTATTAGCCAGCCCCAACCAAAGTACCTTAAAGAAAGATACATTACCCACTCAATTTATACACGTGCATTCGAAAAATAACAAATTTGAGTAACATTTTCAGCCAAGAGGGTGATATGTGTCATGACATAATTGGTATTTTGGGTCAAAAGTGAACATTTTTAGTGATTAGCAAATGAATTTAGATAAGTCAGCTTCACCTTTTAGCCGAAACATTCCTCCACAAACATTTCATATGTTGATCCTAGGACAAATATATTTGATTGCATGCTTATTTCAGCTTTCTGAAAAGCAAACTCCTGCTTTTATTGAAGATAAAGTCAGGAAGTTATACTGGTGAAAGAGCAGACCACTATGCTATTGGTCGAAGGAAGAAAAGTTCAAACAGGAGGCTCAACTATGCTTTTACATTAATATACTATGATATTGTATTTAGTTTATAGTTTATTTCAAAGAAATAATCAATTGTTTTCATAAGCTTTTTAATAGAATTTTAAAAAATAAATGGTCATTTCGTTAACTTTAATCTTTATCAAGAGAATGGGTTTGCATTATATTTTCCTCACTTTTGGTGGGGACAAAAGTAATGTAAAAGAAAATATTAGCTGGCTTAGCTGGAATTGTAAGAGTAAAATAACCAGTATAAGTTTTAAGGATTTGAAATGTTTGAACGTTGCCATGATCTGCAACTGCAGACAGAGTTTAGAGGTTATTGATTACAAAATCTCTGTTCCACAAATTCATAAGAAATAAGTGATTAAGTACTTATCATTTGATTCAATTTTGGTACCTATGCGGGTCATAAGCATGACATTTGGCAGGGAAGGAAAATAATTGAAAAGGGTTTTCCATTGGCGGGTCTGTCAAGGAAACTCCATATCTTCTTGATGATGTTTTGGATTCTGATACCTTTTGGATTTCGCCATGTCTTATTTGTTCAAATTTCGTGTCTACATGCAATAATTGATAGTGGCACCTTCTTCATGCCACATTGGTCTTTCACTGTTATAGTCTCTCTTTTCCTCCTAAATTGGAGAGTATATTCTTTGTTTGAGACCTTCACAAGGAGATTATTGCCCTGCTGAATACTTAACTCAAATACTTTGATGTATTAAATCCATTCACAAATCATTTTTTTTGTCTAGACCACATGTAAATTTTATCGGAGACAATTTTATTCGAACAAATAAGATTCTATAATAACTTCACCTCAATTGATCCACTTAATTGTTGATAATCATTAACTTATATTGAATACACATTACAGTGATTAATGTTATTAACTTATTATCACTAAGTTAGTACAAGAATCTCTCGTGCTCTACGTAGCATTCCGGTGGCCATATAATATGACCAGAGAATCAATTTTTTCTTAGTCCAATAGTTCACATTCTGTGGCGAATTTCCTTGGTAAAAGAACAACTTAATACACCACAAGCAATATATAAAAAAAAATGAAGCACTGATTTTAAAGCTTGAACCTATGGCATATTCTATATTGAGCTTGGACAATATCAGTCAAAACATAAAACATAAGGTAGGGGATGAATGGAGAGACAAGTTATCACTTTCTCATAGCACGAGACCAGGTAGATTCAAATTCCATATGATTCCACGTGCTTCTCGTTCCAATGTTCCGCAATGATTCTGACTTTGCATTTACATCACCTATTGCTGTGCTCAATAAGGCTTTGTATTATAAGGTTCAAGAAAACATGCTAAATTATTCGGTTTTGTTTGTGTCTTAAAATGATTCCTTTGTCCAAAGAAACACTGCCTGCGTGCCTGGGATACCCACCAACCCCACTGTCACTCACTCACACACCCAGCCATAATCATAGTTTTTTTCAAGCTCAAAGGGTTAACTTTTCTTTGGGTCTTTTCCCACTTTTGGGACCCCAAAAGTCAACCTTTTTTATGCTCCTTTCTTCCAATTCTTTTAGTATATACTATAAATATTCTCTACAAAAGACATAATCGTGCTCGAATCAAATAAAATACTGTAATCAACAATATTATCTCTCTAAATAAACTGCATATATGAAATTTAAATTTAGCATTTTAGATTAAAATAAAAGAATTTTATCTAGATTGATCCACGCTTTCGATATTCTTTTCTTTTAATTCTAAAGTATATATCCATTATATTATGTAATTTGATCAACAGGGAAATGGCCTAGTGGTCCCATTAAACAATTATCTAATGTGCTCCAATTATTAAGGCAACACCTATTGTTCATTGTGTAGTGGAAAGAATTATATAGTCAATCACAATCAAGCAATATCTAAAGACAGCTTAAGAAAAAGAAGATAAAAAGAATAGTGTTGTTGTTGGAGTTCACTGTGGCAGCTACTGTGTGTTACATTTGTATAGTTTTTCTGGCAACTTTTCTTTTCTCTTTTTATTCATTCTGCTAATTAATAAATGTAACCTCACATTTCCTAGTTCTTACTGGCAACCAATTGGAATGGAGGAAAGTGATATAATCCATATTATAAAGCCATAAAGATAGAAAAGGAACGCGTTGCGTTGCTGAATTACGCAGCTCATAAAGTGACAAGAAAGTCCATATCGGGTTGCCAAATAATTGCAATAACAAAATTAATTGTGATGTTACTTATCCAAATTAGGATTAACCTCTCAATTTCACTTTGTAATCTGTGGTAAGACCACCACGTACTTTCACATTCTTGATTGATAAATTAATTGTTACATGCTCATCAACTGGATCATATATATATATATATAGGTAAAATTTGTTTTTGTTGCCTTCAAACAACTATATAACAAATAAAACTAGCTTGCCCTCATAAAAATCATTTTGTCATATAAGAAAAAATGTCAATATGGCAAGCGTGTCACGCATTATGAATTAATTTCATGTTATTTTTAATTTTTTATTAAACATATATTTAAGAATGTCAGTCCACTTGCTCTTCTTACATCTTATTAAACATTTTTTTGAATTATATAATAAATATAACAGGAACAGTTCTTAAAATTAATATCATTACTATCTCAAAAAAAAATTATCGTTACAGTACTTTTTTATATTATTAATTAAATTAATCTATTACATTTTGAGCTTCTTGCATTAATTTTAGAATACTCCTTCTAAGTTCTAACTCACATCCATAACAGGTTTTTCATGAATAAAGTATATTTTTTGGTAAAAAAAACCTATGTCTCAGGAAAAAATATATATTAATTTATTTTTTGTAATGATATAATTTCAACTACCTTTATGTATATGCTATTGTTATTATATATATAATAAAGTCCATAAACTCTTTATTTTCAAATTCAGGGGAAAAAATCTACATCATCTTTGAATATTAAAGACAAGAGAAGACTGATAACAACTTAAAAAAATAAATTATATAACGTCTTAGTTCATCACTGTTCATAGCAACGTTATAACTTATGTGTTATGTGTACATAATTAAATGTAACGGATGATATTATCAACACCCTTCTCCTCAAACCAAAATACTTCCTCACCGTTTGTATGAAACTGAAGCACTTATTTTTCATTACATTATATAAATATTAAACAGCCAAATCCAATATATATAGCTTGGCAAGAAACATTCCTCCACCATTGATTGGTAAAATGCTGTTACACCTCCACGAGGAGTCTCTTCCTAAAAAATATATATGAAAGAAACGAATCAATACTCCACATACCCACACATATTCTCGTTCACTAAAAAATAAAAATCAACGGTAATTGTCTAAGAAGAAAGAAAATTAAAAAGAAAATCTTTCTTTAACTTCAAAAAATTACAAATGTTAGTTATATTACTCGCTTTCAAGAATGAATACGTTATTGTCTAAGAATTAAAATAAACAATAATCCATCTTAAAAATTAAAGTCAAGTTTACACGGTACAAACTTGACTTTAATTTTTAAGATGAAAAATAATTCTAACAATTAAAACAGGAAATAAATGACGTACAACGAAGGGCGTTATCTCAAATTAAAATCATTAAATACTTAAGTAAGACATATAAAAATCAACATAACATATATTTTTTAAACTATAAAAAACAAGAATAACTAAAATCATGTTTGGTAGTATAGACTTATTAGATGGTAGTAGTACAAGAACTTTAAGCGTGAAAGAATAACAAACCTGTACCAACTCAGACACACGAAATTTTAATTTTCTAACGTTGAAAATATGCACAGTCACGAAACTAAATAGCTTCCAAAAAAATATCCATAAAAAGGAAGAAGAAGAAGAAAAAATGGTTAGGACACGGTAACAGTGGTTTTTTCACCCAGCAACAGCTCCAAAGAGGTCGCATTCTGGAGTCGCGAGTTTTCAACTCACAACAACCCTTCCTTTTATAATTCATTCACACACACAGAGTCACGCGCCTTCGTTTCTTCCTCTTTCTCTCTCCGTGGAAACCGGTTACTTGTCTCCTTCTCCCTTCCTTCTAAGTAGTTCCATCTTATAACCAATTTTCCATTATTATTATTATTACTATTATTCCTAACCCTTAAACTAAACTAAACCCTTTCTTTCACTTGTTTCAATTTAAGTTTCTTCAACTCTTCTTTTTCCTTCAACGGCGATGCCGTTTCCGTGGAAGAAAAACCGCGTCCCCCGAATCTCCCAAATCGTCGCCGATCTCCAATCGCCAAAACGAGGCGGCTCCCTCGTCGTCGAGACCGGCTTCCCCACCTCCCTCATCGACCTCTTCGTCAAAAACCGAAGCCGCTTCCAAAAACACCCCTCCAAAAAACCACCGCCGCCGCCGCCAAAATCCCTCTCCGCCACCGATCCGCCTCCCTCTCCTGCCACCTCTCCTCCGCCACGCGTCCCCACCGTTCCAGCCACTCCAATACAACAAAACGACACCGCCGTTTCGGCTCGGGATCGAATTGCCAAGTGCTCTCCCCGGTCGGGTGTGAACGCTGTCGTTCTCGCTGCGAAGATTCTGATGGTGTTGGTCCTGGTCGCGAGCGTGGAGAGGCTCACCGTCGGAATCACCGCGTCGGCGTTCGCCCTTCTGCTTCTCGAATACGCAGGCCGGCGCGTCGTGGTTTCGTGTTCTGTTCCAGAATCGTGGTGCTTCCAAAAGGTTCGGATGAAGGAGCGTGTTGAAAGAATTGAATTTGAATCCGCGGAATTGAGCGACAAGGGTTTGTCAATCGATGAAATTGAGGATGTGGAAACAACCAACGAAGTGGGTGTTAGTTGTGAAATTGGTGACGTGGCATCGAAGGTTTTGGAGCCGTGTTTATGTGATGAAGATGTTTCTGAATGCACGATTAGACCTAGCCGAAGTGGTAGGCTTAGGTCCAAGATGGTGAAGCTTGTTTCTAAGAAATTTCGTGGGTCTAAGAAAGAGAAAAAGGATAAGGTGAATAAACACAATGAGGGTGAGTCAGGGAGTGAAATTTCAAGCGCTGTGGGGGAAGAAAAGTTACCAATTTTAGAAATTCAAGAAGTGGAAGAGGAGGAGGAGGAAGAGAATTGGGATAATAAATCCAGTAACACTAAACTTCATTGTGGAATCGCTTGTTCCTGTGATAATGAGAAGAGAGTGGGAAGAGTTGGGAATTCAGGTTCTTCCATGGTTTTAGTTATGATTATTGCCCTTGTTGGGCTTCTTTTGGGGCGCTTCCCAGCATTGGTTCTTTTGATGACATGGTGTTGCTTGATGAAGATAGTTGGGATTCTATGGAGATCACAGAATGTGCCTATGATCAAGTGTTCTGTTTCAAACTCTCGATGGAACTAGCTTTTGTTTTTAACTTCTTTTTTTCCCACTTTGTTTCTAGATGAAGATACACAGCTGGTAAAAGATTCATGTTAGTCTAAAAGACTGAGGAGTGAGGAGAGGATTATTCCCATGATAGGAACTCCAACCATTTGTTGGGAATCCAACTTCATGCGTTGTACTTTGAGATGTAAATTTATAGATAGATAGATAGATACTAATCACAGTCCATACATTCTTTCTTTGTCTATGATGTTAATTAGTTGTTCTTATGTGTGATGCGTCCTATATGTTTTGTTCAGTTATTAACTTCTAATGCGTTGTTTTAGATTGATGGCAAAAGATTGAAAAGGTTAGAAGATGCACATAGGAAGGAATGGAACTTCTGGTGACTTTATTCCCCTACATTGGGAAATAAGATTGGTAACGACTATGAAATTATATATTAGCGTGTTTGAAACAAATAAATAAAAACAAGGATAAAATGGATGTGAAAAGTGATAAATTCATACTTTTTTGTCATTTTATTCACCCGTACTAAAATTTCCAAATAAAAAAGAACTTCATTGCACCGATACATTGATATTCCTCCAAAGTTAGCTTTTAAAAATATTCAAACATGGCATAAGTTTCTTCGTTTTTGTTTGTTCCCTGTGTCTTTATTACGAAGAAAGGGTGAAAAACAGATACTGATAATGACGCATTCTTAGAAATAACGTCAATAAAATGCAAAAGGATGTATATAAATATAACATAGTAGAGAGAGAGAAAAATCTATCTTATTTTATTCACATAGGGACATTATACAAGTAAAAGAAAGAATCTCCAAGCGAGAAAATTTGGGAACTAAGATTTGATATCCTCTTCAGATTATGTCTATATCAACGAAAACTCAGCCCATCATATTTTTTTAATGAAAAAAAAGAGTAAAATTTAGGTGAGTTAGATTTTAAAACTTCATTATATTAAAACAAGTCTCAAATCTCAAATAATTACATATAGAGTAAAATTTGGGAACTAAGATTTGATGAATTTACTATATATTTTATTTATATAATTTATAATATTAGTGGGTAAAAAACATGAACTTGGACCATTGGAGAGGAGGTGGGGGATTCTGAATAATAGATAGACGAAAGTGGTTATTTTAAGAACTAGAAGCTTCCGTCGCCATTTAATGGTGAAAAGGCAAAGTTTCATGGTATACAAACGAAATAAAAGGGATATCAACTTTATGTGAGAGGAACTAATAAAATGGCAACAAACAACACATATCATGCTCAATTGGTCATACTCATCATAAAGGAGTAGGTGATTCCCGTGAAGTGTCAATTACCTCTTGAGTTGGGTATATTTATTGGAGTGGATAAGGGGCATCAATAAGTGAAGTGAGTTGTTTTTGGGACAACATTTGTGGTGCTTGTGAAGGTTTGTGACTTTCTCAAACTAGCCTCTTTCACTCTTTGCATAGGAGACAATGATAAGTACATAATCAATTGAGCATTGTTAATTCCCAGCAAAACATGTAGCGAATATTCCGGTACTGATTTTTTGCTCCGAAGTATCCATATCGTGATAAGTTGTGGAATATATGTAAGTTCTTCACTTGATGCAAGACGTATCCTAATGAATTTAAAATCATAAGACGAGATGACATGTTGTGATATTTTCTTAAATCGATATTTTAAATTAATCTTTTCACAAGGGTTGTTCGAGTGGTAAATTGGCTTGATTGTCCTGATTGCTGAGCCTGTATATGCCAATCAAAATTAATAAAACCAACATTTTCTCGAAGCAAGCCTGTGGTTTGTGCATGGTTTCCGTAGGAAAGAGTTTAATGTATATATCAAAGTGTAATAATCTTCTCTTTTATAATTATTACACTTTTTATTATTTTCAATCACTTGACAATGATAGGTTTCAAATGTCGCGATAGAGATATGAAAGTGTAATAATTATTTTTTATAACCAGTGATCAAGTGATTGAAAATAATAAAAGAGAAGATTAAATTTAGATTTTGGTAGAAAAAAAGTTAATTAAAAATATAGGTTGTTTTTCTGCTTGAGTTTGCATGAAAAAACCAAACATCAAATTTTACCTTAATTCTCAAAAGTAAAAAATAGCATACAATATAAACTATAAAAAGATTAAAATTACAATGAAACTGATATTAGATGGGGCCGTATTGGATGAGTTACAAGAAAGGCCATTGTTAAACACAACTCTTGTTTGCTATTGATACCCTTCTGTTTTAGTTTTTTATATGAAAATACCTCTTCAAAATGTGTTTCCGTTTATCACTATATACATTGGAAACACATTTTATTTTTGTAATAAGAACTTATACAATATCATATTTTTAACACATCCAAATTCCAGATCTAGTAATATCAAAATACATATTCATTTTTTCTAGTTACAAGCATTAACACTTGCTTTTATCGAATTTCCCCCCGCATTATAGTTTGCTTCCATCGAATTTTGCCACATAGGATCACTTGGTATTATGGTATTTCCCCAAGCACAACTTGGCGTGTCTTCGTTAGGAAAAAAAATATGTGCCAACTTCCATCCATGATGATGATGATAAATTTTGAATAAAGTTGGGAAATTATTGATTAAAATTAAAACAGAAATATATTTTCATTTTGATATTTGTTTCCATTTTGATTATTTATCAATAATCAAAATGAAATTTTATTTCTGTAGGATCATGTTACAACAGAAACAAGTTACCATTTTATATAAGTTGCATGGAACATGTTTCTGTTATTGCGTGCAACAACGAAAAGAAAAACAAAAAAGAACAAAAAAGAGCAAATTTACCTCCACTGGTCTCTATATTTGGAGGGATCTTCAGTAATGAATCACAGCATTAATCATAGTTTATTTTAGAAATACATTGATAATATTTTCATTATTTGATTTAGTTTTAACTAAATGGGCTAGAAATTGCAAGCTAGCTGTCAAGCCCACAACAATAGAGTTAAATTGACAATTTCATGTAGGTCATTGTTTATGGATCTACTTCCTACACCAAGCACTTTTTCTAATACACACAGTATATATAGTGTAATATCGATTTTATCCTTATCGTAATCAATAAGTTTCATATGGATTGATAATCCATATGAACCTTACGGATTAGTAATCCGTACGTGTTAAAAAAAATTATAATTATTTTCAAAATAATGACCCAAATAGGCATCAAATCATTGACCTTCCAATTACAAGCACAGTGCTCTAACCAATTGAGTTATTAGACTATTCATATTAAAAGCTAATTAATGTTGTTATATATAACATTACAAATTTTAATACACATAAATTTACATAATAATTTTTATAACAATTAATTTTTATCTAATAATTTTTTTTACATATATAAATTTCTAAAGTATATGAATCTATGATTTTATAAAATTAAAATTTTTAATGTATATGAACCTAATATTTTTTTATTCAAATCTATGATTTTTAATTAAACCATGATTTTCATTATAAATTTATTGTTATAAAATATGCATTATTAGATAAAAAATATATTATTAGATAAAACCATGGTTTAATTATAAAATATAATAATTTTATAACAATAAATTTAAAATAAAAATCATCATTTAATTAAAAATTATAGATTTGAATAAAAAATATTAGGGTCATATACATTAGAAATTTTAATTTTATAAAATCATAGGTTCATATATTTTAGAAATTTATATATGTAAAAAATATTATTAGATAAAAATTAATTGTTATAAAAATTATTATGTAAATTTATGTGTATTAAATATATATTAAAATTTGTAATGTTATATATAACAACATTAATTAGCTTTTAATATGAATGGTTTAGTAACTCAATTGGTTAGAACACTGTGCTTGTAATTGGAAGGTTCACAAGTTTGACACCTGCTTGAGACATTATCTTGAAAATAATTATAAAATATTTTCACGTATGGATTGCGAATTCGTAAGATTCTTACAAATTACGTTATAGATTGGTCTTACGGATTGGTAATCCGTAAGGTTCATCGGTATTATACTGTGCATCCTGAGTGTATTAAAAAAAGCACTGGTGTAGGAAGCAGATCCCCATTATTTATTGGTATCCACTTTTTTTGCTAATGGCACTTTCCATCTTTCCATCTAGTTTTTGTATTTTTTTACGAAATTCACAGTTAATCTTTAAATATTCTTTTATCAATCTTACTTATTTAACTATTATCCATAATTATTTTAGTTATTCCAACAAGTATCACCATTACGTAATAATATTACCGATAGGACAATCACGTCTACTACAAATTGATGTAATAGTTACATATAAAAAATTGGATATAGTACGTTTTTAATCTCTTATCTTTTCATAAAATTTATTTTTGATTTCTCAATAGTTTTTTATTGATTTTAATTCCTTAATTATTGTCCATCATTGTTTTTACTTTTAGTTTCCTTCATCAAATATAGCAATTCTTCAGACAAATGAAAATTTGACAACACTCAAAGAGCTAATTAAGGAGAAACAACCAATGAAAATTCCCAATGGAATGTAACAGGAATTTGGGGTATAATAAAGAGTGAATGTTACTGGGTGTGAAATTGGTGAAATCCACCTTCATTTTTTAATTTTCGATTCTCTTAATATTCTTCCCATACTCTTGTTCACAATGAATTTAGGATCTATAGCAATTCTGAGAAGTTATGACAATTCTTTTTTTTTCTTTACTACTCCAATACACTCAAAGATCATTGTTAGCAATGTATCCTTTGATTAAGTCACATTTTAAACATATTATATAAACATCCCATAAGACATAAATACAATATCTAAAATTATATTAATTCTATCATGTTAATTTTACTCGACTTATTTAAACGTTAAAATTATCTATAATTCTTATGTTAACCTTAAATTTAATTTAAACATCTATTATTTGACAATCCAGAATCATTGTTTAATTTCGACAACTTGATGTTCACTAATTTAATCATATCTTCAAGTTATTGACATTATTTTAATTATATAATTCCAAAAGCTATTAGTTAGTAAACATTTAGGGTTAAAATTCACAAACCCCTCTACTACAAAAGTTTACAATCTATCAAAATTTCTTCATAAAATAAAGTCACAACGTGATGAATTGGTCATGTGTACCGGTGAAATTCCTCAAATTTGGACAAATTTTGAAGTTGTTTTTAAAATTAAATTTAAAATATAAATATGCATAGTTGTTTTTAATTATATATATTTGAAAAATTGAAGTTGAATTTTGATTATCTATGTTATATGATTCAAATTTATAATTTTTATTTTTTATAGTAACATTTTTTTTCACGTAATAGGCTCCCTACATATTTATTCTAGCTTTTTAGTTTATAATTTTCATTTTAGGTAATTTAACATTGGTTAAATATATATTTTTTTAATTTAACAAGGAATCACTTCTTTTTTTATTTTCTAAATTTTATCTCTATATTTTAATAAAAGTGAATTAATATAATGAAGTTGTCCCTCATTATCACAAAAAGGTTTAAATGTTATTTAGGTCTTTCTATTTTACACAATTTGTAATTTTGATTCATCTATTTTAAAATTTAGACATTTGGTTCTTATATTTTAAAAAATTCACAATTTTGGTTTTCCTATTTCAAAATAGAAACATTTGGTCCCCATATTTTAGAAAATCTGAAATTTTTGTTTTCTATATTTTAGAAAATTCATAATTTTGGTTTAATTTTTAATTTTATCCATGTTTTTTTTCTTACTTTATAATTAATTAAATTATTTCTTAATGATATCTTAAATAAATACTTAGATTTAGGGTTCAATTGAATTAAAAGAAAATATAGATAAAATTTAAAATTTGACTAAAATTATGAATTTTCCAAAATATATAGATTAAATGTTTATATTTTGAAATGAGAGGATTAAAATTGTAGATTTTAAAAAATAGAAGAATCAAATGTCTTAATTTTAAAACGAGAAAATCAAAATTGTGATCAAATAAAATAGGGAGATGAAATTTGCATTTAAGCATGTAAAACAAATTTGTATTTCTCTAAAATTAAAATAGTGACTGAATTTATTGTTCCTCGCATAAGATCAGCTAAAGCATTTATTTCTTAATAAAGATGCCCCAGACCCATATTTTTTCATATATTCGACTGATTAATTATTATTATGACGGAAATTCTTTTTTGACATGTGCAATAGACTTTCAAGTTTTTCGTCTGCTTCTTCTTCTGCTTGCATCTCCAGATCAGATAAACACTGCCCATTTTTGCAAGGACAGCTAGGGCATTGATAATCATAAGTGCAAGGTATATGCAGATCGATTTCTGCTTCTGTAACTTCTTTAGCTTCATACTACAAAACTGAAAATATATTATTTTTCACTTCTCAATATATAGTCCTCTATTGAAATGACAATATCGTAAATCAGGGTGTAATCTTATAATTGTAATTAGTTGCATGGCTAAGCATACGATTTTATTAACATTAGTTCTTAGATGTGATTTTAAGCAATAAAAAGAATATTGATTACATGTTTATATTTTTTATACGATAAATATTTTTGTAATAAGGAATTACACTTTGGTTATTTAAAATCAATCTCGCTCTCAAAAGAATTTTTTAGATACAATAATAAAATTAAGAAAGGAGTTGAAATTCTTTCAATTTTAAAAAGATAAATACATAAATATACACTATTGTTCTTATATTTTTATTTTGTCTATTTTCAATAAACATATGCCATAGATTAAATACTAATTGCGGATTTCAAAGTAAATTTATCAAAACATAATAAATTCCATTTATCGTCAAGGTATTCTAAAAACAAAAATTGACTCAAAAAATATTTAATACTAAATTTTTTCATCATGAAAGATTAATATTTAAATATTTCAAACACGATATTATCGATGAAAAGCATCGTGATGTTTGAATAAGTTCTATGTTAATCTTAGATTGTGTTTCGGTAATGTTAGAGAAAAAAAAGGTTTATTTTTTAAATAACCTTTTCCTTAAAACTTTCTTTTGGAAACTACTCCTTTACAATCTTTAAAAAATCACTTTTTTAGTTTTTCATTTTTCAATAAAACATTGCAAACATATCTTTTTGTTTGGTATTATTGAAAAATGAAAAACTAAAAAAGTGATTTTTTAAAGATTGTA